>JAQFVV010000032.1:9340440-9940440 GCA_028023455.1 Epiperipatus broadwayi
CAAATTTTTTGTTTAAAAATTGTAAATTAATTTTAAAATTAATAGTAAATATACAAAATATTCGATTAAGTTTTTTGATATCCATACAAAATGGACAAATGGCTAAATAGAATAAGTACAAAAGAACTTTCAAATTGATACTTCTGCAGAAGAGAATAAAAAACAAATGAAATCAATACAGCCGCTGCTACTAATCCAAGCACATATGGAAATAAAGATGATGCAAAATTAATTTCAACTAGGAATATTCCCACAAAAATTTGAAAATATTAACAAGAATTTTTAAAATATGAATTTACACATATTGTTATCAATGACAAATTATGATTCAAATATGTATTATGTTTTAAGATTTTAGCAAATGATACTATGAAATCTCCTCAATTAACCCAGCATTTGAAAATGAAAAACCCAAAGTATCAAAATAAAATAATTGAATTTTTTGAAAATCACTTGATATCCTTCAATCCAGACTGCAATAATTTTTACAAAACAAATGTTTGCAGATGTCTCTTGAAAGTTCATATCTTCTTACTAAAGAAGCCATATACTATTGTTAAAACTTTGGTTTTGCTTGCTGCAATAATAATGACAGAAATCATGAATGGCAAAGAGTTAGCTAAAAAGCTTAAGACAATTACCTTGCCTGCAAATACTGTTTGGAGGCAAATAGAAATAATTGCTGAAGATATAAAGGAACAATTAATAGAAACATTAATTTACTGCCCAAAATTCATTTTGTAATTGGATGAAAGTACTGACATAGTTCAGATAGCCCAATTCTTAATTTTTGTAAGATACTTCTGTAATAATGAAGTTCAAGAAAAATTATTATTTTGTGAACTCCTCAAAGAAAGATGCACTAGTGAAGAATATTTTCATTAAAAGATGATTTCTTTAGAAAAAACAGATAAAAAAAGTAGAAAATTTAAAGGCAAAGTTTCTGAAGTGATGTCACTTTTAAAATTCATACATTGCATTATTCATAGACAAAAAAATGAAGCCCGAAATTCATAAAGTGTTACAAGAAGTAATTAACATAGTTAATTTGATAATGAAAAGTTCACTCAGCAACAGATTTTTTCTATGATGAAATGGGAATTGAGCATGAAAATTTGTTATATCACACTGAAACACAGTGACTTGCATGTAGTAAAGTATTCTAACAGAATTGTTGAATTCAAAGAATTATGTTTTTATTTCTTAGAAAAAGATTCTAATTGCAATGAGAAATAGCTTATAATTTGTTACCTTGCAGACATGTTTGATAAAATAAACTAAATCAATCACTCCAAGATAAAGGAGATAGTTTAAAGATGTGTGAAAAAATTGCTTTTTGAAAAAAAAAAAAAAAATTGATATTGTAGAAAATTCAGTTATGTAATGGAAATACACAAATGTTTCCATTACTAAGTGATTTTTGTCTTGAATGTGACTTTAACATATTGAAGTAAAAGCAATTTTAATTAAGCATTTAAAAAATTTGGAATGTGAATTTTCAAAGCTGTTTGGAAATTTATCAAATTTAGCAATTGCCAATCATTTTATAAGAACACATAATTGGCTTCAGAGAGGATGGAAAATTACAAATTCAATTTCAAGAAAGGCCATTGTTTAATTTCTGGTTATGTACAAAAAATAAATTTTCTTATTTAGCCACTAGAGTGGCATAGATATTTTGTTACTATTTGGCTCACATTTTTATGCAAAATAACATTCTCAGTAATTAACTTTAAAACCAAAACAGAAACAAACTCTATTTGGAAACAGATATGCAAATACCAATTTCTCAAATTGAACCTACATTCAATAAAAAAGTGGAAAAAATAGAATCACATCTCTTTCATTAAATTGTTATTTGTTTTTGCAATTACCTATTTCAATTTTTTTGTGCATTTTTTTTTATAACATTTTCTGATTATATTCTATCTATATATTTTTTTAAAATACAACTAATTTCTTTAATTACATGTTTGTGTATTTATTTAAAAATTTTCTGGGGTACGGGCTGGTTCTGCGATCATAAAGTGGGGGCGTGGCCAAAAAGATTTGGGGACTATAGCATTAGGAAATAATAATTCCTATTATAAAAAGTTACTAAAGATAGCAGTTAGAGACAATTCAAATATTAATTTAAATGAAATTGATAATTATCATGTGACATTATTTTTAAAAATAATATACTAATTATATCTGAAATTTTCATAAACATACTTAAAAAATAAAATACAGAAGAACTTACGTTATATAATTCAGACCTAAAAGATATATCAATATTTTCAAAACCATTTTAGCTACATGTCTTTTTAAAATTAATTGTTCTAAAATCCTACTATTAAATCATATTAAGCTTTTCCATTAATTGTAAAGATTTAATGACCTTTTTAAATATCATAACTATCAATTATTTTTCTCACAGTCATTGACCGCATGGTCTTTAGTAATTGTAGGGGAATCTCATTAATTCAATGGCCTTTTTTTCCATTCTTGTCTTAGCTACAGTTTTTACCTCTTCTTATATAAAAATATTTCATATTTTTCGTTTATCTTTTCCGCTTTTGTTTTTGTTACCAAAACACAACCCTACACAACCAACTATATAATTATTTCATTACCGAACTATATCCAAAACATTAAAATAAATAAAAGTATTTTGCTTCCTCTACTAACTTATTGCAAAAATAAAATGTACGATTTTACATAATTTTTTTTTTTACAAAGCAATGCATTAATATTTGTAAACTGCATAAAGTAAATGACTTTTTTTTATGTATGCAAACAGGCATATATATCAAAATTATCATAACACATGATCATTTCTAATATGTTTAATAAATTATATTATAGAGAAATATGTAGTCAATTTAAAAGAAGATATTAAAAAATTATAATTTTGAATTTAATTTAACAAAGAAAAAAAACATTTTAGATTATTAATTTAGGAAAAATAAGATCTAGGGTTAATTAATAATAAGTATATTGTACTTACAAAAAAAAAACATACATCTATAACTATTTTAATACTAAATTAATAATCAAGAAAATTAATTTGTTTAAATATAGGTTGTATGTGAGAAGAAATGAATAATTAAGCATTCACAAATACACTTATTGAAATACATGAAAGTGTTCAATACTTAAATAATACCAATATCTTTAACAATCAACAATGTCAATCTGTCGTCAAGGCAACCTCCTTTGTTGATTGTTAATGACTGGTATTATTTAAGTTTTAACTGCTTTCAAATATTTACAATAAATACTTATCTAGCCTTGAGTATTATTAGTATTAATTTGGGAATTATTCATATATATTTTTAAAATAAACTATAAATTAATAAAAAATATTAACAATTAATTATTTTATTTTGCTGACACATATAAAAAACATTTTAATTAATTAATATATATATCAATTATAATAATTTTAGCAAATCCAAAAACGTTATGATACTTTTCAAGCCAGACTCTTAAAGAACATGCAAACACTGACCCTTTCTTATACAATGCCAAATCTGATAAATAGATTGTCATTAATATAAGAAAGGAATATTATTTTCAAGTTCATTTATAAGATTCTTTGAGAATCTAGCTTTGAATTATTACAGCAATGTTTTCAGGCTTGGTTGTTTCATGAATAAGGTATATGTCAATTATACATGTTTTACACAATTCAATTAAATTTCATTCTTTTTCTCAAGATATTTATTGCATTAATTATTTAAAGAATAAACTTAAAACTAATTTTATAAAACAATCTATGGTATTCTAAAGATAGATTTAAATTGAGTAATATGATTAATATTTTGCATGAATATTACTATTAAAATAATAATATTATTAATGAAACTATATCATAATTTTAATTTAAAAATCACATTATTAATAAATAGTGCATAAATAATGAACTAGATATAAGGAATATTTATTGTTACAAATTTAAAATCGAAGTTATGTGATTATTTTATCAATTTTCAAATTTAATTTTCTGAAAAGATGAAAAATCATACAAAGTAAAAAAGGTAGTTGTTGGTTATGCATACTGTGGCCACTAGGCAATGCTGTAGTACTATCAAGAACCACCAAGAAACATGCAAGTGATAATTTTTCTATCCAAAAATCGTTGAAATTGATGTAAAATTAAAACGCTTTACATCGATTTCAGTGATTTTGGGATAGAAAAATCATCATTTGCATGTTTCTTGGTGATGTGATGTGATGATATGATGTACTGTAGCTTCTTCTTAAATGAAGTCAAGAATCTCTCGGCAATTATACCAAGAAAAACTTGTTAGCTACTTAATTTTACATTCCCCAGTCTAATTTTCTCATATGCTGCTCCATCTCATTTCCACAACATAATCTTTGTCAACTCTACAGCCTTTATATCTAAATCCCCCATATCTTTTTCCAAACACAGCATAAAAATCAATAATCTACTTTCTGTATAATCACTTTTTATATATTTATTTTTCCATAACTTCATTATATGTGCCCTTTCTGTTTTCAAGCATTTACATTCAATTAATAAATGTCTAATATTTTCTATTCCTTCCTTATATAATTTACAGACTACATCACCCATATTTTTTCATTTACATGTATATTCGCTTGTTGCAAAAGATCCTGTTCAAGCCTTAAACAATAAACTACTTTCCTTACTATTATCATAAATTAACTCACACCTAATATTCTGTTTAGTTATATATATATAATATACAAACCATTATACAATTACAAATATCCAGTAACGCCCTCTGTTTAAAGATCTATATCTCAATAATAGCAAACCTTAAAATGATAGGTTTGCTATTATTGAGATATAGATCTTTAAACAGAGGGCGTTACTGGATATTTGTAATTGTATAATGGTTTGTATATTTTCTATAATTATTTCAGTTAGTGTTAACAGTAACTTTCTTTTCATATATATATATTACTCTTTTTACTCTCCATACTAGTTCTCCATCTCTCTAACTCCCTATTCTTTATTAATAAATCTATTCTTTTATCCCATTCCTTACCACTATAACACTCAACAATCCTCCTAACACAATCATCCCATCTTTTATACAAATATACAGATATAAATTCTTTATGCAAATCTTTTGCATACCATATTATCTTTCTCACCCATCTTGTCACCTAGTGGCCACAATATGCATAATCAACAACTACCATAAAAGATTACTAATAATTATGATCTATTAAACATGTAACGTTTTCTCTTCCTAAAAATTTAATTAAGGATGCTAAGGAATATAGAAAAAAATAATTGTGTAAAAAGGATCATGAAAAAACTTTTTATATGTATTTAGAAAATTAAACTTAAAGCATAATAAAAACTTTCAAATTTAAATTTAAAAAATTGATTAGCAAATTTCTATTTGGACAATCTTATCAATAGTATGTGATTTAATCTATTAGTGGAATGCATAATCAATCAAAAAGCAAATCATACTATATCAGTTTGATATAATTTATTATGGAGTTCCATATCAAAATAAATATCCAACTTATTGAATAAAATTAGTTTTTAATTTTAGCATTTCAGGAAAAATAAATTTGAAATCGGAGACTTATTTAAAATTTATCCTTACTTAATATTTTTTACTGCGAATTAATTATAATTCACAATATGTATATTTTCTTAAATGTTCATTCATATTAATATTTATGATATATAGATGTGTATATCAACTTAAATATATATATATTTTTAAAATTCATTTAGGTTAGAAACTGTTTATTTATTTGTTTAGAATACATTTTGTAATTGAAATTTAAGAGACTTCTACTAAATGAATTTCCTTAAAATTTTATACATCCATTAGAAATCGATGGCAATGCAATATGACAAGGAAATATTTCAGGTTGGTCTCCTAGCAAGTTCATTGGATAAGATTGGTGGAACAAATTTTGAATATGTTGTTATCAGTTCAATAAGTTTTCAGCAAAATGCACAAGTGAGTAGTATATTTTTTAAAAGCTCTTATTTTACAAAAAGATTATACTAAAAATTATTAATAATCAATTAAATAGATATAATAACAAATTTTACTTTCAAATAATTTGTAAGAGTTGCTTTTTTAAAAATGGATAAAATTTATTTTCTCTTGATTAATTTTTTTTTAAAAAAATGCTTATACAAATTTTCCTTAAAAGGTATGGCTGTGAAAATGTTTTTATTCTTTATTTTAAATAGCAATCATATTAAAAAATTAAAAATAATATATATATATTTTATAATAAATGCTTTTATTTACTGTGTTCTAAAAATCCAAAAGTAATTGTTTTCTTTAACCACAATTGAAATTTTTATATTTATGTTTAAATAAAAGTAAGAAATATCCAGAAATTAATTAATTCAAACATTAATTTTTATAACAAATGAGTCAATTTATTAATTTCTGGACACCTCAGGTTTTTGTAAGATATAAATAAAAATTGCAATCAGAGTTGAAGAAAATAATTATTTTTTTGGCTTTTTAGTACACAGCAAATAAAACTGATTATAATATTTATATATATATTATCTAAGATCATTTCTAATGTAATAAAATAAAATGTAACATTGTACATCAAAATTAAGAATAGTATATGAGCATATTAAATGCATTTTATTTAAAAACAATTGTTTATTTATTTTAATACAAATAGATTACAATTGTCTAGCATTGGTGGTCGAGAGGTCAGCGCGACTGCAGGTTCGCGTTAAAAACGATGCTACGATACTTATATATATACAAATAGATTACAATTAATTTTTTTTATAAATATCTCTTAAATAAACAACTGAAAACACAATTTAAACTTAATTAATTTTTCAAAAAGATTTATCTAAATATTTGAACCCAGACTTTTAAATTCCCTTTAGTCAGCCACTTCATCTTATACAACTGATACACATGACCACATACATGTGAAAAAAATCTCCAATATATGTATTTCATGCTAAACCAGTACACATCAGTTGGTCCAGATCATCATCTCTCATATATATATATATAATCAGTGCTCAGTTTATATTAAGATAGCAAATCTTCAAACTTTTATGGACAGATTTCAATCTTTTCCACTCTCTAACTTTTTAACCATCCATATAATTGAAAGAAGGAAAGGAAATAATATAACAAAAATACCCAAATCAGAATTTTTTTTTTTTAAAAGTCACAAGCTATTTATTTCTTATATTCTTATTTCAAAATACTAAGAGATGTTCATATTTTTTTTGTTACAAGAAAAAAAAAGTGTATTTTTTTTTGGTTTAAGTCAATTTGCAATAATAAATAAAAGTTCCCAGATTTATTACATTTAATTTGGAATAGCATTCACAGAAAAAATTTGTGAAAGATGCATTTTTTTTTTAATTTTGCTGTTTAGAAAGAAAGCTTTGGGAGAAAGTTTTCTTGCTTTAAGAAAGTTATAATATCATAATTAAGGGCTTTATCAATTCAACCAGCAAAAAAATATGTGTTAAAAGCATACTAAAAAATTAAGCTGATTAAAACAATAGAGCTAACTTATGAATTATTATCACAGCAAATATGAAAAACTATGGAATAGCTGAAAATCATATTATGACAGGTGAAAAAATTGAATTAATGCACTAGACAACTAAATCTGGAATTAGATAGTTTCTTGCAGATGCCAATTTTAAAAGTCTCTCATATCAACATGCAACAATTACTGAGGATCTAGAAGTAGCATTATCTGTCATTTTCCATAAATGCTATCAGTCAATTCATAATGAATGCCTAATCTAGTCATACCATCATTATATCTGGTGAATAGCTCAAAAAAAGTACATCAAATGAAGTCTAAACTTTTAAAACTATCTTACAGATAAATTTTTTTAAAAAAGTTTGAGACTATATTTTTAATAAAATGTAAAATCAAAATTCTGATGCTATGACAAGATAAATTATTTAAAATAAAGCCCTTTGTAAAATGATAATAACATTTATAGTAAATATTATTATTAATCTTAATATTCTTTAAATAATTTTAATATTTTGTTTTCCATTAAATATGTATTTAATTTTTTTTTTAATGTATTTTTTTTTACAAAAGATAAAGCAAATAGATTATAAAATTAATTTCTCATTCAATTATTAATAGTTGATATTTATTGTAACTTTGATATATCTGTTTATCAATTGACTGATATTTTTCCAGTATTTATATTGGTATTAAATAATACTAATTATATGACTGTTTTATATTGGATGTAAGCATATCAGAACTCATAAATTAAATTTAATCTAATTAAATAAATTTTCTCTGATATCATCTAAAATTATATATTGTAAACAGTTGGCTACATAGTTGCATTAAAATAATTAGATAAGTTGACAGCATGTTCCTTGAGTTTAGTTTAGGGTTGTTTAATTAATGAGCAAAATAATATTTAATTTTTCCATACATATTTTTATAGTAAGAATGGATCTTCAATTAACTAAATATTTTAAGTCCCAATATGATGGTATGAAAATTCTCAAACATTAAATTTGTTAAATAATATGATTTTAATATGGGAATATTATAAGAAGTTATAAATGATTGTAGAAAAAAGAGAAAACTATAAAAGAAGGTAAACAAGTTTTTTAAATCCTCTCTTCAGTAATTATAATTAATTTAATTTAAACTATGAAAATGTACTAAGAAAAAAATAATTTTCTTTTTTTTTTTGCAAATTATTTAGTAGGTATTAATTGTAATCTTAAAAGAGAGATAAAGTTTTATTTTTAATAGTATTTTTAAAAAGATAAAAAAAGATTTTCATATTTTTTGTAAATTTTACTTTTAATTAGTCGGAGTTGTTGTTTTTTATTCTCTTTATCTCTCTTTAATGCAAAAAATAAAATCAGTGCAATTAACTAATTATCTTATTTTCCTTTTGCAAGAATAATGTCTGACTAAGAAGGGAAATATCTGAATAATTGTATTTATAAAACATTGTCTAATTGGCTGTTATAAAAATTATCATGTTGGAGATAGATTGGGATTGGCTTGTAGGCAAGATTGTTAAAGAAAAAATAATGGGAATGGGAATAAGTCAGAAGACCCAAATCTCTGGTAAGAAGATATATTTCTAACTTAGCTGTTAAAGAGAGAGCAGTAAAATCTTAATCCAGCTGTTAAAGAAAAAAGTTGCAGAAGTTTTAACTAAGCTATTGCATGGTACAACAAAGGTTTTAAACAAGCTTTTAGCATTCTATGAGTTTTGTCTTAGGAAAGGTTTCTATATTGAAAACCATGTGCTAAGTTCAACTAAAAATTAGATATAATCTTTCTCCATGTAACCTGACATCACTGGAATAAAAATGTAGAGAAGTTATCTCCTTAAAGCTATCTGAAACCTTGTCTTGAGTCTCTGTCTGTGTTAGTCTCACTTGGGAAATTTATTTTAAAAAATAGATAACATTTGCTATTTTTTAACCTGGAATTACTGCAAACCAAGAAAAGAACAAATTAACCATGTATATGTGTAGAAGCCTTCAAGAAGAAAACTCAACTGGACAAACTGGAAATTATAATAAGGAAGGACTTCACAAAAAATCAAGGTTAAAAGTATTTTTGTATGTGTATATACTGTATTTTTATTAATAGAAAAAACGATTTTTTTTATATAAAAGTAATAATTTTTTTGTAAGAATTGCTTATTTTAAATATTTTAATTAAATTACTATTTTCAAATTGTGAAACATATTTTTTTTAATCAATTCAATTTTCTCTTGAAAATTATGAGGGTTTTTTTTTTTATTTTTATAGAAAATTTATTTTTTAAAAACTTAATTTTTTTGTGATTGTATGTGTGTGAAATATTATTTTTTCCTCCTAAAAACTTTAAAAAGGCTAATTAAGCTAAATTAAAGATTGTTATCTTTGATTTTGAAAATGTTGTTTTTCCAATTCTTAGTTATTTCAAAAAAATAATGAATTAAAAGTTAATTTATGAATAGAAATCAGCTGATTGATTATATTTTTTATGAAAATATATTTTTTGTTGAAATGAATGTTTAAAATTTCAAACTATCATGTCATTTTTTGTTTACTGTTAATCAATTAGTTATTAAATAATTGTTTTAAAAAATATTTTTTAGTCTTAATTTCTTTATTCTATCCAGTTCCTGTTTTATAAATTGGGAGTATGAGTGTCTTTATTTTAAGATAGCTTAGTGTTCTGGGATTTTTTAAATTATCCCAATAAAACTATTTATTTATAGTGGGATAAACATAGGAATTATTTAAAGTGATTTATAATAAGCTGCTTCATTTATTTATCTCTTGCTCACAGTAAAAGTTTATAGTTATTGTTTCCTGAACTAGATTTGTGCACAAGAGTTAGGTATGTAAAGGGGTTTATGTTTAGTGTTATCAACATCCAGTTGATGATGATCCTGTTTATTGCAAAAGGGATATTTTTAAAGTCCATGCACTACATTTAATTTTATTTATTTCTTTAAAAATTTAGTTTATAGTTGGCCAATATATTACTGGAACTAAGTGATCAGAACATTGATGATGGACATAATGTTGTAGTATCTCAGAATTATTTGACTTATTGTTGTATTTTTATGGAGTAGCACCTAAGTATGTGCATCCAGATAATTATTGTTTGTATTCCTGCCTTATATTTGACAATGGCTAAATAATTAGTCTGATCTCTAGTGGACCACTTTTAAATATAATCACAAGATTGATTGTTGATTAATTTTTATTGTTGATTATTCATGATGATGAATGATTATTACTTTTGTGTAATGCTAATAAACTTATAGTTAGTTCTGGGCTGATTTCTCATGCTCATTCCTTGCATATTTAATTTTATATGTTGTTTATTTGGGGATGATGATGGTTTCCCATCTCATAATTTAGCCCTAATGTAGTGTGGTATTACAAATGGCTACACAATTGTGGGACCACTACTTTCCATACTGTTACAGTGGGTTGGATTCATCCCTAAGTATTACATAAAGTGTGTAATTATTGTAACAAATTTAATTTTATTATATTATTTTAAGTCTAGTTATCTATGTCTCTCATTCCAAAACTAGTTAAATACAGCTAGTTACACACATGCACACCATCTTGTAATGCTGTTTTTCTTTTAGACTAATAGTAAGTAAATTGAAGGACTAACACCTAAGAAACTAGATAGAGATTTGACTTGACCTATAGCTGTTCTTGTTTTAGAGATGGCAACACTGTACTATATCAGATATGTTTTAAATAAATAGCATCTATAGTGGCAATGATATACTCTCTTTGTACTTTTACATTTGATGGGAATAATGGTCAGGAAATATGACTGTATACTAAGTCTGACCATCATTAGTTAGGATATTAAATTTAAAAATAGTATGTTGTTATTTCTAACATCCATTAACTCCAGGGTTTAAATCCTCATACATTCTTATAAAGAAATTGTATATATCTAAAAATGGCAGTAAAACTGTAGGCCTATTTCTTAAGTGACAAGATTAATTAGTTATTAAACAGTAGATCAGTTTACATAGTTTTAAACTCCATTCTGAGTCTCTTACATAAGTAAATGAATGTTTGTTTGAAGACAGGTTTACAATTCTGGAAATAATATCCTAAGATCAAATAATAATAATTTATCCCCACTGAAAAGTAATATAATCATTGCTTGTCATTCCATTAAGACAATTTATTTTGATATTTTTTTCAAGTTTCATCATGCTTTTAGGAACAAATATTTGAATCACTGGAGGTTGTCCTGATTGACATACCTCCACCAAAGTGCAGAGGACTCTGATTCTGATAACAGGTCATCCTTGTGCTTGCAAGCATCAAAACACCAGTTCCCTGTTTGATTCCAGGATCACATACTGGGACACCTACCATCTGAAATTTGATGGGAAAAACAAAAACTCCTAACCTACTTCTTATCGCAATTCCCAGGTTCATGAAATGGACCCGATTCTTCAAGCTCAAGCTGAAATATGTGGGCTTTTTACTCAAGGTGAACCTCAGAGCCTTTCCCATGGGGGCTTTCCTATGCCACCACAGAGGTTATAAAATCCACATCTTGTGTCCCATGGGTGGCAAACAGGAAGAGACCATGGATCATATTCTTTTTCAATGTGATTCATGGTCCAATCTTCGGAACTTTGTGCTGAGGAAAAAGACAGTCCCTGACCCAACCTGTGTGATGATATGGAATGCCTTTGAGAAAGGTCTGTTCAGCATCATCAATCTGGCAACATATATAAATTTTAGGATATTGACCATTAGATGCAAATCTCTGTTCAAAAAAGAAACTGACATCCTGGTTGAAGATCTCTTGGGTTAAATTCCTCCAGAAAGCTAAAGAATCAGGTAGGAGAAATTGTCTGGCTTCTTTGGCTGAACAAACCTGGGGGCAACTGAGAATTTAGGGTTCAACAATCAGCCGAATGGACTTTCTTGAAGTGATTGCTCAACCTATAAACTTTTGTCGAATTTACTTTGTGCTACCACTACTATGATTGGGTTATTTCCTTGTTAAGCTCCTAACCCCCAACCCCAAGAGCCATATGATTACTTTAAACTCTCATGTTCTCTATACTCCGGCCCTCTGAAACCTACCACCCAGCTTACAGGACATTTTATTATGTATATCCTATTTTGGTTTAATTTTGTAATCTAATAATGTGAGTCATGTAATCTGTTTGATTTATTGCTTGATCTTTGATGTGATTATCAAATATGTTCACCTTGCAAATTTTGTTTATTATACCTTAATTATGGAATGATGTATATATGTTCCTAATGATGCTCCACCTTTTGTTATATCCTATATACTGAAGCTCACCATTTTTGTCATTTCTGTAACCCAATAATGTAAATAATATAATTCTATTATATTTATTGATCAATCTTTGGTGAGGTTGTCCAAAACGTTCACCATACAATCTGTTTTACCCTAACTATGTTATTACAATTGTATATTTTCCTTTGTACATATTTCTGAGTTTTTATATGTAACCTTATAACCCACAGAGTGCTATATATATGTTTCCAATGGTGCTCCACATTTTGTATCCGCTGTGTTATGCCTTTTACTGTGAATAAAGTTTACTTTTGAAATGATGATAAGTTATCTGCCTTAAGGCAAGTTAGAAAACTAGGCCATGGATTATTAAAACTAATTAATAAAATTTGGTCATGATCACTAATTGATTATTTAATATATCATATTTAGAGTCCCATCATAAAAATGACGTCTCTTTACTCATTAAGATGCAATTTTTTTTTTTTTTTGCAAATTGTATTCTATGTTTTAATGAAATTTGATATTTAAAGATATATTATACAATAACTACACTTATTGCATCATTAAAACATATAGTTGAACATGGCACATTCAATACTTCAAAACTGTAGCTTTGATAATACTTTCTTAAAAAGATAGTATTCTTAATTTACTATAATATTTTATTATTGTGAAACATTTTAATTATTTAAAGTAGTCAAGATATATAGAAATAGAGAGACCGAAACTGAAATTTTATAATAATTGGAAGACTCAATAATAATAAAGCATTATCACATTTTAAAGGCATGGGGGGGGGATTTTGCCTAATAAAATAATCATTTATTGGCTAATATAAATATGATCATTTAAATAGAGAAAAAAAACAAAAGCAGAGAAGAGAGGTAATGAATAATAAAAGCTAAAGATGAAAATTGAAACAATTAGATAAACTAATGCATGTATGATAAATAAATATATCACAAACTAGTACTTTAGTTTGTTTATATAATATCAAAGTGACATCGGTCCTTTACAGAAAACTTTTAGTGGTTTGCTTAATTGTGTTCTCTATTGTATTCTATCAGCCATATGCTTCAATGAAAATAATCAATATTACATCACTTTACAATATGTGAGATATTCTTTATAATGTGAAGTAAATAAACAAAATCATTTTCTCCCACAAAGATCATACTAAAGTCCAGCATAAAATTCTTTTTCAGGGAAGTCTATTGCTCTTCATATAGCTCAAGTAACCAATTCAGTGAAGAAGGGCTTTTACTCATGAACATATCAATTGAAATAACTTGCTTTTATAATACATTAAATATGAATTGTGACATAGATATAAGCTAAAATAGATAGAAAATCAGAACCATGGCAGAGCTACATTAAAAAAAAACAACAACTTTGTCATGTAATTTTAAACTTTTACATTTATTGCATTGTATTCATAAAATCTGACACATATATAATAAGTAAAACAGATATAGAAGTAAATGATGCAGGTTTCTAAAAATCATGGATCTAATCTCTTAATAAGGGACCTGAATTTCTCCTATCTGTCCACCTTTATAAAACATCACAAAACTATTGCTAAAATTCTCATAGAAGCAGTGCATCTGTAGTAAAAAAAATACAGTACTTGGAAAAAATATTAATAATTATTTGTTTAACAATAAACTTGCTTTGTTGCAATTAAATATATGTTAAAGAAAAAAAGTAAAATTGGATTTTATAAAATAGATAATGCGGACTTGAGAAAAATAGAACTTAATTTTGTAAGTTCGTAGTTTTTGTTAAAATATATAAATGTAACTTAGAGAATTTTTTATTATTATTTCTTTAAATTATGTATGTAATAAAAGTGACAATTTAATGTAAAGCATTAGATCGGGGTTGAAAGTTAGGAAGAGTTTAAAATATCTTTCAGCTTTTTTCTTTTTGTTTTTTTTTTAAAAATATTTTGAAAGCATTCATAATAAACTCTTTTTTATTGCACTCTTTCAATCTTTCTTTTTCAATAAATAATCTGCTTTTAGAAATAGAACTTAGAAATACATGTCAACCCTAAGAAGTTTTACAAAAAATCATAAATGATTTTGTGCAACACATTAAATTGGGGGGATTTTAAATCTTGTTTATATATGTTTGGTGTCCATTCTTTTGTAATTTTATCCATTTTTAATCTAATACTGTTGAATTTCAAAAACACTCTACATGTACGGAAAGTCCATAAGTTCTGCAAAAAAGGTGTGAGTGAGCAAAGTGAGCTCTTGGGGGTTAGGTGCCAAAGACAATAAAGGGCCATACCCCCCTAGTATAAATATAAAATTAGCAGTACATTTATTTAAAACATACATTTTAATACATTGCTATTTTTGCTCATTTTATACTGAATTGCTTCATTTTCTACTCTCCCCAGTATATTCTTTTCTAATGAGATAAGCATAAATGCTTTTAAATGGCACTAATTTAAATTAACTATGAAGTCTATTTAAATATTTTAATTTCAAAATATTCTTTTGCAAGATATCTAAGTATATGGGAGAGTTAAAAAAAAATTATATGTCAAAAATGTAATAGCATAGGGTAAAGTATGCAATACTGAATTATCTATTAGACTAGTGAACATTAAACAAAAATTTCTACACTAATCACAAAAAAAAAAATACTGTATACAGACCATTAATTATTATGAATGTGTTATTATAAATGTATTTTCTGAAAGGAGTATCTTTTAAATAATTGTTTGCATGGATTATAATTAAAAACTTTTCCAACAATGCAATAGCAAGATATATATGAATTATTTTTATAAATATCAATTCCTAAAAAAATAATGCTATATGTTATTCTTATTGAAATATTATCCTATTTTGTTTCTTTTTTGGAAAAGCTTAATATTCCAGTAGGCCAATACAATCCTTCCTCCATATGTGCTTTTTGGCATTGCCTTTATTAAATTTACTAATAACATGACTTTAATTTAGAGTAATCTGCTGTAACTTGAGTGTTATATTTCAATTCCTAAATCAGCTTCTGGATATTGGCTTCTTCGGAGAAGAATCTTACATTTTTATATGATTTAGATTAGTACACTAATGTTCAAAACCACCTTAAATTTTGGAACCCAAATTAGCTGCTTTGTAAAGTTACATATGCATGGTACTAGGCTAGCAATTACAACTAGTTTTTGCATATATAATTTGATGTAAAAAAGAAAATATGATTTATTATAATAATTAACCTTTTTTAAAAAAAAAGATAAGCAAAATAAAAATGAATTAAATCTGATTTACATACAAAGTTTCTTAATGTCCATTCATGTTTCGGTTTTTAAAAGAAAACAAAAGTAATTTTTAGAAGTTTAACAAAGCTTCTTTCTTTTCAAAAAAAAATTTTTTTTAACGATAAGATTATTAATGGTTGTAAAACAATGGAACAATTTAAAAAGTTTCATCACATTCTCAATCATTTATCTAATAAGTTAATTAATATTTACACAAGTATTGTGAAAGAATTAGTTTTTTTTTTTTTTTATCTTTCATGAAACAAGAAGAAAAATATTTATTATTGTAAAATCATTCATTTATTGTACTGGTTGTTAAGATTTGTCCAGATTAAAGTTATCTAGTTTTTAAAATATGCAACATCAAAGCAGTCATATTAATATGTTCCTATATGTATAAAAAGAGTTTTAATAAATGTGTTTTTCTAGTTCTTACTTATGAATTTGAAACTTAGACACTTAATAGAAGACGAATACAGAAACTTCAGACCAATCTACAAAATATGAAGAGATATAAGTTAGGAATAACAATGAAAAAACAAATAGGTGCTACTGACATCATTGAAAAAATTAAGAGACTGAAGTAGAGTTGGACATTTTGCTAGAAGATATAATAGATGGACAGATAAAATATTAAACTGGATCCCAAAATTGTAAAAAAACCTAAAAAGAAACCACATGTGAGATGGATAAAATAATGAAGTGGGCTGAGATGATATGGAGAGACTAGAGATTGGAAAAACTGGCTTGAATTTAGGGGGACCTTCATCCTGCTGTGGAACAATATTGGTTAAAAATGATGATAAGCAGAATGGATGACAAATTATAAATGTGGACATTTGGAAAATGTGTATATACACCTGTGCTTATAATGTGTTTCCCACAGTCCACTAGAGTCAATGCAGAGGAACATTAAATTAATCAATAGATTAATCTATTGGAAGTCAGTCTCTAAGAATATCTTAACATCCATTAACTGACTAATAACTAGAAAGCTAGCTAGGTTGGCTATAAGCTAGTCACCTGATAAAAAAACAATAAGCTTGCTTAAAAATCTTCAGCTTTTAAAAATAGTTTTAAATATCATTTGGATTTTAATCCCAAGTTGTTGGCATGGTGTATGTATATGATATTTCTTCCTATGTAGTTTCCAAATATATGTAATAATTAAGGACTATACTGGAAGAAATTATGTAACCAATAAAATTAATTCAAACTTTCTAATTTATGATTATTTGAATATGTATAAAATGTGTTTGAGCATTTCCATATGTATAAAATGTGTTTGAGCATTTCCCATTTTTGTAAGATGAGTCTAGTCAGGACTAATTGAAATGATCTTATTCAAATGAAACACTACTTTTCAGAGATCTTTTGTGAGATTCTGATATAATATTAAAGGTTAAATTTTTAATTAATTCAGTTCATCTTATTATATACTCCATTTGCATTTTACCATTAATTAATCTAATTTAATATAAAATACTGATTATTTCTAATTTTTAAAACTCTAGTTTTGTTTCTGCTAATCCCTTTAAAATCTGACCCAACCCATAAAGCTACTGACCTAATCAAAAAGATATCAGTCTGACTTTTTTAAACACCTGAATCTTCATACTAGAAATTGCCTCCATCCATTGTGAGATGTTGTAATAGGGCATTAAAATGTTTAATACTGCATATTACATTTTATTGTGAATACATGCAAGGTTTAAAGCCAAGTAGTAAGCAATCATGATATTTAAATAGAAAATCAAGCTATTATTTATTGAGTGGAGATTCATGTGTTTAAACCTCTAGTTTGCTTGATGATTAAAAGTTTTTTCTTTTGATAAATATACCTATATGCAGTGAAAGAGATCAGTTTATTATCTTTTTTCACTAACATAATTCAGAAATGCTATGAATTAATTTGGTTATATAAAGATATATTTATAATCTACCAGACAGATTATTAAATAAATCTTATTTAAAATTTTATTATTTACTAATTGAATAAAAAATATAATTTTACACTGTGATATACTAGTGATACTATTGGCTGATTACAATCACTGATATGATTGGAACTACATAGAACAAAGGAGGTGCGCAGATGAACAAGGGTCAGTAGATCGTGTGTACCTTGGCATACAAAGTATTCAGTAATGTTATTCCTTTTTAACAATAATTAATTTGACAATAATTAACTGGTAGAGATTTGTTGTAATTTAACTCCTACTTGTGATAACAATATTTACAAGACTATTCATTGTAACTAATAATTAATTAATTCTTAATAGTGAGACCTGCAAGTGTTAATGATTAGGCTCACTGAATTACTAACTTAATGTTCCTGCCAAGAATGATCGGCTAGGATTATTAATTACTTGTAAGATATCTTACAAACATTATCCAGTATTGAGCTGGTCATATGTGATTAGCCTAACAATTAAGTGGTAAATTGATTAACTTCTGCGGTTAACAAAATAATTTGGTGCAGTCAAGTATAGAACCTGCAAAATAAAAACCCATAATACTTACTGTCAGAGATGGATGCCATGTTGCAAATTCCAATAGAAGAATTTGATATTGAGAATGCTACCAATTGGTCACTATACATCAGAAATTTTTTATTGTTAGTAATATTAATGAAAAACAGATAAAAGTGGCCACGTAAGTTTTACCAGTGTTGGAGATTGCAAACTATCTGTGTGAACTGGAAGAGTCTGAAAGTTTTCTATATGATGAAATAGTCCAAAAATTAACAGCATATCTTTGCCTCTCCCTTCAAAACACATCGCGAGATTGCATTTTAGAAATCGATGGCAAGCAAAGGCTGAAAGTTTTAAAGAATTCGATACAGCTCTCAGAGAGCTGGCAAAAATTATGTCTATGGACAATTTCTAGAAGAGGCCCTGCTGGAATGGTTATTGTGGGGCATACATGAGACTAAATTGAAAGCAATGACTAGCCAATTCGGATTTAAATTATAAAGACATCATCAAAAGAAAAATTACACATAAGTTAGTGATGAATCAAGTTAAAGAATATCTTTATATCACAGCAAACTATTACCACACAATCCAGAAAACCATGGTACAAGCAAATGAAACAACAAAACAAAGAATAAATGAAAATAAAACCAACTGTTACTGCTGTGGTAAACTGGGACATATCGTTGGAATTGTAGGCAAAATCGAGAGAACTGTACAAATTGTGGATCAAAAGGCCATCTAGTGAAAGTCTGTTACAAACTGAAATGAGAGTATAAAGATAAAAGAAACTTTATTACATGTATTAAAAATCTAAAATGTAGTGAAGCAGAATTTAAACTGCCAATATTCATTAAAGGGAAATGTGTTAAAATGGAGATCGACAGTGGCTCTGGATTTACACTAATGTCCCTCAGCGATTGGGAAGTGGTCACTGTGAAAAGAAATGGTTCACATAAAATGGAAAAAAACCAATGTAAGCACTAAAGATGTAAATGGCAATAGGAAATAGTTGGAATGGTAAGGGTACAAGTAAAATTAAATTCAAAAATCAAAAAACTACCTCTATACATAGTCTATAAACAAATAAATCCACTAATAGGCCGGAATTGGTTCAGAACATTCAGGATTACCATAAATGTAATAAAAAAAGTCAATATTGACACTGAAATGTGAAATAAATTCCCAAACTTATTTAAGCCAAGGCTGTGGGAAATAAAAAATTACACTGGTACAATTAGAACTCAAGGACCACTCAATCCCAGTCATATGTAAAGCAAGGAAGGTACTGTTTGTGCAGAGAACAAAAGTAGAAGCAATAAATGAACTCATTTAAAGGGACATAATAAGCTCAACAGAAAACTCTGAGTGGGCCACATCAATTGTCATAGTTAATAAACCAGATGGGCAAAATATGAGTCTGTGGAGATTATAGAAAACAGTTAATAATAATCTTTGCAAAAGTACATACTCTGTTCTGAATGCAAGAGAAATTCTAGCATTATTGCAAAAATCAGGAAAATATTATAAAATGAATAATGGTTGGCTGATGGAGCTGCCTATCAGCTGCATCATCAGTAGTCTGTTCCTATCAAAAATCAAAAACTGTATTCCCAAATATGTACATTTAAACTGAAGCTTAATATACTCTAGACAAATGGACATGTTCTTATGTGATACTGATATGAAGATTGATAAAATATGACAGGAATTCAGGCATTGACAGTATCATTGACATAGAGGTAGAATTTTCCATACAGTAGCACCACTTATACAAACCAGAGTAATCAATGGATGAAAGAAGGTTTGTGGATAAAATCCCTGGGTCTCCAGACTAGTTTCTAGCTTGTGGATTTCATAAGTGAGGAACCTTGGATCTGAGAGCACAGCACCTGACTCTTAGTACTCTCCACTAGCCATCTTTTATCTTATTAACTAACTATAAAACCTTGAGTCCAAAATAAAAACAGAATGTTTTGAATTCAAGCTAATTAGCTTGTATAGTTTTATAGATCTGAATACAGTTCAACATCCACAGGCTATAAACTAGTCTGGAGATGTTGGAATAGTAGCCACTAGATAGAGCCTGAATCCAATGATCACTCTGGCTTTCACTGAGTGGCACTACTGTATGGAGAGTTTTGCCTCTGTTTAAACAGCTTGTGGAAGTATAAATAATGGTGATCACATAATGTTTAGTGGTTTAATACCAATTCTGCATTATCATTTACCTTGGATAAAGAAGACAATAGTAGAGGAATAAAGTATTTGGATTTGTATATACAAAGACAGGGCCACAAGCTGGATTACAGAATGATACTTAAGCTCCTAAATATAAAAAGAAACAATACACCCTAGATCAAAAACTCTGACATTACATAAACATGTAGGATTGAAAGGTTTTATTTACATAGAAATCATACACTATGCAAGTTTGAAATATGATAAAAACAATCATTCAAGATTATACAAACAACCTTCAAAAAATGGGATATAATCATGATTTAAATCATGAACACCATAAATGGATTATATAACAAAATAAAAAACCCTCACCCCATCCAACAAGAAGAATATAAAAAAAAAGAATAAGCCTACCTAATAAATTCCAAATATTACACACAAAATTTAAAAATATATGTAAAGACAAATTTAATATAAGCTTTTGAATCCCTCCATCACTTAATGAATTAGTTAACAAATCTAAAGATGCTTTACCAAACAAATTGACATCAAGTAGCCAATTATTCAACAACTCTAAAGACACTTTACCAAACAAATCGGCATATCAAGTGGTCTATAAAATTAATTTCAACTAACCAGCTTGCAATGATGCATATTATGAGGAGCTAACCTGTCAACAAGACTTGCCCAACACAGATATTTATACAATAGAGCCCTAAGAGACAAAGAGCACATGTCAATATTTTTAAACTCTGAGTAGAAAACAGGTCACAATTCAAGCTAACAAGAGCAGAAATAGTGTACACAGAAAGAGACAATAGAAAGCAGAAATCAAAAAGGCATGTGCAATAGCTAGTGACAATTTTTCTATTAACAGAAAAGAGTCAAGCATACCCATATCAAAGATATGAGCTATTTGAATAAATCTAAATACATTGAATAACTTATTAATTAATAATTAAACACTAATATAAATAATTGTAATCAATAATTAGACACCGTGAATATGATATATTAAATATATTGAAAGCATGTTAGGCAGTAATAAAGCTGAATATTAAGCAACTATCTATTCTGTAAGTATATTCATTAATTATCAAATATTATATTGATTGAAAAAAGTGTATTGGAATTTGTATTGCAGTCATGACTAGTAGAATATCAGGACTTGTAGCAAAGGCCAAAACAATTTGCCAGAATGCAAGACTTATTCATTGCATTATTCAAGGAAAAATTTAGTTTTTCAATAAATGGAGAAAGTAAAGTATTGTCTGCAGTTTCAAATGTAGTAAATTACTTAAAAAACAATGCTACTGAGCTGATACTTTGACACATGGAAAAAAAAACCAATGCTACCAATACAAAAACGTTTCATATTTTATACCAAAAGATGGAATCTAATTATGAAACACTATGTATCATACAAAAGTGAGATATTCCATCTTGCTGAAAAGCTATCAAAGGGTTTTATCATTAAAAGATAAATTGAATTTTTTTATAAATGATAAAAACCATAAATTAGCAACCCAGTTTTGCAATTAAAAGTGGTTGTTGTTAATTTCTTATTTGATGAATTTTTTCAAAAAAATAAACGAATCTCTTTCTGCAAAAACAAAGTATAAATATGTTATGCAATATTTAAATATAAGTATATTATCTATGGCTGCAGAAAAGAGTTTGCTATTAACTGAAAAGAGACCCGTTGATTCCTCTTGGAGGCCTTAAAGAAACTGAACAGGGCAAATTCCTAATGTCCACTCCATATGTTCTTGTCATTGCAGCTGTTATTACTATATGATTACTTATATAGTATACAAACATGGATGGGCTGCTCACTGACCCACATTATCCAGTGTGGTGAGTTTATTGGCTTTCTACCTCCGAGTTTAAGATAAATAAACACCATGGTATTTCTATTCAGTTACCTGATAAGGTAGAATGAAAGATTGTGTAAATGATAAGTATTTTTCCAATAGATATACAATTAGGAAAGACAAAAATAAATCATGGCCTTATTCCCAGGAGGTTGTAAAGTCACCAACCAAAGCAGCAGTTGGTGGGTGAAGGTAGAAAGTGCTAAAAATTCTCTGATTGCAGACCCAGGCTTCCATTTGATAATGACTTTTTATTTAGATACTTTCAACAGCAGATCACTTTCAAGGGAAGGAAGATTGCAACAATTAGAAAAAGAACTGTCATATATTAATTGGGACCTTATTGGATTTTGTGAAGTTAGAAGAAAAGGTGAAAAGACAATTGATTTAAAGAGTGGACATGTACTCTATTATAAAGGCACAAATATTGGAAATACAAGTGGAGTTGGATTGATTATAAATAAAAAGTGGAAGAACAACATTGTGGAGATTGATGGTGTATCAGACAGAGTGGCAAGATTAGTTATACAACTTAATAGCAGATACAAAATGCAGAAAATTCAGGTTTATGCCCCAAGAAGTTCTCATAGTGATGAAATAGTAGATTTTTATATGGATATACAAAAGGTTTTTGATCAGAGTCAACAACATTTTAAAATTGATATGGGAGACTTTAATGCTAGAATTGGTAAACAAATGAAAGATGAAAATGCTGTAAATAATTTTTGTTATGGTAATAGAAATGAGAGAGGATATAGACTAGTGGAGTTTGCAGAAAAAGAAAAACTTTATATTATGATTTTTTTTTTTTTTTTTTAGAAAAATGTTAAAAGGAAATGGATATGGAAGCATTCAAATGAAGGTACGCAGAATTGGATTATATTTTGACTAATAGAAAATACATATTTCAAGATTGTAGTGTTCTTAATAAATTTAACACAAGAAGTGATCATCAATTAGTAAGATGCAAGATATGTGTTAATGCAAAACTAGAGAGACAAAAATTATTAAGAAAAACAATATTTACAGTTGATATTCCTAATCTTCAGAAACATTCTAATGAATTTAAATTAGAGCTTACAAATCGGTTTCAAGTATTAGTAGATTTTGAATATGATTCAGATTTGAATGAAATTAATATGAAAATAACTGATACACTTTTAAAAACTGCAACAAAGATAGGTGGTAAAAAAAGCAGCAATACTGAGACTAGAGAATTTATAAAAAAAGAAGGAATATGAAGATATACAAAAATGATGCATTAAAAAGTATTGAATATCTCAAATTTTGTAAAATAGTGTGGAAAAGAGTTGAAAACGATATAAGAAAGTATAACTGTGAACTAGCAAGGAAAGCTGTAGAAGAAATTAAAAGTCTAAGAGTGTAAAACATTTTGGTATTAACAGGAAATTTATATCTGGAATAAAAAAAAAGATGGAATTATTACTAAAAAGTGAGATGACATCATGAAATGGGTAGAAGACTTTTATCAAGAATTATATTGTAATAAAGAACAAGTACCTCCTACATCTATTATATCTTCCAAATTGCCCAGAATTTTAAATGAAGAAGTGAGACATGCAATTAAATGTATGAAGAAAGTAAAGGCTCCAGTTAATGATGGAATTATAATTGATATATTAAAAGAAGCAGGTGAAAAAATAAGAATTTTTTTTAGCAAAGTTATATACCAAATGTCTAAATGATAAAGATGTACCAGATGATTGGAAAAATGCAGTATTAATAGTAATATTTAAAAAAGGTGATAAAGAAGGTATTAGAAATTATGGATCTATCGGCCTTTTATCAGTTTTATACAAATTTTTTATCAAGATAATTACAACTCGTCTACAGAGAACATTGGATTTCCACCAACCAAGAGAACAAACTGAATTTAAAAGTGGTTTTAGTACAGTAGATCAGATCCAGGTATTGAGAGAAGTTATAGAAAGGACAAATGAATATGAGCTGCCATTATGCTTTGGATTTGTAGATTATGAAAAGGCATTTTATTCTATACACATTTCCTCAGTGATTAAAGCATTGGATCATCAAGGTATAGATCCAGGATATTGTCATATTTTAAAGAATATTTATAAAAATAAAACAGCAACAATTAGATTACATAATTCTACTGGTAAAGTCAACATTGAGAAGGGTATAAGACAGGGTGACTGCATATCTCCAAAACTTTTTGCAGCAGTGCTGCAATAAGTATTTTGTGGATTAAAATGGGAAGCTAAAGGAGTTAAAATAAATGAAAATTATTTAAGTCATTTAGATTTTGCAGATGTATTGTTTTGCAAATAATGCTTTAGAGTTGCTGGAAATATTGCAGGAGTTATCAGATGAAAGTAGGACTAAAAATAAATGTTAAAAAGACTAAAGTAATGTTTAATGTATTTTCTCAAAATATGAAAATAAAGATCAATTATGATGAGTTAGAAGAAGTTAAGAGTTACTAATATCTTGGTCAGATTATTAATACAGATGGAAACATAATGGATAAAATTAATCATAGAATTAAATTGGGTTGGAGTGCTTTTGGTAGAAATAACTTGATACTAAAAGGAAATATGCCTATGTGTTTGGAAAAAAAAGAGTTTTAATAAGTGTTTTACCAGTTTTTACTTATGGACCTGAGACTTGGATACTTAATAGAAGAGCAATACAGAGACTTCAGATGACTCAAAAAAGTGTGGAAAGATGCATGTTGGGAGTAACAAGAAGAGATCAAAATGGGTAAGAGAATAAACAGGTGTTATTGACCTCATTGAAAAAATTAAAAGATTGAAGTGGAGTTTGGCTGGACATATTTCTAGAAGAGATGATAATAAATGGACAATTGAAATCTTAAACTGGATTCCAAAAGATTGTAAATGACTCAGAAAGAGACCACATGTGAGATGGATGGATGAAATAAGAAAGTGTGCAGGGTGATGTGGAGAAGAGAAGCTAAAGATCGGAAACTTGGAGAGACCTTCATCCTGTAGTAGATTGATAATGGTTGTTGTTGATGATGATGATATTATCTATATTAAATTTAAGGTAATTAGAAGGGATTTGAAATCAGACTTTCAAATTACCTACAGCCATCCACTTCATCTTGAACAATCAATATACATGCCTAAATATACGAATGCAAGTTTTCCAAAATAAACTATCTGCATGGTCACATAATTTTAAAATTTGTAATATAGAAATGTTCCCATCTCTAATATATTTTGATATCTAAAGATAATAGAAATATCGTAATTAATCATTTTGAGAATTGTATTACTTTTTTTCAACTTAGATGAAAACAAAAAATATAATTGAATAAAGCTGCCATTTGTTCTTTTACTAGAATTTCAATATTACTGTGGTCATCTCAGGAACAATTAATAGAAATATGAGCCGATATGACAATTGAAACAAAATTTCGTAATTCTGATATATCAGAATTTTGGGTGTCGAAGCCGACAAAAAG
This sequence comes from Epiperipatus broadwayi, assembly GCA_028023455.1. Taxonomy (NCBI): domain Eukaryota; kingdom Metazoa; phylum Onychophora; class Udeonychophora; order Euonychophora; family Peripatidae; genus Epiperipatus; species Epiperipatus broadwayi. Next base: position 9,366,500 of record JAQFVV010000032.1, read on the forward strand.
AGTATCTTTCCATTTCTAAGACAGCAATAAATATTCTGATTCCTTTTGCTTCAAATTATTTATGTGAAACTGCTTTTTCTTCACTTTTGTTAATTAAGAATAAACATAGATTGTCTGTATCAAAAGAAACATTAGAAAAAAGATTTAAGAATTGTAATTTCAAATATTTTGCCAAATATTGATAGACTCTGTAATAATATCCAATCACATCCATCTCATTAAACACTTAAAAAGAATAAAAGTTACCATTGAATATTGTTAGTAAGTTTTGTTTCATGATTTTTCCCCATATATATATATATATGTAATGTAAACTAAAAACTATTAATATATATAACAACCCGCAGGAAAAGGAAACCAGGAATCAAAGCAAGATAAGCAGTGAGTGCTTGCCAAAAAGGTAAAAGCAATAATAATAATGATAATAATAATAACAACCACTGATCTCAGAATGGCTTTGACAAATAAATACTTATTAATGAATAATTGCCTAGCTCAGAATAATAATGATAATAAATTTAATAATGAAACTGTGTTCCCATAGTAAGGTGTCTGATTTAAAGTCAAATAAGTATCAAAGACACATACTTGATTGCATAGAACTACCATTGAATTCCAATCTTTTAACAATGATATCTTTATGAGAAACTATAATAATCCTATTTAAATAAAGCTAAAATAATATTGCAATTAAATATGTAAGAATAATAATAGTAAAATTGATTATAAGAATAAAATAATATTCCTAATTTTAATTTGAAGCAAATCTTGATCTAAATCTTTATTATGTTTTAATCTTTACCTCAGGAATATCATATTACAGAAAGAACAAAGCATAGGATATTGGATAACAAAGGGCACTTTTATGGAAATCCATTAATCCAGACAAAATTTATAAAAATATAAAATAATATTATTAAACAAATTAGAATAACTTTGCTCTGCCATATTATAATTAAACTGTAAAATTAATTACTTTAGGTCTCGTAGGGTTTTAAATTAATTTAAGAAAAATCTCTATTATAATTTTAAAAATATAAAATATAATTTGGATTATTAAAATGCCAAGAAATCATCTCTCATGATGACCATAAATAATAATAACAATAACTTTGGATACTATAAATATAATATCACTAATTTTATAATGCAAATATTTGAATAAAATTTATTATTTTCTTTAATAAAGTAATTGGCATAGGGATATTCCAATATGACTCTATTTACACATCTTAAAATAATAATAAGTTCTGTATTTGAATGCAAAATAAGTCAAATCATAATATTATTGATGATTGGTAACAATTTTAAATACACAAAAGAAATTTCTTAAATTTGCTATGATATAAACATATGTGATGATTAAACATGACACTCTTGTGCATGATCCAACAGATTTTTATTCCTTTGAAAGCTTCTATGAAGCAACTATAATTCATGAACCAATTGTCATATATACTTTAATGAAATCATTATCTTCATAAATCATTTTCATTAATATAATAAATATTTCAAATAAAATAATTTATTATCAGTGGGCAGTTTAGATATAATGTAAATATTGAATCAAATTAAGATCTGTGATGACAAATAGAAATAGAAAAACATAAATAATGGCAAAACGACAAACTTGGAATTTCACAAAAATCAACAATTTATTATAAAGACAAATTTTCATCATTTACAAAAAAAAAACACTCTTAAAGTTTTATTTACATCATATGACACATAAGACTTTTCCAATGAACTGTTTACAAATTTTATCAGAGCAACTTTAAAGTTACAAAATTTTTAAAAAAATAAAATTAACAACAAATTAAATTGCTAATAAACTAATTTCAACAATTAAGTTTTTTTTATCTCTTCCCAAATAAACAATATACATATTTTTCAGTACCATTATATTTTCAAGTGGGTAAATATTTTTTAGACTAAGGCTGTCATAATTATAATTTACACTTTACTTTAGTTATACTAATATAAGCAAAATAAAATACTACTATAACAGTAAGTACTTTCAAATAACCATTAACATTGGTTATAAACAGGTTTTTACCTTTTGTGGCAAATACATATTTCCTTTACTTAATTAACAAGCATATACTTTGTTTTAATTAACGATTTGGTAATAATTAAGCTTTTCAGAAGTATAATTTCTGAAAGAATACTCAATACACTTATGAATAAATTCCAATATTTTGAATTAAATAATAACTTAAGTCATATTTAAAATAGTTTTAAATTTAAAAGTAATGTATTTAAAAATTAGTGCATTATAATGATTCCTTTTATATATTTTTTTAAAAATAGTAATTATAAACTATTTTCTAATTACCAATTTATAATTTAATTGACTATTTGCCAAAGTCACGATTATCTCAATTTTTATATTTAAATTATCATTAAAATTGTTTATGTGTAATGCTAAGTAACACTCATAGTACTACTAACCCTACACACATAGAGGGTATAAGTCCTAGATTTTACAACTATATACAATTATATGTTTATGTGGATGGAATAACTTTCGTCAAGACTTCAATATATAATTGCTAAATTAGGTACGATATCTGTAATTGGGTTTTTCTCATAAAGGCATTTGAATAACTGGAAATAGGAAGCTTATGGGAATTACATCATAATGGTCAAATCTGCACACATAGCTAGAAGACCTATGTTTACCCTATGACTTATTATATGCAGTACGGGAATAAAGTATAAAAAAACTGAACACCCATATAAAACAACAATTACATTTTGACAAGAAATTCTTAAGTTTAAAACACTATAAGCACACCTTAGCAATGAACTACAAGTATGATATTAAGGTACCTTTTTAAACAACAACTAAGATATAACCCGGAAATAACATAAAAATTTCACCACAAAAAATAAATAGATGCTTAATAGCAGGATTATAGTCACTCTAACATAATTACAATTTACTAATATAGTCTAATAATAACAATAGCATTTATATAGCAATAAAATACACCTGTAAATAAGTGTTTAATAAAACAATTTACCATCTAACATATATACATTCATGACTGTGCCCATAATCAACCCTAAGAAACAACATTCACTCCAACATAAATATTCTTTATGAACTTCAAATGGCAATTAGCATGATATGAGAAATACTTGAAACCGATTTTTAAATACATTGTTAGATGATAGGGATCAGAAAACATATATTATTGTTTTTCAGGGGACCCACATATTAAAAAGTTTGAGAAATACTGACATAGATCATAGCCAGAGAATTATTGGAATGTATGGAATAGGAATAGATTTTATGTATCTTGTTTTTATGAAAATATTTAGTAGAAGGCAATAATGAAAAAAACAAATTAGAAAATTGATGAGAATTAATTTAAAGAACATTATTTGGAGATAGTAATTTGATAATAACTAATAAGAAATAATTTTACTTACAATGCACAATATTCAACTTCTGGATTCAACAGTAAATTCAACTTTGTCAGTTGTTAGGGTTTTGATATAAATTAAAATAGTATCCAAGTAAATATGAAAGTTAAAATAGAATAATCCTTCTTAATTTTGGAAATTAAGATAGTTATTTTTTCCAAAAAAATAATTGGATGGCAAAACACTGCTTATGTTTTCTATATTATCAGCAGCATCATTTAAAATTCATGTAAAAAAGAATAAAAAAAAGAATAATACTAGGGATATATTTTAGGATGATTATATATACCAATCCACAAAATAAGTACATTGACATAGAAAAATAATTATTATCTTCTTTTTTAATATTTTGTGTTACTGTCTTATTACTTTTATTTGAAAGATATGACTAAAGATGAAATACTATGGAGAATTATATAAACAGTGTCTTCCCTTTAGATATAAATCCTATTTAAGTTCACCATAAAATACTTTTAGTATAACTTGTACCATTCATCCATTTTAAAGATTCAATTCACTGAAGATCCTTTATGTTCTATCAATAGAAAATCCAAATCTCACTTCAATGTAACGTAGTAGATAAAATGACGCTCTATATAAATGCAGCAGTTATCTCACTATGAATGTAGCAGCAACACATTGTAATCCATATTGCATCTCAAAGTCCATTGTTATGTTGACAACCAAATAACAATGCAGATTTTTTTTTTCATTATCAATTGATAAAAAAAAACTGAGTTTTTTTTTAATATTAATTACTAAACTAGTCTTTGCAAGTTGCATTCAAAACATTAAGTACATCCTATAGATCATTTTTTAAACCAGCAAGAATAACATTCATCAGTATATTATGAATTCAGAAACCAAGAAGATAAAGATTTTGTTTTTAATTCAAATTAAAAATTCCACTAAATATGTATTATATCTTGAATCCTGAAGTCATCTGTAAACAATCCTAAAGATCACTATTATAAACAATGTAAACAAATCTGGAAATAATAAACATCCTCCAGTTTCATTGCAAATGCCTAATATTTCTCATGGAAATAAGACTTCTCATTCCATTATGTGGCTGTGTAATAACAATAAACTTTGATGCACAATCAACTAATTTCAAATAGTGCTACAGAATTATTAGATTGAGTCACGTCTTGGACCAAATCAATAAAAGCAATATAAAAATCACTTTTTTATTTTTGACTATTTTTTTTTTTTTGCATTTGGATGACAAAAACTATGCAGTGTTTCCTGATTCTCTAAAACCTTAATGAGTCTCTGTGAACTGGAAATAATCCATTCTATAAAACAATGAAAGTAATTTTTGAATGTGGTGGATAAAATTATATATCATGATAATTATTGTATATCCCTCCGATTTTTAAAAACTGAAATAAATTTAAAAATTACTCAAATAGTATTTAGATTAATTATTGAAAATGATTTTACATTTTGAAGCATTTACAGTGATTTCATTCTTTGTAATAGAGTAAGTTAAGAATGTATTATTTTCCCAAAATTTTAAGATTATCCAGATATTGTGATTTTTCTTAACTATAAAACATAAGCAACTATTAGAGAAAATATTAATAATTGTCATGAACTTGAAGATATATAGCTTCTTAGAAAGTTCTTGAATTTTGTTGCACCATGAGTAATCTCAGTATTGTTTCTCATTTGGAAGCATATAATATTTAACTATTATTTCATGGAGTTTTAAAATATGTACACTTGAATTGCTTTAATATTTTCTTTTACAATAATTTGCACAATTTTTAAGCCATTGATATTCAACATCATGTATGAAAAGATGTCTAAGAGAATACATGAAAAAAAAAACTACTAAGGCACTATTAGGTTTTATTTTATTTTTCATTATTTCAAATAAATTACTATGGTTACTGTTTTTTTTTTAAAAAAAAAAAAGTTTAAAGAACTAAGAAAACTTTTCATTTTATTTTCTCATTTTTGAAGCAATAATTTGGTAGTTACTCAGATGAATGTTAATTGCCCCATACTTTGCCTAGTCAATTGTACAGAATTCGGTATTTTAATTTTATTTTTTCTACCGCTGACCAAGTAGGGGTTAACTAAATGCTTTTGAGGTAGATGTTTTGCAAGTCGCAGTAGTATTATGTACCAAATCAATTAGCAGTATAATGTTCTTATTCTATTTTACATATAATAATACAGTTTAAACAAAATTTATTTTTTTTATTTAAAAATTTTATTAAATGAGCTTAGCGAATTTAGTTAATATCTGAATTTCTTTACCAAACATTAAAATTATGTCATGGACCACCGATTACCGACTGCTGCATTAGACAATGTTACAGCAGCTTTTTGAGAATTTATGGACAATAACCACAAAAGGGCATCACTAGATTTTGAATATACTATGTAATTTATTTTAAATGTTTATTCTAGAATCTTTTTTTTGCATGTAATTAAAGTGGATGTTTTCAATAATCTTTGTGGCTTGTAGTTAAAAATAAAATTATATCTGAGGATATGCAAACATTATTTTTTGATGCATTCTAGTTCTAAATGTGAGATGTTAGAATTTATTTCATATTAAAGAAATGCCAAGCAATGTTAAATATCACTGATCAAATTATATCAATAGTCAAAATATGGGAAGAAAATTTAATGTATATTTTTCTTTTTAAAACTTTAAAAAACATTGATTGATATTCCATTTTTCAGTAAGTTTTATCTCCAATAGCTATAATTTGATGATAGAAATTACATATTTAAAAAGGATTTGTTTTTTATTCATTACACTTCTAACCTGCTTTTCAAATTCCTTTTCTATTTTAAAGATAAAATGTTATAATAGATATTACTCTCTTTATTGTTATTCCATAAGTTTTATGGTGCATCAGTTGTGAATTTGTCTAACACATTTATATATTGGCATTAAATCTGAGCCAAACAAATTTCTTTTAACAAACTTTTTCTTTAGCTATGGAGAAAACAAGGATAAAAAGCTTACTCAAACATTCATTACTGGCAATTAGCAGGCCTGGTGAATAATGTCTTCTTCCTCACTATTCATCTACAAGAAGTTGTTGGAAAATTTTTAATGTTGGAGAGAGCAAATTAAAAGCCATTTTATCTTTTTACTTATTCTTTTACTAAGTCTTTTTTAGATCATATATAGTTTTGATAATTTTTTTTTTGTTCAGTTTTGATAAAACTTCTATATTCTCATTATCTATCTTTGTTTTCATCTTAGTTAAATAGGTATTGGAGCTTAACAATATAATGGTATATTTGTCTGCATAGACTTTTTCAATATCAGAAACATTTAATGTTCTTTTTTTTTCATACTCTTTCAATTGTCTTTTTGAGTTACAAAGCTGAACACCACTGAATATAATTTGTAACTTTGTCCAGCCTTTTCTTCTATAGTCAATTTATGGATTGCTATGCAATAATTATCATCTCTCTCTCTCTCTCTTATTGTTATACTTTCTTTTGTTTTTTACTGTTTCATTATACTAACTTTGACATTTATCTTTAGCCCTATTTAACTTCTCTTTCTATCAATTTTGATATGTTTTTTCCAGATATTTCACAATAATGTTTTCCTGAAGATCTGTATCAATATGATTTAAAAAAAAAAAAAAAAGGCAAACCAAAAAACATATTTATATTTTATAATGTGGTCACTAAATATTTTAATCATAGAGCATATTTAAGAACAGTCTTTTAAAATCCATGCTTATTTCTTTCATTTTTCACGATTGTCAAATCATTAAGATATTAATTACTATCTTTATCATATGATTAAATTTTTGTTTATATTATCACAACGAAGCATTCTATTATTTTAACAAAACATAAAGAATTGAATGAGGATTTTCATGTTGTTGATTTACAATTGTTACTATCATAGAATGCTAAATTAATTATTATTGTTCATTCTCTCCATTTTCTTTGCCATATTATTTTCAAAGTCCATTCATTGTGAGCTCTCAAACCATTGATTATCTCTCTGCACTAACTGTGATAATGGGATTTAACAATCTTTAATTACTTGTACAGTATTTTAGACTATACTTTTTTAAATTTTTTTTTTTTCTTTTATTTGTTGTCTACTCTGTCTTTTTTTAATTGGATAGCTATGTTTGTTTATGAGTGACTAGTAATGATGATGATGATTTATATTGGTGATATGTAAGCAACCAGTGCTTATTGAAAAATATAAATCCAGAAAAAGCTCTGAAAATCAGTTTATCACTATGGTTTGGCATCAGATGATTTATTTATGCTTCCAGAGTTGGTTCAAGATTGAAGGAAAAAGATTATTATTGTTAAATGCAGATTAAATCTATGTTTATGGTTTAGATATAATCTATTAAAATTGTATTATATTTTCTTTAGTTTCCAATGAGTAGAATAACTGTATTTAAATTTTTATTTTCCTTGAACAAATAACAAATAATCTATAAAATATACATTAATTCCTATGATACTTATCATAACGCTGTAATATATATTAGACAATAAGTATATTGCTCTCAGATATGTAAAAATGACCAAACTGGCTTGCATCTTGAGTGTAAATACTCCATCCCAAACTCCATCTTAGTCTTTCTTTAAATGATATTAATAGTATAATGCTTGGCCTAACCCTGTAATATATACTAGATAATAAATATATTCTCAGATAAATAAAAATTACCAAACTGTCTTGCATTTTGATGTACATCTTCCTTCCCCAAACTCCACATTAATTCTTTCTTTAAATTATATGTTTTTATGTTATTGCCTACTTAGATTAAAACTGAATTCAGTCTTAGAATAGACAAAAAATACAAGAAAGACTGAAAAAAGCCAATTTCTGGCATCATCACATCATCTACACTTCATATGCTTATACAATCTGTAGCAACTTTCTCTATACAATATTACCATGCAGTGCAAGCCATAGTAATCAGTGGATACTAGAAGATTAGTACATCAAAATCCCAATCTAGTACCTACTTATCTAATATCCCTTGAATAATGACCAGATTATGCCTTTCATCAGTGAAAAGCTTTGGATCTGAGAATACTGCACCTAGATCTTTGGATCTAATGAGTCCCTCCAGTAGCCACCTTTCATCTTTTTAGTTAACTATAAAACTATGTGCCCAAACTTAAACACAGTAATGTTTTTAACACAATCTAATTCATTTATATAGTCATACATATCTGAACCCAATTCAGTATCTATATATATATATTTGCTGTAGTAATCAATGGATGCTAGTATTAACTTGAAATGAAAACATTATTCTATTTTTAGTTTGGGCTCATAGCTTTATAGTTAACTATAAAGGTAAAAGATGGCTATTAGAGGACACATTACATTCAAAGATCTAGGTATAGTGCCCTCAGACCCAAGGTTCCTCACTGATGAAAACCATCAGAAAGTATGTGGATGTTGAATGGGTAAGCACTTCAAAGAAATTTTGATGCTCGAATCTTCTAGCATCCATTGATTACTATGACTTGCTCTAGATGACAATATTATATGGAAAAAGTTGCTCATGTGTTAACAAATTGTGTATACATAAGAAGTGGTGCTCATGTGATATTATAGTGGTTTAATATTAATCCTAGTAAAAGGGCAATGGTGACTATGGTTATTAAAAATCCAAAGACACCAAAATATATAGATACTGAACTAGATTCAGATTTGTGTTATTATACAAGTAAATTAGCTTGGATTAAAAATATTAGTTTTTAGTTTGGGTTCATAGCTTTAATTAATTAAAAAAGTAAACAGTGGCTGCTAGAGGAATACATTAGATCAAAGATCTAGGTATAATTGCTATCAAATCCAAGGTTCATCACTGATGAAAGCCATAAGCTAGAAATTAATCTGGAGATATTGAATAATCCATTGATTATTACTGCTTACATTAGGTGGCAATATTATATAAAGAAAGTTGCTAGTATGTTTTTGACATAAAAAGGTTTATAATTTAACATGTGTATGTTCTGAATGTACAGATGTGGCATCTGGTATTAATTAAATAAAGTGAAAGAAAGTAATTAAGTTTTTATTGTATACAAAATTATAATTGTTTTTAGCTAAAAAGAACTACTGGGATGCTTTTTGACTACTTAAAATTAATTTGAAAATTTTTTTTTTTTTACAAATCCACCCACAAATAACAATAATTCAACAAACTTTTTTCTACAAATCTCAGTCTACAGTTTAGAAATTGATAAATTAAAGTAAATATTTATACTTAATTATAGTATTCACAAAAATTGAATAATTAAAAAACATCAAGAGGTAATTTATGATTTGTTTAAATAAAAATAATAATATATATCATATTGTACAGTCACTTTTAAAAAAAAAAAAAAAAAAATAGTTTATCAAAACAAATATCAGAAGTATGTTTTTATATAATTCATTCCAAATACTATGAACATTGTGTTGAAGAATTTGTACTATTAATTTTCGAGATTAAAAAACCGGTGCATTTTTTATTAAATACTTCAGATTGCAATAAAGATTATAGAGGTAGTTAAAAAGTATTAGGCATTATATTTAATAAAATTTCAAATATATAATTATAGAACATTTAAATAAATCATATAAAATAAAATATCTTTATATAACAGCAATAATTGTGTATATATAACAATATATAAAAGTTCTTTTCAACAAATATTGATTTTTCCCCTTTTCAGTGTGTTAGAATCATTTTAGAATTTCAATCTACATTGTATATATAGTGTCATCTATATCTTTTATTTTAAAAACATATATAAATATATACTATATAATTTTCTATTCATTAATTAAATTATTGATGTTTTATATATACAATTATGTTTACTGTAATTATTATAATTGGTTTCATATATCTTCCTTCTATTAGGCTTTTTTAATACAGTTTAAAGGTTTTATATTTTTTATACAATCTATTTTATGTCCGTTATATGTAAGACAGATTTATCATCTTTTCTATTAATTGCATTATTATATTCTTTTGTAAATTTTACTTCCACTTATTGATTCATCTATTATTTAAAGATTAATAATAATTATATTTTATGCACAGCAATATAGGTTCAATAAATATTTACTCATTAGACAATAACTTTAATATACTGTAGATTATTTAAATAAATAATTATGAAGACTTAGTTCACACAGAGGCAAAACTTTCCTTATAGAGTGCCACTCAGTGTAAGGCAGATTAATCAATGGATGCATGAAGATTTGTGCATAAAATCCCCATCTAGTTTCTACTCATCCAATATCCCCAGACTAATTTGTAGCTTGTGGCTTTCATGAGTGAGAAGCCTTGGATCTGAGAGCACTACATCCAATGATTATTCTGGCTTGCACTAAGTGACACTACTGTATGGAGAGTTTTGCTTCTGTGCAAATAGCTTGTGTAATCAGTGGTTTAAGACTTAATTTAGTTATTATTCAACAGGTAACTGATAGTGCTAAAAAGTAGCAAACATCTAATAGACCTAATGGGTCATTGGTTATCCTATTATAAAAAATGATGGTATATACTCGATTTATATTAATTATAAAAATATAAGTATTTTTAAATGTTTTTTTTTCTTTAGAGAACTTAATTATTAACAAAATATCATTAGGGAATCTGTACAAATTCTACCAGTACTTTTATTAAATTATTCAATTCTGCCACTGTAATCATAGATTTGATATTTAAGTAAGTGATTTATGATACACTAGTGGTTATTAAATTCTATTTAGAAAGCAAATGAGTTTAATGATCAAGGGTTATCCTGAATCTATTGATAAGATTCTAATTCCATCAAGAAAAATCAAATCCAACTATTTTGTTATTGGATCGGAGAAAAAAAATGTGTGAAACCTCATAAAAATTCCATTCTTTGCATCATAATTCTTCACTTGTAGATTTTTGGTTGCATATCCAAAAAAGGAGATCTTGATTTGAGATGAATTTGAGGTGGTGAAATTATATTTTGAGCTATTGATAAACTCAATTTTCTTAATTAACTTTATTAGGTTATAATAGACTATTTATTAGTCTGCTTTCAGAACAGTTGTATTTGCCTGAACAATGAGCTTTATTTAAATTTCTTTGCATTATTAATATTGCACTCCTTTGTCAAGTTGCAATCTTTATTGTCTACATAATATCAGACTATAGATAAAAGTGGTATCACCTTTATTGTTAAATGAAGTGTCTTGACTATATGTTGAGATTGTTGATAGCTCTAAGGGTTGATTGTTATTAGTTACAATCAGTATAGATGATGTTAACTGTTTATACTTCTTCTATATGGAATGTAATAAGTATGCTTATCTGCAACTATAGAAAAACTTATTTCTATAAATTAAATACTGGCTTAGCGCTTTCGATAACTTATAGCATTTCTCATATTCATAGCAAGATAAAATAGAATAATGATGGAGAGATGAATTTAACTACATATATTTGAAAAGATTTAAATTCAATGTTAAATATTTAAATTAGAGGGTTAATTTTTTGGAGAGCGGGAAGGAAGCGCCTCTAGGGTTGATAGCATTCATATTATTAGCTATTTAGTAAGCCTTCCTTATTTTTCTCTTTGAATCATTTCTTTTGAAGTTGTGAATAATTGCATATGAGGGATAAATTGATGTCTGTTGCCTTTTGGTACTCAAGGAATATAGAGCTATGTTCTAGCTTATCTGAAGCTCTTTTATGTAAGTAATTGTGCTGGAAAAGGTGTTTAGACAAGGATGCTCAGGATTCCCCATGATAGATTGATTGACATCCAGTTTGGGGGCATTTAATTTTGAAAACGGTGTTAGGGGTAAGTTCAAGTTCCAGCCATATTTGGAGTTGTTCAGTAGTCTATTGCACAAAGTGGGAGATGGTGCAGAAAGCAAGACAATAAGTTGAAGAGAATGTTTTATTAGAAGTTTTTGTTATGATAGGTATGTATTATAGAAGAAGTCGTGGTCTATCATCAAACACGGGAGGTGGAGGATTTAATTTTCTGAAAAATTGAGTTATTTTTCTTTTTAAAAAACAATGTTTAAATCCAAACTAATGTTAAATCTTAATGTATAAGTCTATGTTTGCCTTGTGGGATGCTTCTTGCTTATATAAAGTGTGGTTCCAGGAGAGAAAGAATTATGTAAAGTGTGGTTCCAGAATAGAAAAGATAGACTGGCCAGTTTGTGAGATCTAGGTGCAGTTGAGTCCAGGTCCAGTAGTTTGACACGCACATAAAATAATCCAGATGAGCTGTGTTACTTTGTATAATCAAATCTAAGTATTTGAGGCAATGGTGAGTTTTCTCAATCTATTGTAAGCAGTAACATTGAATCGCTTTGTAGATTTGCTTTAACATTTTGAATTGAAGGTTCAAGTACAGCTATGAAAATGTTATCTACATACCATGTATGTATGAGATCCAGAGTATGTACGATATGTGAAGGAACAAGAGTGTTTTCAAGATGGTTTAAATTTAGATTGGAAATAATGCCACTGAGGGGAATATTCCATCAGTCATGTTATATGATTGGTTGTTGAATGTGACTGTGAATGTTATCTAGCCAAGGTAAAAATGTTATGATGAACTCTCTCATGGCTGAGAGTAGTTTTGCGTAATTAATTTGGCTTTATTTTGGTAGATAATTTTCTACTGACTGTACCATATAATTCATTTGTCTAGTGAGGCTATTTTATATGTTGTACTGAGTTTTTTGCATTTTGTTTCTGGAAGATCACTGATGACTATATTAAATAAAACAGGTAAAAAATTTGAATGCTATAGTAGACTACCCTTTAAATTTTATACCTATTACAGTGATCATTTAGTATCACTTGAATTTTTCTTATTTAAAAACTTTAAAAATTTTTTACAAGACAATTTACTCAAACTGAATCATAAGTTGAGGTTAGAAGGTAGAAACAGTTTTTAATTTATTTTGAAACCTTTTTTTCAATGCGATTTATTACAGATACATTTTTTTACAGCAACTTAAACCCAGCCTGTTCTATAGTTAGATAGCTCTCGACTGATAGCAAAATTCTTGTTAATATGATTCTTTCAAAAAAATTATAGAAAATACATACGATATTGGTCTATAATTTTTTTGATTATAATTAGGTTTATTTGATTTTAAGATTGTTATAGTTTTATTTTTATAGAAAATTTATGGAATAATTTCTGTCTAGTTTTTCCAATCACACTTTGGCGTTAGGTCATAAAGTTTTTAAAATTTTTGGAAGTATGCTATCTACTCCTGCAGCCTTTTATAGTTTAAGACAATCAAAGGCAAGTTCAAATTCATCATTAACTTTAAGCTTTCTCACATTGATATTAGAGTATTATGATGAAAAAAAAAGTTTGCTGTTTTTTCTCATTCTAGCAATCTTATCATTGGAAATCTAATGTAGAAGATTGACCATGAACTCTCTCTATTTTTCTTATCTATTATCATCCAGTGATTATACAAATTTGTCAGCAATTTCTGCAACTCTGGAAGAAAAAAAAGGCTATAAAAACTTTACTGATTTTGCTTCAAACTAGAATAGATTTTTTGTAATATTGATAAGAGATGGATTCTTTGGAAGCTGTTAATATGAGTTTAATCAATTAACATTCAAAATATTCTGTATATCAGCGGTCCCCAACCTTTTTGCACTTAAGAGTACATTCTATAATACTCGCCAGGTGGCTGGCACCATTTATTTTTTCAATGGATATTGTTAATAATACACATAATGTACAAAAAAATATTTATTTCAAAAATAAAATTTTAACATTTGATTATAATATAATACAATAATTTATAAAATACTAGTTTTCTACTTCACCTTTGAGTAGTAAGTAATTTACATGCGCTTTACACAAAAAAGTGAAGCTTGCAAAGTATTATTAAAAGTTATATGGCTAAGCGCTTTCGGAGAACTTATGTCTCCATATTCATAGCCTATATTACTCAAAGTTTATCGGTGATTTATGCAAAATTTATTCAAATTTTCTTTCATAATGACCATTTTCTGGAGATTGCAAAGCACGATTCCTTTCTGTTTATTGTTGTCATCTGCAATAAAGCATGCCTCCTTAATTTTTTGTTTTACATCATTACGTTCAGTGCAAAGTGCCCTTGCCATAATGGGTTCGAACACATGGTCTGTTGTTCTTTTTTTCCGTTTGATGTCTGTTTAAGGTTTTCTTGATGACAGCTGATGAATAATCATTTTTCATGAGAGTTGGTTCTATGTAAATCCAAATTTCAAACAAACTTTCATAGCTCTGCTGCATAGTGATGGTTTTGGCTTCTGATATGATTGCATGTATATGTCAGGTATTTGCCAGTGTGTGTTAGTTTCCTATAAAATGTTTTTACTTTGCTCTGAGAGAGCTTGACACAAGAACATCAAAAAATTTTTTTTTTTTTTTTTTTTTTGTTTTTTTGTTGTTTTTAAAGGAGGGGGGTATGTTTATTGTTCTTCCCCATACACCCCCCCAAAAATCTCATCAACAAAAAAAAAAAAAAATTTTTTGGGGGGGGGGGAAAGTGTTTTTTTGTATGGTTTTTAAAACTCCCTTTGAAAATTTTGTAAAAAAAGGGGGGGAGGGGTGATGTCCATAACCATCTCTTGATTTTGTTGGAAAAATTCTGAGTTATAGTGAAAATATATTGTTGTTGTTAGAGTTGTTTTGGTTTGTAAACTATTATCATCATATAACATTTTCCTTACAATAGACATGGCTTTATCACATGGTACATTTGTATATAAATTTTCCACATCAAAGCTTACTAATATGTCAGTTCTTTCCATTTTTATATCCCTGATTAATTCTACAGAGTGCCTAGAAATCATGATGAAGGACTTTGTTTTGTATGACAAGGGATTAAGAATTTTGAGAAGAAATCTCGACAAGTTTTGACATGATGAATTTCTAGAACTAACAATAGACATTAATGGAATATTGTATTTATGGATTTTAGATAGTCTATATATATAAACAAGGAATTTTGCTGAAATATGAAGTTAATTTCCTTTTTTCTGAATCATTGAAATACCTGAGATACTTTTGGAAAAAGGCTTGCAACTTTACTCCTGTTCTTGGAATTGAATTTTTTTGCCACTTTTTTTGTATTGGCCTGCTGTAAGAAGTTCTTGTATTTTGTTATCATAATCAGTTTTATCTATTACAACCATAGTGTTGCCTTTGTCAGTAGAGAGAATGATTACAGATGTATCTTTTTCAAGAGATTTAAACATGAAATGTTTGATTTCTGCTTTTAATGTCTATCAAGTGTCCTTTTAACTAACCAGCATAGTTCTGCTGCTTCTTCTAGCGGCAATTTTTGGTGACTTCCTCAGTGGCTGCTATTATATCCAATAGTGGAACAGTAGATGGTGTAGTAACAACGTTTAAACCTTTCCCAAGAGCAGATGAAGCTGATAGATAATTTGTTACAGTATGACTTTTGACATAGCCACATAGATTTACAAGCTTCTTCTTCTGACATTCTTTTATCCTTTCCATATAATTTAGAATATCTTTTCACTGCATGACAAACTCTTGGGAAGCCTTCAGCTGTAAGTTTAGTTTTTAGAAAACAATCCACATTTCTAATGGAACACAAACTTTGATACTTAAAAAATTGTTGAACATTTCTCCCAATAAGGCATAGTTTCTCTCTGAATAATCTTCTCAGCTCTCTTGGAGGAATTAGGGATTAATTGTAAACTCTTAGGAATAATCACTTCTGATTTAAATAGCAAAGTTAAATGATTTTCTACCTTAAACAATTTTAGACATAATTTTTCATAATGTCCAAACTTCAACATAGCATTGGGTGCATATCAAGTGGGGGGTAATATTTTGTTGGTTTTATATTAATCCTTGCCACAGGTTAGAAGTAAACTAAGAAATCATAATATATATATAATGTCAAACTCATTTCAGATCTATGTGACTATACAGGAAAATTGGTTTAGATTGAAAATATTTATATGTTTTTTTTTTTAATTTGGGCTAATAATTTGATAATAAAATATAGAAGTAAATGATGGCTGCTAGAAAAAAGGTGCATTAAATCCTAAAAGTCCAGATTCCAAAATCCAAGACTCTTCACTGACAAAAACCTTAACCTAAAAACTAATATAGAAATAGAAAAGTTTACAATAGATGGATAGCTGTAATCTTGTGTTATGCTTACCTTGCTGATTGTCATTAAAAAATTATAGTGATTCTAGATAGATCTAATTAAAAATATTGTGGTAACTCAAGCTAAGAGAAATGACATATCACATATGCCAAACTCCAAAATGTATTATTGTACTTTTTTTTGTTGTGATAATTGAAAAAAAAAATTGCTCTATAAAATTGTATGTATCCATATGTTTATCTTATCTTTGTGTTCTAAATTAATAAAACGTAACAATTTATTACAGATAAATACTCTTCATATAATAGAGATATATATGGGAGATAGTGACCTGGGCCAACTGATGAGTGCTGGTAAACACAAAATGCATCTTGGGTGTTATTTATCTTTTATTGTATATTTATTTATACGAATTTAAAAAGAATGAGGAAGTATGGAGGTTCTTTAATATATCTATAAAAATTTCTTGAAAATAATTACATTTTAATTTGGCAAATTCTATTTTATGGGGACGCTGAAAGATAACTTCTAACAAATGGTACCCTTATCCCAGTGACCACTCAGACTGTTAGACAAATAAAATCAACAATCAATTTTTATAAAAGACAATATTCAACAATATTCACAAAATATTATCAATAGTCAGTTTCAAAATGTAATTTTCGTTAACCATTCACATCCAACTTAATTTTGCAATAGAAATAAAATATTACATACAGATATTGAAGTAAGGACTTCAGAGAACTCGCAATGGGTTATCATATTATCTTAAAAGGGGAGAGATCGCCAGGATAGGAACAAAAAAAAAAAAATCAATAATAAAATATATATGATAATAAATGAAAGAAAGAAAATATTATAACGATGAAAAAGACATCTGAATTAAAATTAACGCAGTATTAACATATAAAAAAAAATCAAGAGAAAAAAGCAAACAATGTAATAAACAAGCATGCAAGATATATTTTAAACTAACAAGATACCCACAAAATAGAGTACTATAGAGTAATTAAGCTAGTAGAAAAAGTACTGAATTTAAGATAACAATAAAAAAAGTTATTAGCAGCATGAATTTAACTTATGCTCTTCCATTAAATTTAGTTAAAGGAAGTCAACTTCAAATTGCATTAAAAATGTTATTTGCGAATTAAAAAATAAATAAATCTAAATATAGATAATAAATATGCATATAATAATATCTTCATATTGCTTATATTGAAAATATTTTTAAAAGAATTAAATATTTTAAAAAATTATATGTCATTCTTTTATTTTATCCAATCAATAAAATGACTTACGTAAAATTCAAAATTACTAGAGGGCGCTAAATAATTGTAGCACGCTGGTGCCGTATGTTGTTTAACGTATTGTTATGTATTAAGTAATATTGGCACTAGTTACGCCATAATCTATATTTTTGATACAATACTTTGATGTATATATAAATTATTTTATAGACTTATATTGTTTTAAATTTCGAATTCAACAACATGCAATGTTAAACGTAGTTGTATGCGCTACCTCATCGATTTGTAAATAAGATTATTATATATCTTTTTTTTTTTCATGTATTCAATTTTAATCATATATTAAATTTTCATTAATTTAATTAAGGTAAATTATTTTTCTCATGAATACATTTAGCTTATTGTTATTTATTTAATATTGATATTATTTAAAAGTAAATACTTAGTTTTTGTGTAGTATTATACATTTATTATAGATAAATAATTACAGCAATGACTTCATTAAATTTAAAATTATGAAATTTGAAAATATAGTTTATCTTTAATGAAAAATATAGTAGTAATATTAGTGTTCCATATTAAAAAAATAGTTTTATCATATCATCATTTGTAAACTTATTTAGCCAAATCTTAAAACTATTATTGTATTTAAAATTCATTACCGGCAAGGTAAGTATTATTTATTATTTCTCTAAATTGTAAATACAATATTTAAAAATAAATTAGTATATTTTTCAAGAAATTACATTTTCTCTAATATTGAAAAAACATTCTTCCTAACATAATTCTCTATCCCGTATTAAACATAGTATATATTTTTGATACTTTTCATTTGAGGTTTTCACGAGTGATATTGTTGTAAATAAAATATCTAATTTTCCCATTAATTTTATAACTATTCGATACTCATTTTATTTAACAGTCTCAATAATGTGTAGATAGTTTATTAATATTTCTCAAAAAATTTTAATTTGTATATTTTATTAATTTTGTGTCTTGTCAAATTGACATTTGAGTTTTGTTATGATCATAAGAGTAGCATTTCTCTAAAATGATTTATCAACGATTTTTTGCAGGTTGCTCAAAGGCACATTCATTTTTACAATGATGGATTTCATTCATTTTATTGTGTGAAATTCTAAAGATAAGACTAAAACGACATTAAAATATCAATACTCGAACTTTGAAGCAGGTAACATTATACATTAGTGAAACGAGCCTAAATTTATTCTGGTCTTTCATCATGACAAAAAGCACTTGAAATTCGGCAATTTCATTGATTATTTTTATTTATACTGGCATCTTCAACTTGTTGATTTGAAAATTACATCCCAGTTTATTTGTATAAATGTGAAATTAGTTCAGTTACTATATATTTCAATCAACTTGTCCATAAATTAACTTGATATATAGCAAAAAATTTGGTATATTTTCGAAAACTAAGAAGCACGTAAGTTCTTTTGCTTGCATCAATTTATCTTATGCAGTGATGACATCTCATTGATGGACTTTGCCCTATGTAGTTTAGCATAGTCATAGAATTGCAAATTGAGTAAAGTAAAAAAAACAAACAACCTCTGCTTAGTCTGTTAAGCAAAATTATTGTGTTTAATTTACTATATGAATACTTGATCGTAGAATTATTTTTATATTAGATGAATCCTGATAATGATATACAGCAGAACTTTTTTTCATGAAGAAGGGCTATTTACCAGACACTAGTCATGGAAATATGTTTGCATTATGAATTATTGTTTGATATTTGATTAGTAGTAGAGTGAAAACTGAAAGATTTCTGGATGGGATTTCTGAGAAAAAATAAAACTTTTGTGTTCAGTGTGTTAATTAGCTGTTTAAATATCATTTGACACTCCAAGTAAATGATCCTACAATAATTATGGTTTACTGATATTTTCAATTTAATCAGTTTGTATTTTACAGAAATTATCTAATTTTATCTCTATTCAATCATTTTATATTAGTATTCAAAATCCCTCAATGATACTACACATATAATCATTTCACACTTCAAGAGATATTATTAAATAGTTATAGAGTACCTATAAATTAAGTAGAGATAGTGATGTCTTATCTATAGTTTAAAAACTGAATTATGGGAAATCATTTAATATTCATTGTAATTGTAGTATAAATTACTATACTTTTAAAATAAATACTAATGCTTAGTTATTCCATCAATCTTTGAACTTACATGTGAGTATTATTATTTTATACTGTATATACAAGTTTTGATTCAAATTTAGATCAGATACAAAATAAAAAGGTTCATTTAGATGTAGGATTTTTTTTTTAGATAGTCAATGGTCTAGCTAATCATTTCATATTGGTCAGTAAATGGTTATCTAGCTATTTTTAGCTGGAGGGCAAACAAAGTTGGAAAAATGTCAAACCCTCATTGCCCAGCATTTGGAAAGGCTGATGATTAAAATCTTTACTATTTCTCTAATGAGAGCTGTTATAGAAGTCATTACTAAGTAATGGATTATTAAAGGTGGTTTTTATTTTATTTATATCTAGTATATATATAATAAATAGATTTACTATATGTAAACATATTTATTTTATTTTTACATTCATAAAACGATGGCCATTAAATTTCAATTATATTGTTTTAAAAATAAAATCCACATCAAAACATTTAACAAGATGCTTGATTCAATGAAGCTGAAGATTAATATCTATGAATACTATAATATGATGAATAAATGAAATTTATAGCAACTTAAATCTTTTTGGCAATATATATAATGATAGTTAACATATTTCAGAAGATCCAAAAAATAATTTTCATATTTTTTTTCAAACCACTTCCACTTCATGTTTATCTGAAAGTTTGTGATGATAGCATTTTACGTATGTGTTGGACTATTTTTATTATTTAGAATTAACTATCAAATATCTTTAAACATGCCTTTGACAGAATAGCTTAGTTGATTAGTGTTTTGTCTTAAATTCAGTGTTCATGAATCTAATGATATACCAGATATAATTCTCATCTTAGTACTGTCATTAGTTAGACCAGCAAAATGAGTTGTGTCTACTAACCTGTGTTTTATTACTAATTGTTGAATGTATTTGAAAAGTTTAAATAAAATTTGAATTTTTCTAAAGACATTTAACAATTCTAGTTGATGGAAATATTACATAATCATCTGAATTTGTTTTATTAATTACTTCAGTTTTTAAAAGCAGTCATCTTTGTTAAGTTGATTTTTTCTTAAGATTTATTTTCTCTTCATATTAGCACAAACTCTCTTTTACTAGTGTGTGCAGCTTGATTATTGAATTTTTTTATTTAGTAATTTTTTCTTGACTTTTATATTATTCAATAGATTGTTTTTATTTTTTATTTATATCTGGAAAATCATTATTTTTTAATTAGTAGATTCTTATTTTTGTTAATTGTTTCTAATAAAGAAAAAAGTTGTTAAATTTTTTAAAAAAAAGAAATAACTTTATTTTATAAGAATTTAACAAATCCTTTTATATATATAATTTATCATTAACAAATCCTTTTATATATATAATTTATCATAAATTTAGTAATGGTAATAACCAAAAAATAAGTTAATTTTGTTCAAGTAGTAATATTTTAGTTGTTTTTTTTAAAAAAAAAAACAAAACAAAAAACAACAACTTTAAAATTATTATTATATAAATAGATAAAGTCAGGTAGATAGCATCCTTTAAATATACTGCTACAGGGCAAAGATCTCATCAGGCTTGACAATTGCTAAATGATGAAGGTTTAAGTGTTTTTCATGTTTGTTTTATGATCTGGCTAAGATTATCTAGATATCTGTTTACTAACCAATATTAAATGTTTAGCTGGATTGTCTATGAGTCAGCTTCCAAAAAAAAAACAAAAACAAACAAACCAATCTATGCCAGAAAAAAGCCTGGCTTTAAATTTACTCGGGTTGTGAGCTTGATGGGCAATGTGCTACCACCATGTATGTATAGTATATAAACATTTTAATTTTTTTTTTTTAGTTGTATACAAGATGAAAAGTGTTGGTATCAATAGGCTCATAAAACTTCAAGAAAATATTGAAAATATTAGAAATATATGTATTCTAGCTCATGTAGATCATGGTAAGGAAAAAAAAAATTTAATTACTAAAATTTTTATAATCTGATTTAATTGCATTTGTTTATATATTTTATTTTATTTTATTTTTAAAAAGGTAATCATTTTTGCTATAAAACTAATATTTGCTATTTTACATTTTTTTTTGTTGTCATCCATGTAATTATTTTCTTTTAAAGTTTATTAATTTTATTTTGAACTTTTATTTATTCCATTGTATCTAAAAAAAAAATTGTTTAAATTATTTTATAATATATTTGTATCTTGTAATCATTTAGTTTTATTATTTTTTATTTTATCAATAGCAGTCTTTTTCATCAATTATTTTCTCTTTTTTTTTAAAAATTGTGATCATGAGCTTTGTTTTGTGTAAGTTTTTATTTATGGGAACAAATCAGTTAAGTATATTTAATAAACAAAAGGATATTTGATATAGAGAAAATGCTACTAAATTTGTTTAAAACTTTTACATTAATATAATTAAAGAACAGTAGGTGCATGTGAGAGTTTGGTAACCTCTCAATTTATTATGAATCTATGTAGATTTATTTGCACTTAGTTAATCAATTCTTTTATCAAGAATGTCAAAACATTTCCGGATTATAATAAAAATTAAATATAAGAATTTATGGATGAAAGATGGGGGTGTTATTCAATAATTAGTAAATAAATTTTCCTTCCAATATAAAATATATTTACTAAATATTCATGAACTAATAATATTAATGTAAAATAATACTCATACAGAGTTTAAATATAAAATTTTTAATATTATTATATCAAGTAAATATACTTTTGACGTTTTAATGTCATATTTATGGTTACTCTGTTAAGAACATTAATTTTTTGCTGATTTGAATACTGTTACTTTTTTGGTTCATTACATATTCATTTTGTGCAATGAACCACATCTCTTATTTTGTATTTATGATTGTTAATGTTTCATTTTTTCTTTTTTTCTTTTGGAAAACAGAAAATATAATAAAAGTAATTAAATGGAATTAATTTATTCAGAAATGAAGAACTATGGAAAAGAATAAGTCAGAAAAAATTTATTGAGATATAAAAAAAAATTTTCAAACCCTTTTTTTATTAATAATTTTTACTATGTTTTGAATGGCTAATAGACATCTACATGACTGTAAATGACAATATATTATTTTTATTTTTTTTTATAACATAAATTTTATACTGCATTCATAATAAAAATTCTTATTATGGCATATTTTTGACTTTTAAAAGTATGAAATGCTTAAAATATAAATTAAAATTGCCTATATATATATATACCTACTTTATTTTTATATTTATTACCTTTTTATCATTAAATTTATACTTCAATTATATGTTATATCTTTTCTTTTTCTACTTTTTTTTTGCATTTATTCTATTATTAATATATAAATAAAACACTTCTTTATAAACTCTAACATGATTTTTTATTATTATTATTGTTTGTTGGCTAATAATTTTGACTCTCTTCATCAGAGCTATAATATATATTATAACCTCTGCATTCTTCACTTATATCACTTTATGTACAATTAACTGTCCAGGCACCAATTCTATACAAGATAGAATAAATTTATAATTGAAATTATTTTTCTTTGTACTGATAAACCCTTATGTTGTTATTTCTCCATGGCTTAGCTCAGTTGCGGTTATAGGATATGGTAGTCATATTGAAGACTAATGAGGATGCTATGAACATTCATAAACAACAATCCATAATGTTAATTTAATTATATTCTAAGCATCTATTCAATAATAAGAACTGTTGCAAAATTGACAATTATTACATTTATTACAGTATAGACAATGATGAGGATCGTGTACCTTTTTCTCCACATCACCATCTATTGTAAGCACAGTAAAGCATACTTTTGACAATGCAATATTAAGATCTATTACCTTTAGACTGTCTAAGTAAATGACCTATACTGGCAAATCTATATATTCTATTGCTATATTATATTGATCATATGTGTGTGTGGAAATGGACAATGAAACGTATATAATAAACAACTCATATAGGATATTACTTCAATAAAACATTTATTGTAAACAAAAGACAAAATAAAAAAATATTATTTCATACACCTTGCTAGTAATTATAATACTTCTCTTATAAGAACACAAGTTATATTTATTATATCAATTTAAATGATAATCCTACTATTGCCTTCTTTTATTTATACAAAATAAATTTTCTCTCAAACTAATATTTCATTCATATTGAAGGATGAATTGTTAACAATGAAAAGGAATAGGATATTAATAAGATATGTTATATGATTTAATATCTATTTGTAACCAATAATTTTAGTAATGGTTTTCGCCATTATTTTTTTATTAATCATATTTTCGAGTATGTTCACCTTTATAACATTACAAATGTAATGCATTTATAAATCATACTTTTACTAACTTATTTACAGAACGATTGGTGTAACAAGTTAATCATTAAATTAATGATCTTTTCAAAACATATTATAAACATCTATAAAACACTTATCTGATATAATCAGTGTATATTATCTAATGATCACTACATCCAAATGAAGAAAGGGAGGGAAACTGTTATTTGTAACTGGTAAATAAGAATAAAATGACAGTTTGAAAAGTAATGAATTCATGAAAAAAAAAAATGTTTATTTTTCTGGCATTGATTTTGGGATCAAAGAAAACAGACATTGAATAAAAAAAATGATACGTCATAGAAGATAAATCATTAATTTATTCTAACTACTTAATATAATTTTATTTGTTTGTTAATTTCTAGTGATTATTTTATTGACCTTTTAAAACTTAGTTTTAGTTGTTTAGTTATTAGTTCTTTTATATATTTTTTCAAGTTTTTTTTTGGGTTTTATTAATTCATTTCTCATTTCAATTCTATCATATTGCAACCATCCATTAGTGCAGAAAGTTACTATTCTCTCGTGCATATTTTGGAACTACTTCACCATATATCTATAATTTTCTTATTTGATTTTTATATTTTTATTTTTGAATTACTATCAATAAATTCATGTCATATGTTTTAATATAAATGTGTATAGATGTTTTTTATATATATTTATATTGACCAGTCTAATTTTTTAATCCTATATAAATGTTTTTATTACTTGATTTTGGTATTTTTTGTGCATCAAGCTGTATAATTTTTATTTGTATTATTTTTGCTAATTTTATTTGTACATTGCAATACAATAATTAAAATTATATCTTTTTGTATTCCAGAAAAAGTAAGGAAAATATATTAGAGAAATACTTTTTTTTTTTAAATCACTAACTGATAAGAATAAAATTAATGAATGTTTGGGTAAAATAATTTAAAAAAAGTGAACATTGTATAATTAAATCAGATATAAAGTAAAAAGGTTTAATTAATAATTAATTTTGCGTAGGATTTAACAATGGAAAATATTTACATAATTTGTGATAAGAAAATTGCATTTGGTAAATGTTAAGAAATATTTGCTAATTACAAATATTTCTTGATACAATAGAAGTTGAACTGACTAATTAAAAACACAAAGAGGAAAACAAGACTGATAACAATCAAGGATGAACTCTGGATTGCCAGAAGTCAAACTGCTTGAATAAACAACATGTGCAGCAAAATATGTAATTCTTATTCCAGTAGATTTACTAAGTGAACTGTTGGTGGGAATATTTTAATGGGCAGTAGCTGAAAGAAGCTTAAGTGATTGGGCAGCACTCTAGTGTGGAGCCAACATGATCATGAGCAGCAGCTGAACAAAGCCACAGAACTTCATTAGTTTGAGGATTAGAGCTAAAGTGTTTTTGGAAACTGAGACTAAAGAAAACTATGCAGAAAGCAGCATGGGATTATGTGCGTCATGGGAATTGAACCATAAATGAACTATATATACTGTGTAGAAGTGTTTCAATAACTTTTTGTTATTAATTACATTTCATCATCCGGTCCTTATCTAAATTTCATTTATTGATTTATTTGTTGGTATTCTGAGTGTCTGCATTCGAATACATAGCAATCTCAATTTTTTTTTTTTGTTTATTATAATTGTTTTATTTAAGTTATGAATTATTTATTTTAAGTGCTATTTCTTTGTCATTTGCATTTATTCTGCATATGTAATATTTCTGTTATTATTATTTACTCTTTATAAACTTATTTTTTATTTTGTCATTATTATTTTTATTTGTTTTAGGTTATTATTGTTTATGAATTTTTTTATTTTTCTTATTTCTTCTTGGAACAATAATTAAAGCAGTAATTTTGTATTTTTTAAGAGTAAATATAAGAAATTAATTTTCCTACTTAATTAAATATATTTTTAAATTTCTCTTTTTAATAAAGGAAAGACTACGTTGGCTGATTTTCTTTTGGCCAGTAATGGTATTATATCTAAGAAAATGGCCGGTAAGGTAAGATTTTTTAAAATGAATTCATTAAAAATAGTATTTAAATAGTATTAGTATTTTGTATATATTGTTAATAAATGAGACAAAAAAAAAGTAAATTCAGTAGTCGTCGAAGAGCCACCATATCCCACTGGATGGCGCCGTTTTTGTGCTAAAACATAAAAATGCCGTTTCCGCGGCCGACACGTTCGAACCCGCATTTTCTATAATACAACTTTTTTTGTTGTGCTACAGATTGCAGGCCACTATGTCATGTCGCAGTACAGCATGTATGTCACATCGCAGCAAATACATTTTCCGAATTCGCACAGTTTATAAAATGGTTACATCTTGGTGAGAGGGTGTGTTTTTTTGAATTGGATGGAAATGTTGTTTTCATTGGATTTGTTTTTATTTTAAAGTATTGAAATGTTCAGATTTTGTAAAGTAATAATTAACAGACTTTTTACACCGTAGTGTATTGAAGTTTTAAGTGGTAAATGTTGACGAGATATATGTATAAAGTGAGTTGGAATTAGGTAATGCGTCAAGTAACGTACTGTTCGTAACATTCCACAAGACAAAGAAGATTGTACCATGTGTATATTTTTGAAATAAAAAAGAGCATTAACACAAAAATATCCAGTAAGAAAAGTACAATTGTACACTGTTTTTTTAAATGTCATAAAAAGCATATATTATAAACACGTTTAATAAGTAAAGAAGACATTTTATATATAAAATTTGTTGTTTAAAAAAGTTTTAGTTTCTTTTCTCCGACTACTGTTATACTTTGTTGAATATAGTTTACGTTTATTGTTATCATTTATTTTATAGATGTTAGTAAAAAAAAATATTTACAAAAATACGATTTTGAAATTTTTTATTTTAGCATTACAAACAACAGAACACTAACCCTAAACCTAACCGTAACATTTTTTACTTTTAGTTGTCATTCTATTTGAAATAAAAAATAGCGGTAATATCTGTTTGTATGTAAAAAAAAAAAAAGTAAAAAATAGTGATAACACAATAATATCTGTTTCTCTGTAAAAATAAAATGTAAAAGAAAGACTAAGAATTTTTACTTTTTATTCCGATTATGAGTTTTTAAACAACAACAACAAAAAAAAAAGCCGTAACCCCAGTAAAAAAATCTCCGATAGAAAATTGATTTTTCTAATAAAAAGCAAACTAAAAAAGACGAATCAAATTGTAATTTGTTTATTTTATTTTACATTTATTATTATCATTTAATTTGTATACGTTAATAAAAAATAATATTTAAAATTAAATAATATTTAAAAAAGACGATTTTTTTTTGTTTTTATTTTCGCATTACAAAAAAACACATCGAAATGATTATAATTAACGGCCCGGGAATGATCATATTTTATAGTTTAAGCGTGAAAACTGCACCATCAAGTGGGATATAGTGGCTATTCGACGACAACCATAAATTCAATTTTACTAAATTATCTATATTCTTTATTATTTGTTTGCAATGTTTTTTATTACAACCCACTATGACAGTTTTGGTTATCCTAGCAATCTTCTTCCGAACTTCTACTTATATTTCCAAACCTTAAGTATAAGTTCTGAAGAAGATTGCTGGGGCAATCAAAACTGTCATAGTAGGTTGTAGTAAAAGCATTGTAAAACAGTAATAAAGAGCATAGATGATTTAGTATTATATGGATTTGGCAATGCAATAAGAAACATAAAGTTATAAATTCAATTTTGCTAATAAATTTAAACGTATTTTTTTGAATATATATTTTAAAACTGTTCTGATATGGATTTATACTCCTTTTTTTTTTTTGTACAATTAACAAGCTTTTTTATAAAAAGAAAGAAATTGATCTTTAGAGTGCAAATTTATTACATGTAAAATCACTATTGATTGAGATTTGTTGAATGCAAAATTTTTTGAGATTTGTATTATCTTATTCCATTATACATGAGATAATGTATGATGCTTATAGAATTAGAATTTATAATGAAACTCAGAAAATAAATAAATAAATGTATTTGCAACCCCCCCCCCCCCCCCAACTTAACATGCATCATACTTGCATAATTAGTTTTGGTTAATGATTAACAAAATTCATTTAAAAATTATTTTCATCTCTTTGAAATGCTACAATAACTTATAAAATCGTAAATTCCCCTAAATGTAAGGACTAACTCTTCTAAATGAACTCATTTACAGTTCTTGCACATTTTATCCAATCTGAAATGCTGACATTTCTATCATTTGTTAGCATTTAATTGTTGACTATTATATTACTACTACTATATATGTTTTACATAAAGATGATTGCTAACATATAATTTCTGCTTATATTTCTTTTGCTTTATTGCTAAATTAGTTTCAAACATTAAAAGCAGTTTTCTATGTATTAGAAATCATGCAAGTATGTTTCTCTTTGTAATTTAATATCACCATGGTTTATTATCATTAAAATCTTATACAATTATTTGTGTTCTTTAGAATAATTATTTTAAAGATTATTTGATCAATTCTCAACTGAGTAAAGTGAAAGAAAATAGTCTCTGTTAATCGAATGGAGGTATTATGCTCACACATCTCCGGTAACTAACCATACAATTATTACTATTATTTTGTATTCAAAAATGTAATCTTTTTATTAAAATAATCTTTAAAATAGCAATAATAATGAATTATTTTTACTTCATAACTACTTCCAGGCAGTATTAGCTATCTTTGTTGATCACTGAATACATATTGACACACTAATAATTATTAAAAATGTAACAAGTAATATTATTTTCATTATTAGAAAAAGTGCATGGCCATTACTAATACATTAATATCTTTGACACACTAATAATTATTAAAAATGTAACAAGTAATATTATTTTCATTATTAGAAAAAGTGCATGCCCATTACTAATACATTAATATCTTTTTAGAGGAACAACTTTTAACATCGTCATTGGAAATCATTAGAAAATTTTAAGCATATGCAATGTTTGAGATTCCACTTTGTTAATCATATAACTGATTTCCATTAAGAAAGATTTGTTTTACAAATTCTATCAAATTTTTTGGATATTTCAATTATACAATTTTTTTATATATTATAAATAAGGTCATGATTATTTAAAAAAGAAAAGTTAATGTAAATACAAAAATAAGGTCAATAATTATCTCATTTTTGTCAACTGGATACCACTTGATTGATTGAATATCTTATGACTTGTCCATATGATTATTTTTTTTACTAATTTACAGTTTAATTATTGTCAATTAAAACAGTATTATATTTTTGCATCTTAAAATGTTGCTTAAATGGTTTCTTAAATTTTAAGATATAGTTCTAAATAGAGAATTGAAATTCTATGATAAATTGTGAAAGAGATAGTATTGCTTGATCACAGTACTTTATTTCTTAGTTATTTATATCTGCAGAGTACTTAAATTGCAATTATTCATTAGTGTTTACATATATATATAAGCATGCCACTCATAGGAATGAATTAGTTATAGTAAATATTAAGTTCAAAAAATTTTGAGAAATCTAAATGTCATTCTTTGATAAAAATCTAACATAATTATTATTTAAATAAGCATTTATTTTATATAGCATATGTTTACAATTGTATGCATTCAAATATCGGCTGATATTTGAATGTACATAGTTATTATTATTATTTTTTAACATTATAAGAAGCTTGTTTCTAAGAAGAGAAACAATATGTATTTTGCAAAAAAAAAATAAAAAAATAGCCAAGATATTGTATAATCATAAAAAATTTAAAAAAATAGAAGCTAAATGAAACACTTTCAATATCATCTTATTGACAGATATGTAATAGGATGTCTATGTGACATTACAGCTTCCAAAACATAATAGTTGGTGAGATTTATTGAGTTGAAATATTGTTTATTTTCCAGAAGAGTGAATTAAGTAAGCAAGATCGTCAAGTAAAAAACTTGTTTCAGTTCTAATTATCTTTCACCAGTCATCTACTAAATATGAATTACCCACCAAAATGAATATTTATTCTATATGAATATCAATCAATTTGAAAAATGTGACTATGCTTGGAGATTCTACTAAAGTCTTAGGATTTAAGCAATATTTACTTGTGTAGATATTGAGATTAAATATGTTGTCTGAAAATGCATAATTTTGGAAAAGTTATATTTTAGGTAATTTTGTATGAAAAGTTATATCATTTTTATAATAATCACTTAAAATGTGATTGAGTTACAATAATCACAATTTTTTATATATCTTTAACAAGAGCATTGTTAATTTTAAAACAGAAATGATATGGTGAGTTAATTGCCTTTAAAATAATCACTTAGGTGTATAATTAATAAGAGATATTTAGTTGTTGATTTTTTTCTATTTAAGAGAAAGATATTATTTATAATAGGGACCAACTCCTAGCATGCTTAGGCTCAATATAACCAAAAAATACGGAGACTAAACTAATTATATAGAAGGCCAAGGAAGCAAAAAATGTTTTACCAAAACAAAGCAAGAAAATCAGGTTGCAGATTGTGTTACACAAAATTTTTAAATAGATATAAAGTGTGTATTTGTGTATAGCATCATCAGGTTTGACAAATTCTTACACAGGATAATTATTTTACAGGATACCTGAAAAGTCTGAAACTGATAGAGTAAGATTTATACTACATATACTTTTGCTTCTGTATTCTATTTACAATATATATTCTTCATGTCTATTTTAAACTCTTGTTGGACATGAAAACTTGTTGACAGCTAGTAGATTTTTTTATAGATACACACACACATATATATTTATGGAGAAATGAACTCTTATGTACATACCATAGTAATAATTTACAAGTCAGACTTATTAGTTGTTTTAATTTGCAGAAAAAATGCCTTTCTCATATCAATGGTAATTTATTAGTTAGTCAAAAAATAATTAAACTTTATGTATATTGTTATACAAAAGGCTGAACTTTTATATTAGTACGAATCTCTATAAAGTATTAATGAAGCCAGGTCACAATTTCAAATAATAATAAAGATATACATTTTAATTGTTAATAGTCATTGTTTGTTTATAGGTTATTAAAATTATTGAAATATGTGTATACAGATAATTATTTTGTTTACATGTGAATATGTGACATTTTGTAACTTTTGAAGGAAAAAAAACGTGTGAAATATCATAACCTGAATTTGTTTATACATTTTAAATAATTATGGGAATGGGCTAACTTAATATAATATCTATTTAAACTATGCTATAGGTTTGAAAAGCACATTCTCTGATTTTCTTTTTAATAAAATTGCCATAGTTTCCTTTATTCGTTGATAATGTAACAAAATATTAATAATTCAATATATGATAAAATGTAATTTTTTTTATTTTCATCTGCAGAAATCTCCACAAGAAAAAAAAAAAAAAAATCTTTGAAAAACAAATATGCCCATATATGTGGCAAATGTTAATCATGTTATTGTATTATTTGACATCTCATAATGTTGCCATTTAACTTCTGCAGAAACTTTTTTTCTGAAAGATGTTATTAAGATGTAAATGAGATTTGCCTCTGTCACTGAAACAATGCTGAAGTTACCATGAGATTTTTTTTAGGAAATCTATTATTTTTCCTTTGTTTTACCCATATTCAATCTAATAAAAATATATCTCCACAATAGTAGATTCAGCAATATAACATCCAACAAACTGAAGAACACAATAATTGAACTTTTAATGTCATATTTTCATAATCTTGTGGTCTCAATAAGACAATTTATAAATAATATATTTATATTTTTCTTATTATTTATTCATATTTAATTTAAATTTTTTTTAGTTGCGTTATATGGATAGCAGAAAAGATGAACAAGAACGAGGTATTACTATGAAGTCAAGCGCTATATCATTGTACTATGAAAGAGGTTTGTATACTAATTGTTTTATTTGTGTGATTTTATTGTAAAATGCTACAGAGCTTTTTTTTTTTTTTTTGAAAATGTTACATATAAAAGTGATTTTTTTAATTTTATATAATTTTAGAAATTAAATACTATATACATTTTTTAAAAAATAATTTTATTCTGAGTCATAGAAAGTTTATTTTGAATCAAACAAACTTAAAGATCTTTCAAGTAACTGGGCCATAACCAACACATTTAAAGGCATGTCTATTATTATCTAGGATAGGGAATACAATAAATACCTAGAATAATCTGTTGATTTTAAAGAAAAATATAATTAGAATATGATACAATCTTGAAGATTTTATTGCATTGAATTTGAATTTTTATTAAAGAAAAATACAATTATGTACATAATTGTTTATGAAATGCTTATAAATTTATTTTTAGAATATGTTTATAATGTTTTATATATATGAATATATGTTGTTTCGGCTGCAGAAAGGAGTTTGCTATTAACTGAAAGGAGACCCTTTGATTCCTCTTGGAGACCTTAAAGGAACCGAGCAGGGCAAATTCCTAATGTCCATTCCATACGTTCTTGTCGTTGCAGCTGTTATTACTATGTGATTATTCATATAGTATACGAACATGGATGGGCTGCTCACCAACACGCATTAGCCAGCGTGGTGAGTTTATTAGCTTTTTACCTCTGAGTTTAAGATCGAGAAACACCATGGTCTTTTTCTTCTCAGTGCCTGATAAGGCAGAATGAATGTTTGTGTAAATGATAAATATTTTTCCAATACATATATACAATTATGACAGACAAAAATAAAGCATGGCCCTTATTCCCAGGAGGCTGTAAAGTCACCAACCAAGGCAGCGGTTGGTGGCCAAAGGCGGAGGGTGCTAAGAATCCCCTGATTGCGGACCCAGGCTGCCATTTGATGACGACTTTTTATTTAGGTACTTACAACTGCAGATCACTTTCAAGTGAAGGAAGATTGCAAGAATTAGAAGAAGAACTCTCTTATATTAAATGGGACATTATTGGACTTTGTGAAGTTAGAAGAAAAGGTGAAGAGACAATTGATTTAAAAAGTGGACATATACTCTATTATAAAGGCACAAATATTGGAAATACAAGTGGAGTAGGATTCATTATAAATAAAAAGTGGAAGAACAATATTGTGGAGATTGATGGTGTATCGGACAGAGTGGCAAGATTAGTTATACAACTTAATAGCAGATACCAAATGCAGATAATTCAGGTTTATGCCCCAACAAGTTCTCATAGTGATGAAGTAGTAGAAGATTTTTATATGGATGTACAAAAGGCTTTTGATCAGAGTAAACAACATTTTAAAATTGTTATGGGAGACTTTAATGCTAGAATTGGTAAACAAATGAAAGATGAAAGTGCTGTAGGTAATTTTGGTTATGGTAATAGAAATGAGAGAGGACATAGACTTGTGGAGTTTGCAGAAAAAGAAAAACTTTATATTATGAATTCTTTTTTTGAGAAAAATGTTAAAAGGAAATGGACATGGAAGCATCCAAATGAAGGTACAGCAGAATTGGATTATATTTTGACTAACAGGAAATACATATTTCAAGATTGTAATGTTCTTAATAAATTTAACACAGGAAGTGATCATCGATTAGTAAGGTGTAAGATACGTGTTAATGTGAAACTAGAGAGACAAAAATTATTAAGAAAAACAATATTTACAGTTGATATTCCTAATCTTCAGAAACATTCTAATGAATTTAAATTAGAACTTACAAATCGGTTTCAAGTATTAGTAGATTTTGAACATGATTCAGATTTGAATGAAATTAATATGAAAATAACTGATACACTTTTAAAAACTGCAACAAAAATAGCTGGTAGAAAAAAGCAGCAATTGACCAATAAAATTTCTACTGAGACTAGAGAATTTATGAAGAAAAGAAGGAATATGAAGATATACAAAAATGATGCATTAAAAAGAATTGAATATCTCGAATTTTGTAAAATGGTGCGGAAAAGAGTTGAAAATGATATAAGAAAGTATAACTGTGAACTAGCAAGGAAAGCTGTAGAAGAAAATAAAAGTCTTAAGAATGTAAAACAACATATTGGTATTGGTAGGAAATTTATATCTGCAATAAGAAAAAAAGAGGGAATTGTTACTAAAAAGAGAGATGACATCATGAAATTGGTAGAAGATTTTTATCAAGAATTATATAGTAATAAAGAACAAGTACCTCCTATATCTATTACATCTTCCGAATTGCCCAGAATTTTAAATGAAGAAGTGAGATACGCAATTAAATGTATGAAGAAAGGAAAGGCTCCAGGTAATGATGGAATTATAATTGATATATTAAAAGAAGCAGGTGAAGAAATAGAAATTTTTTTAGCAAAGTTATATACCAAATGTCTAAATGATAAAGATGTACCGGATGATTGGAAGAATGCAGTAATAATATTAATATTTAAAAAAGGTGATAAAGAAGATATTAGAAATTACAGACCTATCAGCCTTTTATCAGTTTTATATAAAATTTTTACCAAGATAATTACAACTCGTCTACAGAGAACATTAGATTTCCACCAACCAAGAGAACAAGCTGGATTTAAAAGTGGTTTTAGTACAGTAGATCATATCCAGGTGTTGAGAGAAGTTATAGAAAGGACGAATGAATATGAGTTGTCATTATGTTTTGGATTTGTAGATTATGAAAAGGCATTTGATTCTATAAACATTTCTTCAGTGATTAAAGCATTGGATCATCAAGGTATAGATCCAGGATATTGTCATATTTTGAAGAATATTTATAAAAATGCAACAGCAACAATTAGATTACATAATGATACTGGGAAAGTCAACATTGAGAAAGGTGTAAGACAAGGTGACTCCATATCTCCAAAACTTTTTACAGCAGTGCTGCAAGAAGTATTTTGTGGATTAAAATGGGAAACTAAAGGAGTGAAAGTAAATGGAGATTATTTAAGTCATTTAGATTTCGCAGATGATGTAGTTGTTTTTGCAAATAATGCTTCAGAGCTGCAGGATATGTTGCAGGAATTATCAGATGAAAGTAGGAAAGTAGGACTAAAGATAAATGTTAAAAAGACTAAAGTAATGTTTAATCGATTTGCTCAAAATATGAAAATAAAGATTGATTATGATGAATTAGAAGAAGTTAACAGTTACAAATACCTTGGTCAGATTATTAATACAGATGGAAACATAATGGAAGAAATTAATCATAGAATTAAACTTGGTTGGAGTGCTTTTGGTAGAAATAACTTGATACTAAAAGGAAATATGCCTATGTGTTTGAAAAGGAAGGTTTTTAACAAATGTGTTTTACCAGTTCTTACTTATGGATCTGAGACTTGGACACTTAATAGAAGAGCAATACAGAGACTTCAGACCACTCAAAGAAGTATGGAGAGATGCATGTTGGGAGTAACAAGAAGAGATCGAAAACACAATGTATGGGTAAGAGAACAAACAGGTGTTACTGACCTCATTGAAAAAATTAAAAGATTGAAGTGGAGTTGGGCTGGACATATTGCTAGAAGAGATGATAATAGATGGACAATTGAAATTTTAAACCGGATTCCAAGAGATTGTAAAAGACCCAGAAAGAGACCACATGTGAGATGGATGGGTGAAATAAGAGTGTGTGCAGGGGTGATGTGGAGAAGAGAAGCTAAAGATCGGAAAAGATGGATTAAACTTGGAGAGACCTTCATCCTGCAGTGGATTGATAATGATTGATGATGATTATGTTTTTTATTAAAATAGGTGAACAAATAATTAATAAATTTTGAAGTATTACTGAAAAAATATTCAAGATATACATAACTAATAAGAAATTAAGAAACATTATATATTAGAGGTCATTCATAAGATATGTTAATAAACATCACATGATCACCATTTCTTATGCTTGCTTATAACTGTTATTAAAACAGGCAAAACTCTCCATACATTATTGCCAATCACTGAAAGTCAGAGCAATCAAGGGTTGCCAGAAGGCATGTGCATAAAATCCCCATCTAGTGTCTACTCATCCAATATCCCCAAACTTGTTTCTGACTTGTGGCCTTCGTCAGTGAGGAGTCTTGGATCTGAGAGCCCTGCACCTAGATCTTAGGATTTAATGCAATCCTCCAGCAGCCACCCCCTATCTCTACTTAACTACAAAACTATGAGTCTTAAATTGACAACACTATAATATTTTCAATCCAAGCTCATTAGCTTATATAGTCATATAGGTCTGAACTCAGTTCAGTACTTATACATTTTGGTGTCTTTGGTTTTTTTAATAACCATAGCCACCACTATCCTATTAGGCAGGATTGGTTTTAAGCCAATAAACATTATATGATCACCATTTCTTAGGCTTGCTTATAACTGTTATTAAAACAGACAAAACTCTACATACAGTATTGCCACTCAGTGTAAGCCAGAGTCATAATTGGATGCCAGAAGGCTTGTGCATAACACCCCCATTTAGTGCCTATTCATTCAATATCCCCAGACTAGTTTCTGGCTTGTGGCCTTTGTCAGTGAGGAGTCTTGGATCTGAGAGCACTGCGTGGCAATACTGAATGGAGAGTTTTGCCTGTTTTAATAACAGTTATAAGCAAGCATAAGAAATGGTGATCTTATGATATTTATTGACTTAAAACCAATCCTGCCTAATAGGATAGTGGTGGCTATGGTTATTAAAAAACCGAAGATACTGAAATGTATAAGTACTTAACTGAGTTCAGACCTATATGACTATATAAGCTAATGAGCTTGGATTGAAAGTATTATTGTATTTTCAATTTAAGTCTCATAGTTTTGTAGTTAAGTAGGGATAAAAGGTGGCTGCTGGAGGGTTGCATTAGATCCTAAGATCTAGGTGCAGTGCTCTCAGATCCAAAGCCCTCACTGATGAAAATCATAAGCCAGAAACTAGTCTGGGGATATTGGATGAGTAGGCAGTAGATGGGGATTTTATGCACAAGCCTTCTGGCATCCATTGATTACTCTGACTTGCACTGAGTGGCGATACTGTATGAAGAGTTTTGCCTGCTTTTAATAAGATATGTTAATTGTAATTTTATCTTATAGACATAGAATAGATGAACACAAAATCGTGATCAAGACATTACTTAGTAAAGGTGAAATTTTTTGTATAATTATAAAAACTGGTGGTGAATAGTAAATCCTTGTAATAATAGATATTGAAAATTTTTTTCATCATATAACAGTGGTGACAAGATTCTCTTTGCAGATAGATTTTGAAATGCTGATGTTATGTGGCACTATAATAATAACTTATCTTCAGCCATAAAATAGATGGACTCTAAATACAGTCTTATTACAGTAACTCGTGATTGGTAATAAATTTTAAACAATATAATGTGTTTATATAAAAAGATAAAAATATCTTATAAATTCATTATATATCTAAATAATATTTATATATTTTCCTCTTTCCCAAGCATAAATGTTGATGAAATATTTAAAAGAACCCATTGAGTATTGTAAAGATTTTGTTGAGAACTCACCAAATCTAATAAGAGCATTAATTTTAAAGTTGCTATTTTTTTTTTCTTTTCTTTCTGTTTGTCATTAAAATTATTAAATTAAAGTGGTTTATCTCGTTTATTATCATTTTTTATGAATAATCATTTAGATAAATATAATTTTCATGATCAAAAATTGAGAATATGTTTGATTTTGAAAATTGTTGAATTGTGAATTTTTTTATTCTAAAGATTTTTGGTACTTAAAATATTAAATTATCAGTAGATTATTTATTGCAACATTTATCTGAGAACTCCTCGATTAAAATTTTTTTATAAGTGAAATTTATTTATAAATTTTGTATTATTTTTAGTTTTGAAAGCTGTGAAAAAATGTAGAAAAAATTTCAAAAAATTCAACTTTTTTTTTTTTTTAGAATTGGAAATCTTATTTTTTAAACTGCATTATCAGCATATATATAATTCTCATTTAGAGAATTATAATTTGGGGAAACAATAATTTTTTTTATTAAGTTTTAATATGAAAAATATTTTTATAGAGATATTGAATTTTCTCAACAAATCATTCTGTCTGTGTTAATAATTGAGAAATACTTATTCCTCAAATATTAGAAAATAAATGGATTTTTTTCCTTGTAATTGTAGTCACATATCAACTATATCAACATCTGCTAATTCAATTATCTAAATTAAAAATTTGAAATAAAATAAAATTTTAATATTTTAGTTTACATTTAATAAACTACATAATGGAATGATGCATGTGCTTAATAAATTTAATATCACTTATTGTGTACTTTTGTTATTATCAGTTTTTATCAATTTATAATATTTAAAAAGTATGCATATATTTCATTTTAATATATATAATTAAACTGCTTATTGTTAATATTTTTATTCTAACTATAATGTTAAAAAATTCTCACTGACATTTTTATTATTTTATGTTTAAATTACTAATGGATAAAGTTGATTGAGGGGAAGGAAACAATTATTGCTAAATTAAAATAATAATTATTATTTAATTATTATTATTTAATTATTGTTATATTAAAATAGAAATGGCTTTTAGAATTTATTTAAATTTTAAATGGTAGTTATTGTACAGTATTACAGTGAATTATAGTTGTTGTTTTTTTTTAAAAAAGGCTGTTAATACAGTCATGCAATAATTAAAAGATAAAAGAAAAATATTAACAAAAGCTTTTACCCATAAGGTATTCAAAAATATTTTTGTTTTGATTTAAATACAAAAACATGCTTTATTTTTATTAATTATTAAGATTATATATTTTCAAATTATAACATTGGGTGTATGCACATATATTGCGTAACCCAATAGAGGATTGTAAGTAAACAAAGCATGAGCTATTACCGTAGAACAAATTATAGCTGTTATTGCAAC
Source organism: Epiperipatus broadwayi (assembly GCA_028023455.1). Lineage (NCBI taxonomy): Eukaryota > Metazoa > Onychophora > Udeonychophora > Euonychophora > Peripatidae > Epiperipatus > Epiperipatus broadwayi. The sequence goes on from JAQFVV010000032.1 coordinate 9,405,670, forward strand.
ACCATTATATTTTTTTGGAACTCAAAATAGATTTAAATTAATAATGGAGAACTTAAAAACATTTTTTTAAAAAATATTTAACAATCATTATATAAAATGCCCTTCATTTCTAATTACTACTTGTGTACATGTTATATACAGATGGTTTATGTTTCACACAGTTAATTAGTTCAAAAGAAAGATAGCATATCTTCAAACTTTAATGGGCAGCTTTCAGTTTTCTCCAACTCTTCAGCCATCCATATCAGTGAAATGCCTTTGTTTTCTAATTTTGTTATCATACCTATGAAGGATGGGCAGAATACAAATTGAATCTGTAATATTTTTAAATACAAGTACATTTTTCTGTGTATTTATAGGATCATAAGGTCCTACATATGAGGAGTCAGAATAACTTACGGTCAACATGGGTATGAAAACAAAATTGGCAAACAAGGGCTTTGAACATACCACCATCAAATTTTCAATGATATGGATTGCTGAAGAATTGGAGAGTGGAGAATATTGAAGTTTGTCTATTACATTTTGAAGATTTTCTATCTCAATATAAACTGAGCCCTGATTATATATGTATGTGGCAGTTGATGATCCGGACCAATTGATGAGTGCTGGTTCAGCATGAAATACATATATTGGAGATCATTTATCTTTTTCACATGAATGTGGTCATATATATAAGATAAAGTGGATGACTGAAGGGGGATTGAAAGTCTGGGTTCAAATTCACTCTAATTATAACTGGCTTAAGTATATATACTATATTTGTATTTAAAAATATTTCAGATTCATCCTGTATTCTGCCCATCCCGCTTCTGTGTATTTAAATGGTCTTAAGGTCCTACATATGAGGGCGCAGAATGACTTACGGTCAACATGGGTATGACAACAAAATTGGCAAACAAGGGCTTTGAATATTTCAGCATCAGATTTTCAATAATATGGATGGTTGAAGAGTTAGAGTGTAGAGAAGATTGAAGCCTGTCCATTAAAGTTTAAAGATTTACTATCTTAATATAAACCAAGCATTGATTATATATATAAGTGTGGAAGATAATGATTTGGACAACTGATGAATGCTAGGTCAGCATGAAATATGTATATTGGAGATCATTTATTTTTTTCACATGAATGTGGTCATGAGTATTGGTTGTTTAAGATGGAATGGATGACTGAAGGGAGCTTGAAAATCTAGGTTCAAATTCTCTCTAATTACATCTAGCTTAAAAAATATATACTATACTTGTATTTAAAAATAAATAATTTTAAATGATATATTTTAAAGATTGAAACCTAGTAATGATTATTTAATACAATATATGCTTTTTAAAAATGCTAAAACAACCTTTTTAAAGTAAAAGAGTAAATAGTGCATTTTATAATAATTTTGAAATTATTAAAATGAATGTGTATTTACTAGCTATATTTTTTTATATCTTGTTATGACTTATATTGTTTTTTGATGTAACAAATATTTAACAATATTTTTTATCTATTGGATTATTGTATATATTGATGGTCTTTTCCACATCATTTAATAATAGTCTTGTTTTTTTTTAGATTAAAGATTAATTTAAATTTCTAATAATGTTTCTGTCAAACTGAAAATGTCAGCTTTTATTGTGTCTGATTTATTTTAAATTATAATTGAAATTGTATTGATTATTTTTCTTTTAAGTGATATTTTACACCCCAATTAACACTTCCTAATTGTAAAAATATTATAAGTTGAAATTAAAAAGTGAGCATCATTTGCATTCATTTCAAAGAATTGTCATTTATATGTATATTAGCACTGACATAGAAGATTAACAAAATTAGATCCATCATAGCTGTTATCTTTTTCACACGAAATCACGTTATGAAGAGAAACAATATCTGATTAAATGGGATAAAAGAACATTAATAAGTATTATTTTTATTTTGTTGAATTGATTTGGTTTTAATGGTTTGAAACATTGAGAATTTATTATTTGGATTATCATGTTATTATATTGTTTAACAATGATTTTTTTTTTTTTCAAGGAAAAGAAGAATTTCTTGTAAATTTGATTGATTCACCTGGCCATGTAGATTTTTCAAGTGAAGTTTCTACTGCTGTAAGATTATGCGATGGTGCTATTATTGTGGTCGATGCTGTTGAAGGTGTTTGTCCTCAAGTAATTAAATAATAAATTATTTTTAAAGGAGTAATCATATTTTTTAAATATATATATATATTTCATGTTTGCTTAACTAAATCATTTTTTATTTCTTTTTATTAGTATATTATATATATATTAGATATATGTAAAAAAATTTGAATTTAATAAGCTTATAAATATGGCTAAATGTAAATGTCATTTTTTGGAGAAAATACAATATATATACTATAACAATAATTCGTAAGTTATATTCCAAGTAGTGTTATTTTAATAAACTTGTAAATAATGCCCATTTTCTTATATTGGTGTTAATTTATTAATGCTCCACTATCACATTGTTATATGATAAATAAATTAATCATTGGCACTTGAAAGAGATACAACTTTATATTAGCATTGACTTTGTTAAACTATTAATCAAATTATCTTACTGTTTCGAATAATGTTTAAGTTTTAAATTCTAACAATTTTAATAAGCTGATTTGTTTAAGCTCACTGTTAATACAGAGTTCTATCTCTTTTGAATAACAATAATTGATTTATTTATTATATAACAATGTAGTAGCTAATTAAAAGTGGATCATTTTTTTGTTTAACCTATAAATTATATAAAAAAAATGGACATTATTTACAAATTTGTTAAAACAATGATTTGTGAATTATTACTATATATAATTTCAGCATTGGAATTACTTTCTTCATAAAATGTTATATTTGTGTATAGTATCATAATTTTTATCATCTACTATAGAATAAAGTATAGAATAAAGATCTTTGAATTTATTTCAGTATTTTTAATTCATAGCTTCTCTACATCATTCCAGTAAATTTTCTTGTCTCATCCATCCATCTTATATGTAATTTTTTTTTAGAATTTTTACAGTATTTTGGAATTCAGTTTAAGATTTCAGTTTTATATCAATTGTCATCTCTTCTAAAAACATGTTCAGTATAGCTTCAGTTAAGTTTTAATTTTATGAATGATATTTTTCATCTGAGTATGTTAAGAAGTTCTTAGTTCAAAGGCAGGTTTAAGTAACTAGACTAAAAAAGCATAATAATATCAAGTGTTAACTTAGGATCATTATGATAGTTTGCCATTTCTTGCTACTCAATCAATATAATTTATTTAAGCATTTTACTTTTGACATCTCCTTAGTAATATTATCTATATTTTACAGTAAAATTTTAAGTTCATGTTAAGTAAGTTCCAGTCTTTTTTTTCTTTCTTGGCTCATAGGCATTTTTTTTTTTTACTAATGAAGTACTAAAATTATACAGTCCAAATTTAATTCTAGGATTAATCTTATCAATTATGCTTTCATCTCACTGAAACTTCACTCCATTATTTTTTAAAAGGATGAAGAACAAGAATGACATATACAGGGAAACGATAGTATTAGAAAACTGTTAAGAATTTTAGATAAAACAATTTAATGTTTATTAATCATTAAAATATATGTAAAATACAACTCAAATTTTATCAAAATAATTCCACACCTATTATGTATATATAATTCATGATATATAATGCTTAAAAAAATCAGATTAATATAGATTATAGTGATTAGATATTTTCATATCTTTTATATTTTCATTCATACACAATCTTTAGATTTTAATTTTACAAATAACAAAACATAAATGAAAAATTTTTTTAAATTATGGTTCAAAATTGTATATATCTTAAGAAAATTTTTAGAAACTACCTACTGTGAAAAAAAATCTTTAATTGACATTTATTTTGTGCAATTTTTATGCCTCAATTCAAAATATGATCTTTTGAAATCTAGAAGTCTTTTATGATTGTTGTTATGTATATAAAAGATGTGTTGTGATTTTTTGTAACTTTTAGCAATCTTTTATGAATCTTGGTAATGTTTAGTACATTTAATTTTAAAACAAGCAAAACTCTCCATATAGTAGTGCCACTCAGTGCCAACCAGAGTAATCAATGGATGCCAGAAGGTTTGTGCATAAAATCCTTATCTAATGCTTACTCATCCAATATCCCCAGACTAGTTTCTGGCTTCTGGCACTGAGTGGCACTATTATATGGAGAGTTTTGCCTGTTTTAATAACAGTAAATGCTAGCATAAGAAATAGTGATCGTGTGATGTTTAGTGGTTTTACATTTAATTTTATTATTTTTCCATTTTTCTTTAATAAAACAAATACCACACTTTACTGTAATATAACAAAATCATTACAGAAATAAAATATAATAAACTAAAATGACAAATGAAATAATGCATATGAATTCTAGCAATGAATTAAAGTTCAAAAGTGCTTATTCATAATTGTTCATGATGAAGCATTACTTTTGACAATAATAGTTTTTAGTCTTAGAGTTAGTCTTCTCCCCCCCCCCCTAAATAAAAAAAATTGATAAAAAGCAATTACATTATTTAAAAATTACCCATGCAATAAAATGAGTCAGAATTATGATGTGTCAATGATTGATGCTATAAATAACTTGTTGAAGAATGATAGAGCCATGTAAAAATAATGTTATTTATGAGGCTTTTTTTTTTGAGACCAAAAACCATAAAAGAAATATGGGCAATGTATTTATAAGTCATTAATATTTTAATGTTATGCGTGATTTGGTGCAGATAGAATGATAAGACTCAAAATTTAAATATCAATGGATCACCGTTCAACTCTGTCTCTTCCAATGCTCGGAAATTATATGACTTCCCCAGCAACAATTATTTGGCATAATATGGAAATAATTGTACAATTCATTATGCTGATTTTTTTTTTTTTTGCATATAAATAATATTTTAATACATTATTCAGCAATAATAATAAAAAAAAATTTCTTTTTTAATGTTTTGTTATCTTTTTCAGTGTCAGTATATATGATTATTAATATACAAATACTAATATACATATAACTGAGTATTATATACAGTTTTTGTTTTTGAATTACAATTTTTTTTTTAATATATATGAAAGCATGGCAATTTTAAAATTAAAAATGAGTTAAAAATAAAAGGGCATATTAAAGGTAAAATTAATTGCAGAATATACGATAGGATTTATTAGATACACACAAAGGGAAACAAACATCAATTAACTGAAAAATTGATAAACTTTATCATTTCATATATAGCTGTAAAATAAATTGTCAAGAAAAATATTAAACTTTACATTATATTAAAGATTTTAATGGAAAAAGTTTATAAATCCAATAATGCTAAATAAATAAATAAAAATTATATACCATTAAACTACAATTTTGTTTAAACACAAAAATGATATAATACATTAGCTTGTATATAATAATAATAAATAACCTCTCCTAAACAAGTATTGCCATTTCAACTCCAATAAAAAAAGAGAAAAAAAACTTCTAGAAATGAATTTTGTGATGCCTGTACAAATCAATCTCTGAAATAGAAATAAGACCATATATAAAACATGCTGATCCATTTTCCTGTTTTCTTAATATTTTACAAGGTTGTCTTTTATTTTCTTGAACAGAAAAATTTTCTTTCTGAAATATGTCAACACCATATATAATTTGTAACTCTCCAAATGGAAACAGTTGATATTGCAGTTTTTAGAACATCTTTAAGATAATTTTATAATGGAATGGAGGAAGTCTAACATTGTTCATTCATAAATTTTACATGTCCAATCTGAAGGTTTGATTTTACAAAAGTGGACTCTATAGTATCACATCCAGCAAATTGAAGAACATTAACTGGTTTTATGGTCATGCCATTGCATTGTTAACATTTTATGCAACATCTTTAAATGAAACTTTTCTAATATCTTTATATTGTGTTAATAAGTCATCTTTGTTTTACTTCCATACAATAAATTAAGTATAATAACAGCTCTTTATATAGCTAACTTAATTAAAAGCAGGAGCACATTCGAGTCTGTATAGTACCTCAGTATATACTTCCATCTTTCTATTTACTTTAACCCTAACTCTAGTTATTTAAATGGATTTATATTCTCAAGTTGATAACCATTCAAACTAAAGTTGCTGAGAATTTTTCTTCTGTCTACTGGCTGATAAAGAACTTGAGTTTTTTGAACATAAATTAATAAACCAAATTCTTTATATATTGCATTCAAAATATTAAGAACATTCTTTAAATCATTCTTTTGAAATGACAAAAATAGCATAATTATCATTAAAGAAGTTATTGTTTTCACTTTTAATCAATTCAAATTAAATATTTCACTATCAAACCTGTACAAATCTTGATCTCTGTTTGATTCAGCAGCTTATAAGCAATTCCAAAGACTACTGTCATAAAAATTTAAAACAATGTTGGAGCTAGCACACATCCTTGTTTGACATCAGTTTTTATTTCAAATACCTCCAGATTTTCCACCTGTAATATTAACACTTTCTCTCATGTTAAAGTTACATATATAAGTAAATGTTGGTGAATAACAAATTTTAAACAATGCCCTAGATGTTTCCTATTATCTAAATCAAATGCCTCAACCAAATCAATAAATGAAATCATTTCTTTTTTTTCAGCATTTTTAAAAAAAATTAACTGGCAACAAAAACCATGTCTGTAGTGCTTCATGATTCTCTAAAACAACATCAAGTCTCTAGTAATCATTCATCTATAATAGAAAGTAACCTATTCAACAAAATTTTTGAAAGTATTTTTGCTATATTTTATGGTAATTACTATAATCTTAACTATTTCTCTGTTTTTTAAAATTTTAATAATAAAAGCATTCATAAGATCAGATGGCACAACTTCATAGATCATATATCCTCAAAAAATTCCAATATTTTTGTATATAAGATTTTCATATTTTGTGTATATATGAATACATATACATTATATTTGGCAAATATTTCATAATGATAATTACTAAAATCAATTATTTTAAAAAAGTAAGTATTGTTGCTTTTAATTTATCTATGTGGTTATATCACTGCATAAATGGTGTTTTCATTTATCGTGTAATGTTTAATATTAATATAACAAAAAGAATTATAAATCAAAATGTAAAATCTAGATGGCATTAAATATATGAAACTTTGCTCTATACATTAGAATACATTCCCATTCTCTTCACATTGAAGAGAATAATGAAACATTATCAAAAAGTTTGTATAAAGTAATATATTTCATTGTTGAATAATCTCTCAGATGTTGCTTATTTATTGATGCATTACTATCAGTCTTTATATTATTTGAAAACTTGTTAAATATTAGTTTATCTATTTGGTATTCATATTTTTTTTTCTCATGTGTCATAGCATCAACCTGGAAGTAAAGCCACTAACCCGGGACAACTGCTTGTAAAACAGCTGTCACTGACCTCTCGACCACTGCTTTCATTTGATAACTATTGTAACATATATTTGTTTTTTTTTAGTATAAACTGAAAATGATTCCAAAAGTAGATGAAACATTTGTTAATCAAAATTAGGCCAGAGAATTTAAATTTGAAGAATTAGTACTTTAATAGCAAAGCAAATTCACTTTTTATAACTTTCTTGGATTAATTCAGAATTTGTTGAATTACTGACTTTAACCCATTTCACAAAATTGAACTTTTTTACTTAAAGAATTATGCTTAAGGCCATTGATTTTATTATCTAAAATCCTTTTTTTTTTGAGACCCACTTGTCCTGATTATTATGCGAATTTAGATGGAATTTAAAATTTGAGTCACATTGATAATTTTCCAGTCATCATGTATAATTTATAAAAAAAGGTTAATGCAAAAGCTATGTTAAATGATATAAAAAAAAAATTGTGATAAAAAATATCTACAGCTAGTAGAAAAACAAGTACTTTATGAACTTGATATTGAAGAAAGGTTAAATTTTTGGAAATAACTAGTGGATATTTTTTATATGTACTTTCAATTGGTTGTTGTTGTTTTTTTAAAGCTTTTACCAAATAAGAACTTGGACAATTGTTTTGCATATATTAATTATTGGTATATTATTAGTAAATTTTTTAATTAGGGCATACTCATGTTTGTATTCCTTGATGCCTTTTCATCAGGATTATCTTACAAAAAAAGGATAATTAATAGATTTTTTAAATATGTAACTATTTCTTCAGACACTGCCATATTTGTTTAGCTCCTGTAAAATAAATAATAGTCCCATGATTCTGTAACTGGAGTTTTTGTTGATGAAGCTGATTGAATTCAGAAAAAAAGTCACTTGAATCATCCACTTCTTGGTCTTTTGTTCAGACTTCAGATAATGAACAATCATGCTCAGATGAAATTCAAATCAACATTTTGTTACAAACTTTTAGTCCCTTATATTATTAAATATTTCATATATTCATTAGGATTTTGTGTTTTAGATGACATTTCATATATGGACATTGGAATTTCTCAAACATTTACATAAACATGATGACCATATTTGTCCAAAAACTAATACAAATTTAGTTTGTCATTCCCTATCCCAGAAAATGTCCACTCTGGTGAAAGAGAATGAATTAGAATAATAGTGAACTAGAAATAAGAATCCAATATAGTAATTACTATATATAACAAAAATTAATCCAACATACTTCATTTATCTAAGCTTTATACAGTATATATATATACCTGACATTGTAATATCATGATATATTCCAAATATAATAAATACTATATATCTCACAGGGTCAGCAGCTTCTTCATTTTATATATTATGGGAATTTCAGTAGATCATCTTTTTTTTTTTTTTTACTATGAACTTTATATGATTCTGACAAGTAATGATAAGTGTATTAGATTATAAAGCACTATAGTATTCATATCACTATTATTTTTAGTTAGATGAATTCAGTGACTTACTGCCATTATTTTTTTATTTATTATAAACTTTTAATTATTTATATAAATTTATTGTGTTATAATATATTAATAAAGCACAATTGTAAAATATAAAATTATGAATGAGATTTTATTGATCATTCATAACTGACTTCATGGAACATTTTTCTATATCTGTCTTTTAAAAATATGCAGCCTCTGATCAAAAATTTTTTTCTCCATCATTGAGGACTTCTATCTGGTCTTTCCCAAACATGCTGTGTATATACATATATAAAATTGATACATTTTACTAATTAAAATTAGAATGATTATATCTTTTTTAATTGTTATTTAATTTGCCTATATTTTATAGTTATAGCATTCATTACTTGTCTTAATTTATTTACTTCTAACAATTACTTCTGCTCCAACCTGTATTTATTACATTTATTGTATTTCAAATCTAGTAATATTTTTTTTTTCTTTTCAAATTTATAATGAATGTAGATGAGTTTGGGATTTTCCGCTTTTTTTTTTATAGACTAAATCAGTTCTGTACCAAGCATGGCAAGAGAATATTACACCTGTTTTAGTTTTAAACAAAATAGATCGACTTATCACAGAACTAAAGTTTACTCCACTGGAAGCACATCTTCACTTACAACAAATTCTTGAACAGGTAATATTTATTTCTGACTAAAATTTTGGCAGAACAAAACAAATTGACTTCTAAACATGTTTTTCATAAGTCTAATGCTTTTTGTTTAGATTCTATGTACATATTTTAGAGGATATATGCATTCATCTTACTTTTTTAATCATAAACTCATCAGTTAATCTTTTGATAGTGTAATAATTCCTCATCACACATTTTTTATTTCTATTTTCAATCTTGTGTTTTGTTTAATAAAGATATTTTTTATAAATAAAAAAAATAAAAAAAGTATTTTTAGCAATTGGTCACTTGGTGGCAGTATTTAGTTTTTCATATGAAAATGTTCGGTAGATTACAGTTTATGGATAATAAAAGAATAGCCAAAATAGTATTTAATTGGGTTATGAGTAAAGGGCAGGCAACAAGATGGGTGAGAAAGGTAATGTGGTATGCAAAAGATTTGGATAAAGAATTTATATCAGTGTATTTGTACAAAAGATGGGATGATTGTGTTAGGAGGATTGTTAAGTGTTATAGTGGTAAGGAATGGGATAAAAGAATAGATTATTAATAAAGAATAGGGAGTTAAAGAAATGGAGAACTAGTATGGGGAGTAAAAAGAGTTTAAATATATTTAGAAATAAACAGAATATTAGGTGCGAGTTAATATATGATAATAGTAAGGAAAGTAGTTTATTGTTTAAGGCTCGAACAGGATCTTTAGCAACAAGAGAATATGCATGTAAATGGAAAAATATGGGTGATTTAGTCTGTAAATTATGTAAGGAAGGAATAGAAAATATTAAGCATCTGTTAATTGAATGTAAATGCTTGAAAACAGAAAGGGCACATATAATGAAGTTATGGAAGAATAAATATGAAAAAAGTGATTATACAGAAAATGGATTATTGTTTTTTATGCTGGGTTTGGGAAAAGATAAGGGGGATTTAGATATAAAGGCCATAGAGTTGACAAAGATTATGTTGTGGAAATGGGATGTAGCAGAATTTGGGAAAACTTAGACTGGGGAATGTAAAATTAAATAGCTAACAGGTTTCTCTGGGCATAATTGCTGAGAGATTCTTGACTTCGTTTAAGAAGAAGTTACAGTATATCACATAACATATTCATTTTAGCAATTATATTTTACAGATATTATTCATATTTAAGATTAAGCAATCATCTAATATAATGGTACTCAGTGCATGGCCTGAAATGCATTCACTCCTTATTCTTTTTGAAATCTCCTCTTATGAATGCTCTGACAAACTATTAATGAAATAAACTATTATTTGTTTTTAAGTAGAAAAAAATAAGAAACATTTATTTATTAAAAGACATAATCTGTATTCTAATTATTAAAATTATGGCATTTCAAAGAAATTAATTTTAAAAATAGAAAAAAGCATTTATATACAACTGTACTGTTATTTTGATTATAGCTTTAAATTTTTGCCTATTTTTGATTGATAAAATAATTTTAATGCATACCATTGATCTACAGACAAAATTAGTAATGGTTCTATAAAAAAATAAAGAGTGAAGTTATTAAAATTTCTGTCTCTTCTAACCACATACAAATAGATAGAATGATTGCTATTATAATGAAAGTAAACTGTATGAGTAAATACTCAATTTGCTTTGTTGCTTTTTACGGAAGAAAAAAGGGTTGTTTTCTCATCCCTGGTGTTCGCCACAGGATAGCGTTGATGCTAATCAAAAACATATACATATAAGGATTCCGGACCGGACCTAAATGATCGATTTGATCTAAAAAGATCTGATTTCTTAGATTTGTAATAAAATATTCTACTAACTAATACTATTATATCAGGGGTCCCCAACTCTATGCCCGCAGGCACCACGACGCCCGCAGACCATTTTACGTGTGCCTGCCGCTATCCGAACAAGATAAAAAATTATTTATCTGATACAAATAAATTTAATTTTTAAAATTTGTTATAACTCATTGTATTATATTATAATCAAATTGTAGGGTATACTATACTTTTACAGCGTAAAAATATAAACGTTAATTATATGTTAAAATTTAATTTTTGAAATAAATATTTTTTTGTACATTTTGTGTATTATTAACAATAATACAACTATAAATTTACATTGAAAAAATAAATGGTGCCCGCCACATGGCGAGTATTATAGAATGTGCTCTTAAGTGCAAAAACGTTGGGGGCCCCTGTATTATATGATGTTAGTTTGTTCATTTTTGTAAATGTTTATTAATTTTATCTTGTTTTTGAGTTTGTGTGTGTGTGTCTTTAAAGTTACGATGTTTTTCTAATTTTTTGACTTTACGTGTGTCTTTTTAAAGTTACGGTCTTTTTTTTTTTGCAAGATTAAATCAATAATTTTATTCAAAAGCAAGACGTAATAAGTAAATGTTTATTAATCTTATCTTGTTTTTGAGTTTGTGTGTGTGTCTTTAAAGTTACGGGGCTTTTTCCAATTTTTTTTTGTTTTGGACTTTAGGGTGGGTCTTTTTAAAGTTACGGTATTTTTTTTGCAAGAGTAAATCAATAATTTGATTCAAAAGCAAGACATAATTAGTCAATGTTTATTAATCTTAGATTGTTTTTGAGTTTGTGTGTGTGTGTCTTTAAAGTTACGGGGCTTTTTCTCATTTTTTTTTGGACTTTATGTGTCTTTTTGTAAAGTTACAGTATTTTTGGTCAAGAGTAAATCAATCATTTTATTAAAAAATCAAGACGTAATTCTAAATCTATCAAAAGTAACATAATTTATATACTACAATTTAGAATTGATACCCGATTACTATTAGTAAGGACTGTCACTGAAAGACTCAATTGAAAAATGATACCCGACTAATTTTCATTTTCTTTTTTTTTTTGGGGGGGGGGACAGTAATAAATCAGAAAGTGGGTTGTTTTTGTTAAGTCTGTCTATATAAAAAGGGTACCATTATTGAAATACTAAATTTAAAAATGATAGCCGACTAATTTGCATTTCTTTTGACAGTAATTAATCAGAAAGTGGGGGTTTTTGTTTTTTTTTTGGTAAATCTTGTGTATATATAAAAACAAACAAACCGTAATTCAAATACTCCATTGAAAAAACCAAACCCCGTTGAATTTGCTTTTTTTTTTTTTTTTTAGGAACTGGGTTGTTTTTGTTAGTGTGTAGATATAAAAACTAATTTTATTTTGAAATAATAAATGTAACAAAAAAAATAAATAATAATATCCGACTAATTTTATTTTTTGGATAAGTAATTCCTAATAATTAGACACTGGGTTGTTTTTGTTTGTGCGTATATATATAGCAAAAGTAACTGGTCACGGACGAATTCTCGCGAAAACGGTACTTTTCGCGTGATCCTTCAATTTTTTTCCCTTTCGCACCCTTAAAAGTAATTTTTGAGGGTTACCCCTTCGTAATGGAATCTTCAGGACATTATTATTAAACTTACAACAGTAAAGTAAATTACAACACATTAAAAAAAATAGACGTCTTATCAAATTTTAAAAAACTATGACTGCTTCAAATACCACACTCTTACACGAAACTACAGAGAAAATAGATATTCTACTATTACGAGAAAATGATGAACAAAATCAACTACTACGGCAGCCAATCAAGGCATTTCTTTCTCTTTGCTTTTAGCATAGAAAAAAAAGCCATAACCGGCAGTCGTCTGGAGCTCTTTCTGTGTTTTGTCATAGAAAGAAGTCTCATTTACGTTGGCTTCTGTCGCCGCCACCACCTCCGTCCAACATAACGTGAGGAATTTTCTGCATTTATAACGTAGAAAAATTCCTCTTTTGTTGGGTGAAGGCCGGTGAAACGGTTTATTTCTAGGAATTGACTTAGAAATAGCGACATCTTGAGGCAAATACCAGGGATGAGAAAACAACTGAAAAAAGTGTGCTATCATATAGAATCTTAAATCAATGATTTTGTTATAAGAATTTAATATGTTTTAAAAATTCAGAAAATCTTTCTATTACATCTCTGTTTAAGTCTTTAAAGTGAACATTTTACTTCTGACATTAAATTAAAAACAAGAAATCAGATTAGAATTCAAAAAATAAAATCTTATCTGGTTTTTCAACTAATAGGAATAAAACTGAAATGTAGTTTCATAAATCATTCACATACATAATGGAAGTTTAATTGGCATAATTAATTATTTGATCAATAGAAAGACAAACTATAAATTTTGTAAAAAAAATTCATTTTTTGCGTCAAGAGGAATTACTATTCCTAGTTCTTTTGCTATATTTATTACCTAACTTGAAAGTACTGGAAGAGTTTATATTAACTTCATATAGGCATATTATATACAGGGCTACTGTATAATTTTAACACCAATGAAAAATGTATCAAACAATTTATTGCAAGATCATGATCTTCCAATTTATTTTAATAAATCTATCTTACTGCATTTATATACTGGTAAAAATTAATAATTCACTTTTCTAGGAATTGTTTTTTTCAGTCATTGGATTGTAGATAAATTTTAATAAAAACTAAGTTTGTTTATTTATCTTAATAAAGATTAGAATCTGAAAACTGTCTTTCAAGACTTAATCTTACTGATTGATCCTTGGTGGAATTACTATAAACTTATTGTTTATTATAAAAATATACTTAGAGAAAAATGTACTTAATCTAGATGAATTTTCTTTTCATATGTGAATATTATAGATTTTCAGTTTAGATTTTTTTCTATTTTAAAGATTAATATGACAATTGGATTTTATTTGCATTTAAAACATAACTAAATTTATATATTTTTTATTTACTTGGGACTTAAAATTAAGCATCAGTGTGACAATGGCTGAAATATATTTTAAATTTCAGAATGTTGAATCTACTACTTGAGTTCTTATATATTGGATTCATAGATTTTTTTGGCATAATTTATCAGTTTTTATTAGTAGATAATATTTGAGTTTGATCTGGATTAATTATTTTCAGTTTTTGCATGTCAATAATGACAGTGGGAAATGAAAAAATTAAAACAATATTTTTTTTAAAATATAGTGCTTGTATCAAATGCTATTTCAAGCATACAGAAACACCACTACTTCATTTTCAATAATTAGTGATGATTGTGTTATCTGGCACACTTAGTTTATGCACCTACATAAAATGAGCATCAATTACTGGAGTTAAACAGAATATTGAGAATATCAGTAATATCTTTATTAATATCAGTGATAAAGTTTTCTCAAAATTTATTCTAGGAGCTAATATCAGGAAAAGTAAGTGTAAATAATCTATAGTCAAAATAATTATATTTGTATAGTGCTATTACATAACAGCTCCCATTTTTAACAGTTTTGCTCTCTTAACAATTGTCAGCATAAATAATTGTAATTTGAATTAAGATTTATGTTTAGTTGAGAGACTGTTTACAAATCCAAAAGATATATATATATTACTCAAATTAGAACTGCATATATAAATTTTAAACTTTTTTTCAACATAGATTGGAAAATCAGTCACTTTTATTCAATTTTTTTTTGTTTGTAATCAAATTCTAAATATTTTTATCTCTACTTTTGACATGGAAATATATTATTTAATTTTATATGTGTAATGCATGATAAATGGAAGTTGTTTTCATGGAAAGTTATGGCTGAAAGTTTATACCCATGTCCAGCTCTTTCTTCTCTTTCTATATATATTAATTTATTTAGTTACGTATTCAGTATTAAATGTTGATAAATATTGGTGGTTTTCATATTATATATACTAACAAGATATCAGATATCTGTTTATAAAGATTAACTGTATATTTTAACTTCTTTTTTTTAATTCCAGGTAAATGCAATTACCAGTGAATTGTTTACTGTTGATGTAATGAGAAAAACTGAGGTAAATTATAAATTTTATTTTTAATGAATTTGTTTTCCTCTTTGTTTCTAATATTTTTTAATCTTATTTGATTACAGGAGACAGATGAAACAATTGAAAGTAATAATCATTCAGATACAGTAAAAGATGTAAGTTTCGGAAGGGCAGAGGTATATTTATTTGTTAAGTGAACACATTTTAATTACATAATATGATGAGATGTAATTGTAGTAAATTTTAATGTACATTACAATAAAAATTTTTTGATATTCCAAATAAAGATCAAATCAAAATAGAGATTGTTTTTATTTATTTATTTTATTTTTCTGGCTTTGGAATATTGAATAGTGTATATAAGGGAAATAAGCAAGTTTTCAATGTGATTATTGCCTATATGTCATCCAGGTATAGGCAGAACAAAAAGATTCTAAGTTTCAGATGTGATGAATCAAGGGATCACTGAAAAATATGTTAATTATGCATCTTAAGACTATACCATTTATTACTGTAGCAAATGAATAGTAAAAATATGTGAATCTTTCTGATTTATAAGTGAACTTTACTGTGATATATATAACTGGCAACAACCATCTCCTAATTTTAGATTGCATAGCCCCAATTGCAGTTGGAAGATCAATGAACTTTTTATTTGACATTCTGCAGAACAGTTCGATTTTAATAGAAATTATTATTATTATTTTTTTTAACAATGTAGACATTTGGATTCTCTCATGCACTTGGTATCATACCATGAAATCATATTATCAAAAGATGCCATTATTGAAAAGGTAAAACTAAACTATAGGCTTGCACAATAAGTGTACAATGTCTCTTTATTAGTGATGAAGATGGCATTATATTAAAATTTTGTTTTTCATTATGCATAGACATTTATCTAATGAGTCTGGGTTCTTTACTTTCCAGTTAGAAATAGCTCAATTGGCTATAAATTAGTTATCTGTAAAATCTTGAGCTTGCCTGAAAACTTTTTTTCTGAAAAAATCTTCAAGGTCCACTAACATAAAATTTTCAATAACAGTCTATCACTTTAAGATAAAAAATAAAATAAAACCAATATTATGCATCATATGACTACCTTATATTTAAAATAACGGCAACATTTCTCTTTTTATTCTTGAAATCAAATGTTAACATTGAGTAAACGCAATGAACTCTCAATGATAATGATATCAGATTTCTATAAGCAATATCACTCCTATCCAGTGTTCCTTCATTTTTCTTATTTATTACATTATTAATTGTAGAATAACGAATATCACTCTATTATTATATTAAAGAGCATTTTTCAGTAAGCAATTTGGAAAATATAGTTATGAAAATGTCTTGTACAAATAAAAAATTTAAACTTTTTTTAATCTATATATATATATATATGGTCAGACAGATATAACAACTGTTTTATATTTTGTTTTTAACATGTGAATGGATATCTTTATATGGATTATCTATTTTAAGAAAAATTTATTGGTCAGCATTTTATTAATTATATTAAAATTTGATCATAAGATAGTGATAATTCATTTTTGAATTGCTATAGAATTTTGACAATTTGCCATGAATGATATTTTGAATGAAATTGTTAAATTAAAAAAGAGAAGGAAAAAAATCGAAAATATGAAGTTAAATACTTTACAATTAATCCCTACTTCATAGTTTCACATATTTGAAAAGCAAATTTGGTTTCCATTTTAATGAAATCTGTGATCTTTGTTGTTAAGAAAACTTGTAACTATGCCAACTAAATTTTCCTTTTTGAAAGTGTCATATCTGACACTGCTTTCAGAAGTGGACTATTCCAGATTCCTTACCTGATTTTCTATAATAAAATGTTTTTAATTTGAGGTGACATACATTAAATTTTTTATTGTTGTCAATTTTTTGTGAAATAATAAAAAAAAAGAAAAATTCAATTTTTTTTTAATAAAGTGAGTGATGCAAATTTACTTTTGATTTTGTACATTTGTTTTCAATATTTTTGATGCACATAAATATATTTTAATATATAACTTAATATTTTTCTGAGAAAACATTTTTTGATATTATTTATTTTGATTTTATATATGCATGCTGACTTATATTTTTTTTATATTATTTACTAGGATTAAATTTATTTATTAGTAGTAATTAATAACCTTGAATTTATGAGGGTAAATATTTGGATTTTCTATCTCTGAATACAAATATTCAGCATATAAATTATATATGTTGATATTCTTGGGAAAAAAATTTGCTTTTTTGAATTTAACAGCCAATAATCTCAAAGATTTTATTGCAGTATAGCTAGATGTCATTCTAAATGAGCAATAAAATCTTACTATGTAGTGATTTTTTATAATACTAATTTAACAATGATAAAGTTATATATTACACTTTATTGATGAATTTTATGTAATGAGCATTATAACTAAAATAATACCATTTAGCCTTATTATATTTCATTTTGACTATCGATAGAACCTTCTAATATTGATCTGAATTAGTATGATATTTTTATATTTGTTATTAAATAATTATATATATATATCATATTTAACATTTGAAATACCAGGCACTCTCATATCCGGAGCCCAATTGTAAATATAGAGGATTTGAACTCAGACTTTCAAGCCACTTCAACGATCCACACTATCTCATACTACTGATACACATGACCACACACATGCAGAAAAGATAAATAATCACCAATATCATATTTCGTTCTGAATCAGCACTCATCAGTTGGAGTCCAGATTATCATCTCCCATACATATATACAATCAGTGGCATCAGAATGGGATTTGGAAATTCTGTCATCAGATTTTCAATGTTATGGATGGATGGCTGAAGAGTTGGAGGTTGGAGTAGATTGAAGCCTGTCCATTGAAGTATAAGGATTTGCTATCTTAATATAAACTGAGCACTGATTGTATATATGTATGGGAGATGATAATCTGGACCAACTGTTGAATGCTGGTTCAGCACGAAATACATATTTTGATGATTATTTATCTTTTCTGCATGTGTGTGGTTATGTGTATCAGTAGTATGAGATAGTGTGAATGGTTGAAATGGCTTGAAAGTCTGAGTTCAAATCCCCTATATTTAACATAAATTTATATTTTGAAGTTTACTTTATTTTTTTAAATTTGAATAAATCAAATGACTTTTGCCTTTTTTATCATTATTCTATTAGCTATGTCATTGGAGTTCAGGTCTTGAAGAAACTGATGATTCTCATATTTATTTTTCTCCTGATCGAGGCAATGTTATTTTTGGAAGTGCTTTGGATGGCTGGGGTTTTGGGTAAGTTTGATTAAAGTATTATTAAATACAGTTTTTAAATATCATACTATAGTATATTTTAATACAAAGGATTTTAACAAGTTGATTTTTTTTAATGTCAATATAATCAAGCACATAGAAAAAAACATATTCAAACATTTATTTTATATGTATAATTAGATGTTACTGCCTTTTATAGCTTATGTTAAACATGTATTAAGTAATAATTTATTTTCTCTTTTTTATTTTAGAATCAATTCCATATGTGCACTGATTAATCAGTGGTCTAATTTTTGGATAATCAGTCTTCTGATAAGAACTATTGTTTTTCATAGAACTTACCTAAAGACCATTTCTTATTAATATTTAACAGTGAATAGCATTCCATAATAATTATATTGAAAAATTTTTGTATAATCTGTAATTTTATTTTATATTTATTCTTTATGAGTATTATCCATAGATTGTTCAATATTCTCAAAGAATTAATGTTATAGATTGAATACAGATATACTATTACTATTTATGTATTTATTTTTTTTGTATAAGGAATTTGGATCTGTAGTTAAAATAATTGTTATTTGTTAATTTTAAAGAAGCTGAAATTTTTGGATTGTAGATTCAAACTATTTAATAGTTGCTTTGAGGATGTACATAACAAAACTATTATAAATACAGTGTTTTCCCTAAAATAAGACCAGGTCTTGTATTAATTTTTGTTCTAAAAGTTGCCTTAGGGCTTATTTTTAGGGGATGTCTTATTTTTTTCATGTACAAAAATCTACATTTTATTTATTTATGCTTTCATTACTTTACAAGGCTGAGAAGTTGGAACAACATGAAATTCTGGGTTTTTTTTTAGAGAAAACAGTTGTTCTACTTGAAATAGTTCACAAACAATTTGCTCTGGAAAAGCACATGTTTACGAGTGAGTGGATTAATGGAAGTTCTAAAAAAGCGTGGTGCATGAAGTCAAATGTCAAGACGATGCTTTTTTTTTTTTTAAATGCAAATGGCATCGTTCATTTTGTGGCAAAGTGAGAAACGCATGCTTCATCAAAACAGTGCTATTGCATAAAGTTTGAGTGTGAAACAATTTTTAATTTAATTCAGCATGAACCAGCTTAACCATCCATCACATTTGCTTGATCTCACTTCGTGTGATTTTTTTTTAATCTCTCGAATGCAAAAATATCTCTCTTTTTTTTGCACACGTGGAAGTGGTAATGAAAAAATGACGGAGGTATTAATGTTTTCGGATTACTTAGAAAAGTGAAAAACACATTTAGGCAGGTGTATTTATTAAATAGACTATACTTAGAAAGAGATTCAATTTGCAATACCTAAAAGTAAATAAATAATGTTTTTATTACAAAATTCTGATTATTTTTGGGTACCTCTTACAATTCAATACGTATGTGTTTCAATGGATGAATGAAATCTATTCATCTTGCTGACAATCTTAAGTAGGCCTTATATTTGAGGTAGGATTTATATTATGAGCATCCTTAAAAATCATGCTAGGGCTTATTTTCTGGTTAGATCTTATTTTCAGCGAAACAAGGTAATAATTACATGATTACCAGAGTAACTAATCATGTGATTGTATTATTCGAATTGATAGTAATGCAATATTTCATTTACAAATGTTTTTAATTTTGTACCACTTCATGAATTAATGACATGCTTATATGTGTGTGTGTGTATCAACATATATTTCAGATTTATCCCTGTATAAATTTGTATGTATTTTAATATTAGCATTTCACCAACATTTTGATTGGATCACATCAACCATTAATAATAGGCAAATGTTTGCATGAACTGATCTGAGATATAAGAAACAACTTCACCATGAAAATCTTTGATTCAGTACACACATATATATATATATAGTCATAGGCTGCCGAAAGGAGTTTGCTATTAACTGAAAGGAGACCCTTTGATTCCTCTTGGAGGCCTTAAAGGAACCGAGCAGGGCAAATTCCTAATGTCCACTCCATACGTTCTTGTCGTTGCAGCTGTTATTACTATGTGATTATTCATATAATATACGAACATGGATGGGCTGCTCACCAACATGCATTAGCCAGCGTGATGAGTTTATTGGCTTTTTACCTCTGAGTTTAAGATCAAGAAACACCATGGTCTTTCTTCTCAGTGCCTGATAAGGCAGAATGAATGTTTGTGTAAATGATAAATATTTTTCCAATACATATATACAATTATGATAGACAAAAATAAAGCATGGCCCTTATTCCCAGGAGGCTGTAAAGTCACCAACCAAGGCAGCGGTTGGTGGCCAAAGGCGGAGGGTGCTAAGAATCCCCTGATTGCGGACCCAGGCTGCCATTTGATGACGACTTTTTATTTAGGTACTTACAACTGCAGATCACTTTCAAGTGAAGGAAGATTGCAAGAATTAGAAGAAGAACTGTCTTATATTAAATGGGACATTATTGGACTTTGTGAAGTTAGAAGAAAAGGAGAAGAAACAATTGATTTAAAAAGTGGACATATACTCTATTATAAAGGCACACATATTGGAAATACAAGTGGAGTAGGATTCATTATAAATAAAAAGTGGAAGAACAATATTGTGGAGATTGATGGTGTATCGGACAGAGTGGAAAGATTAGTTATACAACTTAATAGCAGATACCAAATGCAGATAATTCAGGTTTATGCCCCAACAAGTTCTCATAGTGATGAAGTAATAGAAGATTTTTATATGGATGTACAAAAGGCTTTTGATCAGAGTAAACAACATTTTAAAATTGTTATGGGAGACTTTAATGCTAGAATTGGTAGACAAATGAAAGATGAAATTGCTGTAGGCAATTTTGGTTATGGTAATAGAAATGAGAGAGGACATAGACTTGTGGAGTTTGCAGAATTGGATTATATTTTGACTAACAGAAAATACATATTTCAAGATTGTAATGTTCTTAATAAATTTAACACAGGAAGTGATCATCGATTAGTAAGGTGTAAGTTACGTGTTAATGTAAAACTAGAGAGACAAAAATTATTAAGAAAAACAATATTTACAGTTGATATTCCTAATCTTCAGAAACATTCTAATGAATTTAAATTAAAACTTACAAATAGGTTTCAAGTGTTAGGAGATTTTGAACATGGTTCAGATTTGAATGAAATTAATATGAAAATAACTGATACACTTTTAAAAACTGCAACAAACATAGCTGGTAGAAAAAAGCAGCATTTGACTAATAAAATTTCTGCTGAGACTAGAGAATTTATGAAGAAAAGAAGGAATATGAAGATATACAAAAATGATGTATTAAAAAGAATTGAATATCTCTAATTTTGTAAAATGGTACGGAAAAGAGTTGAAAATGATATAAGAAAGTATAACTGTGAAATAGCAAGGAAAGCTGTAGAAGAAAATAAAAGTCTCAAAAATGTTAAACAACATTTTGGTATTGGTAGGAAATTTATATCTGCAATAAGAAAAAAAGATGGAATTATTACTAAAAAGAGAGATGACATCATGAAATTGGTAGAAGATTTTTATCAAGAATTATATAGTAATAAAGAACAAGTACCTCCTATATCTATTACATCATCCGAATTGCCCAGAATTTTAAATGAAGAAGTGAGACATGCAATTAAGTGTATGAAGAAAGGAAAGGCTCCAGGAAATGATGGAATTATAATTGATATATTAAAAGAAGCAGGTGAAGAAATAGAAACAATTTTAGCAAAGTTATATACCAAATGTCTAAATGATAAAGATGTACCGGAAGATTGGAAGAATGCAGTAATAATATTAATATTTAAAAAAGGTGATAAAGAAGATATTAGAAATTACAGACCTATCAGCCTTTTATCAGTTTTATATAAAATCTTTACCAAGATAATTACAACTCGTCTACAGAGAACTTTGGATTTCCACCAACCAAGAGAACAAGCTGGATTTAAAAGTGGTTTTAGTACAATAGATCATATCCAGGTATTGAGAGAAGTCATAGAAAGGACAAACAAATATGAGTTGTCATTATGTTTTGGATTTGTAGATTATGAAAAGGCATTCGATTCTATACACATTTCTTCAGTGATTAAAGCATTGGATCATCAAGGTATAGATCCAGGATATTGTCATATTTTAAAGAATATTTATAAAAATGCAACAGCAACAATTAGATTACATAATGATACTGGAAAAATCAACATTGAGAAAGTTGTAAGACAAGGTGACTCCATATCTCCAAAACTCTTTACAGCAGTGCTGCAAGAAGTATTTTGTGGATTAAAATGGGAAACTAAAGGAGTGAAAGTAAATGGAGAGTATTTAAGTCATTTAGATTTTGCAGATGATGTAGTTGTTTTTGCAAATAATGCTTCAGAGCTGCAGGAAATGTTGCAGGAGTTAGCAGATGAAAGTAGAAAAGTAGGACTAAAGATAAATGTTAAAAAGACTAAAGTAATGTTTAATCGATTTGCTCAAAATATGAAAATAAAGATTGATTATGAAGAATTAGAAGAAGTTAACAGTTACAAATACCTTGGTCAGATTATTAATACAGATGGAAACATAATGGAGGAAATTAATCATAGAATTAAACTTGATTGGAGTGCTTTTGGTAGAAATCACTTGATACTAAAAGGAAATATGCCTATGTGTTTGAAAAGGATGGTTTTTAACAAATGTGTTTTACCAGTTCTTACTTATGGATCTGAGACTTGGACACTTAATGGAAGAGCAATACAGAGACTTCAGACCACTTAAAGGAGTATGGAGAGATGTATGTTGGGAGTAACTAGAAGAGATCGAAAACGCAATGTATGGGTAAGACAACAAACAGGTGTTACTGACCTTATTGAAAAAATTAAAAGATTGAAATGGAGTTGGGCTGGATATATTGCTAGAAGAGATGATAATAGATGGGCAATTGAAATTTTAAACTGGATTCCAAGAGATTGTAAAAGACCCAGAAAGAGACCACATGTGAGATGGATGTATGAAATAAGAAAATGTGCAGGGGTGTTGTGGAGAAGAGAAGCTAAAGATCGGAGAAGATGGATTAAACTTGGAGAGACCTTCATCCTGCAGTGGATTGATAATGGTTGATGATGATAATATAGTCATACATATGATGTTAATGTGAAAAAATACTCATACAGATTAAATATAAAATTTAATAATGTTTATTGTACCGAGTATACTTTCGGCACTTTCATGCCATATTCATTGTCAGTCTATTGAGAATTTGAATTTTTTGTGATTTGAATGCTATTAGTTTTTTGGTTCATTACATATTCATTTTATGTAATGAACCACGCCTCCTTTATTTTATATTTATGATCATTTTCCTCTGCATACAACATTAACATCTCTCAGATGACAGCTATGGCCATGTTCTTTTATGAAAGACGGATGAATTAAATGCATCAGACTTAGTCTTAGATTTTTTTATACATTAATAAGTGTTGGGTCATTCTAGTTCTAAGATTTGCCCATACATATGGACAATTGTTTTGGCTGCAGTTTACAGTATAGGCTTCATTGGGGCAAATCATTGTTAAAATTTTGTCATTTTTATTGTTAATGAGCTTGTTTAAATTTATGGAATCCAACATTAAATTTATCCAAGTATATTTGTGTTATTTTATTAGCCATACATGATAAATATGGTAGAGCAATTCAGCTTTTATTATTTTTACGATTGCCAGTTTTATTAATTATTTTGGTTTTGAATTGCTCTATATATTTATGTATGTGTGTTCTGTAACAGCTTGCTTTTATCAAGTCAGCTGCTTAATGTTAAATGTTCTCAATTCTATCTGCTTCTTATTGACATAAATAATAATTGCGTATAAAAAGTTTTTAAGCCTGAAAATTTATGAGATGTAGATACTTTAGATTTTATATTTATGTATCCTTTAATATAGGATGGGGGTGTTATAACCATTTTAAATTGAAATGCATTGTATGTCCGCTCTAATTTTAAATCCAGATATTGAATTAGATTATTATCTTTAAGCTCAGCTGTCCAATTTAAGCCTGAATCTGTGTTCAAATCTCTGAACATGTGATTAATTGTATTTTGCAGCGCACAAACAAGTACATAATCCACACAATGTATATATACATATTTTTCTTGCGTATTTAATATAGAGTCAATTACATTTGTTTCTTTGTAAGCCAGGGTGTGGCTATGAATTATTCTGCTAATGGATAAGTCCATTGGCCGAGACTCTTGTCATCTCATATTTTTGCTCTTTATATATAGTTACGATGTGTTGTTTAATAATTCATTGGTAATTTTTATTGATTTTTTGCAATTAACCAATGCATAGATTGACTCTTTGCAATTAACTAATGCATAGAGTTATGTAACATCAAAAGAGAACATTCTAAGATCATTATAAATAGCAGTACTTTTAATAATCTCTACAAATTTCGAATGATGATTTTATGGTATGTTTACCAAAACCTAATAATCAATGAATTAGAGGCGATTAGTTACTAGTAGCTATTTACCATATATAGAGCAAATAGTTTTTGCATTTTTTATGTTTCCACTATAACTATTTTTTTCTTATGTTAACTCATTTTATATCCTGTAAATAATTAATTACTTTGCATTGATAGCCACAATTCATTCATTATTTTTTGATCACACAAATCATGGACTGGAAGCAGGTCTTCTGATGACAAATTTTTTTATCCGAAGATAGTTTGCACATTTGTATGCTACTGAAGTGGTTAAGTCATGGTAGGCAGAATATTGTGTTCAATCCTGCCAAATGAAAGATGTGTAAAGTGAAATGAGAATCCAGTAGATAATTGTTAAATCAAAACAAAGATTGATATAGCTCAGTAAGAAAATGGAAAGAATTTATAATCTCTTTCTGTAAAATGCTATCACCAAATTGAGGAAGGCCATAATAAATTTGAATTTAATTAATGAAGTTAGCAATTAATTATCTGAAATTGAAAATATTTAACATAAAAGGGTATTATGGTATCTGTTTGATTAAAAATGGAATACTGGTGTTTGTATCTGATGAAAAGTCCAACAAGTTGAAAGATTTATATTCAGGTAGAGAGTTACCTAAATAAATGTAAGACATAAATATGATTAAATATATTATTTATTCTCTATATATTGAAAGTGTATAATATACTTAAGTATGTTATATGCTTTGCCTATGGAAGATTATATCTGAGCTATCATTAACTAGATTAATTTCTTGATCAAGATATATATGTAACAATGTATTCCAGCCTTTGATAAATCAATAAATTTAAATATTTTTCCAAAAGATCTTTTTTTTAAAAGTACTAATGATCAAAATAAAGACATGTTGATGAAAAGATTACAAATTTATCATTTTGCACTTCTCAGATACAATATTTATTATGGAAGAGAATTAGCTTAAATATAATTTCCAAAGGGCCTGTGATATTGTATGCTTTTTACATTCGGAATCAGAAAGTATTTAGTTGTCTAGTGATTAAACTAGTATGTAGATATTGTTAACTAATAAAAGATTAAATATGAAAAAAATTTGTGAGGGTTTTTTTTTTTTTCATAACCTAAGAATATTTCTATTATTTACACTTTATTCAGTTTTATATTTTTATATAAATCAGTGAATTGGAACATTGTTGTTTATGCAGCAATAGGAGTAATGTATGCAAGAGCTAAAAGTTACTGCATTAAATCTCTGGTTGTCACTTCTGGATGTGACCTCCCAAGCAACTAATCATTTGATTTTTTTTTAATCATTAAAATGTCAGATTGAAGAAAGTTAAAATAATAGCTTTTATCTGGTAGAAATAAAGGCACTCAGTATTTTTAAAGAATATCTTACTATGTTTACTGATCAAAGCTAAAATTGTTGACAATCACAAAATTAAAAATTAATTAATAAATCTATAAGCATGTCTGGTTTGTTTGGAAACTGGAGGAAATTGAAATAATTAGTTTTTATATGATTTAAAATACAATAGTAAAAGGACTTATATTATTTTACTCTACATTGTGTATTTTAATTTCAATTATGTATGGTGTTATAGTTAAATAGGATATTAAAGACATGTGAAGGATATGAGTGCTTGTTTTTTACTATTTTGATGGTCATAATAAATTAAATTTAATCAATATTGTTATTTTACTAGTTTTACTAAAATTAGAAATTTATTTATGTGGAGCACTATAGTGACTTTATTTTGGAATCAGTATTGGCAAAGTTTGGTCATATCTGATTACAATTGAGCAAGATTACATATATAGGAAATATGATTTAAAAATTATTAGCAATGCTAGTTAAATATGTTCAGCCATATTGATATTTAATTAAAGAATTTAGTAGTTTAAAAGTGATTATCTAATGTTGTTATAGTTTTTTTTTGCTTGTTTGTAAGCATTCTCTATTAGCTTATCATTTAACTAAAATATTATTTAATAATCAAATTTTACACTTTTCTAATAAATTGTATTAACTGAGATTCAATCAAATTAGGGTTATTTCATATTATTATTAGAAGTTCAAGGGAAAGTTTAGATCTAAACTGCTTAACTACCTAACTGACTGTGAAATTTTTGCAAATCTTTGCCAACAGGACAGTTCAAATCAAAAAAAGCACTCGTTTTTAGTGTTGGACGTCCAAATCCATAAAGAAATCATAGTAAACATCATAGCTTGAACCCTTCTGCTTTCCTGAAAACAGTTTGGAGATTGATGATTGCAAAATGTAAAAATAGTACTAGTAAGTTTTTACACATATAAAAAAAAAAATCAAGATTTTGTATTTAAGTATAGAGTTATCGTGCTTCGAAATAAGTTGAAATAAAATATTTATACAAGTAGTACATTGCATAAATATATAAAACCTATTAATTAATATATTATGTAAGAATTTGATAAGTGAATTCTATTAGCTCATTATTTAATAAGATGTTATATAATAGTGAAATTCTGAATTGTAAATTATGACAATACTAGGATCACAGAACTTATTTCAAGGAGTCCTACTGTCATCATTGTAATCTATTGAGCTTTATATTGTATTTCACAATTCAGAATTTGGTTATTATGGGAATTCTATTTTAGTTAAATAATGATCTAATAGAATTTAAAAGCTTTCATTCATAATAAGGCATAGCTCTGAAATGTATTAATTCCATAATTGGTCATTTAAACTAGTTATATATCAGTATCTTCATTAATCATTTGTGAAGGAAACTATTCTCTAAAACCTATAAACAATGCTAAGAAGGCAACATTGTCCCATGAATAGCAATATTTCCTTGTTGGATCAGCCAAATGTAAAAGGAAAACTAATAAAGACTGCTAAAATGTAAAACTAAAGTAGATGCTGTTCATTGAATAGCTCTCAAATAAGGATAATCGTGAATGTCATAGAAAATATTATAATTGAATATGGCTAGCTAGCCTGCAAGTGCCTCATAGATTTGGGCAACCACATATAATACATAAAATCATGAACCATGTGGTTTTCTTCACTTATGCTCTAACTATTTGGGCGCTCTAAAATATATTACATAAATATTGTACTTGTGCAATTAAAATATACATAACTAAAATAGTTAAATAAATATGTTGCTTCACAAATTTAAATTTATATTTACAATGAATTCATGAACTTTGCTTACAAAGTTGTTGCCTTAGCACCTGTGGTCCAAATAATGAATATTTTGCCTGGCAAAGAAGATATAATTCAACAAATGATGATTTACTTGATGATAAATTGTAGTATGGAATGTACAATGCATTATGACTGATACAATAGGCAAATCAAAAGTCTTAGGTTAATAATAACATAAGTTAATAGAAATAAGCATTAGCTCATTGACATAGATAAAATAAAGATTATAATTTTAATTTACCAACTGCAATCTAATATTATATATTTTATAATTTACCTCCCCTCTTTTCTTTTTTTATGATTGCAATTGATAGATGTGATATACATTTAAATTATAAAGCATACAGTTGTAAAAGGGTTAAATATATACTCTTTAAACAAAGTAATAAAAAATTTTAATATTGTTACTTTTTGAAAAAAAAAATTCTCATATTATTTAAATGATAACAAATGACAAGTAACTTTTATAAATGTTTACCATTAAAATTTCCATTTGACTTTTTTTTTTTTAAAATGAAACTTATCTGACAGTGTTAAGGTTTTTATTAGCATCTGTTACCACAGTTTTTTATATATATATATATATGACTTCAGCTAATATTCCATTATTTGATGATGTTTCATTTGATACCTTTTGCTAGCAAAAACATAATCATAGGGATATCCATAAGCAATTTGAATCATTAGATGATATCAAATTATTATTTCTATTGATATTATAATCCAAGGTGAATTCAGTTATCTTAGCTTTATGATGGTCAGCGTAGTGTTTGTGATATCAATTTTATTTTATTCATAAAGATACCAAATAAATGAGGGAAACTCAAGCATATTTCTTTATTATATGTTCCAAATATATTTATAAAAGGTAAAAATAAACACAAATTTTTAAGCAAAAGAAAGATATATTTTCTTGCTAAAAATTGTTTCTGTAGTTATGGCAATACAAAATGCAGTCTTTCTTTTTAAAAAAAATACTGGCTTGAAATCATGTAACTCTTCTAATTCTAATAAAGCATTGTTATCATTTGCACAATAATAATTTAAACAAAATATTTATTTTAAAATGTAATTATTAAATGATTTATTTATTTCAAATTCATTCAAAACAATAAAAATATATTTTATTAAATAGATAATCTTTAATTGTTTTCATTATTTAGAATATTTATATACTGTTAGGAAACTATAGATGCCAACATGTGTACATTATACATTTTAAGAATGTTTCACATGGAGCTGTGAATGCATATTTCACATCCATTTTGTTTTAAAAAATTTACCATTTAACACAAACTGATAAGATCAGGATTTTAAAGAAATATTTTAATTTACAATATTTCAGAATGTTAACTGTGTTAATATTTAAAACAGGCAAAACTCTCCATACAGTAGAAATGGTGATCATATGTATGTTAATATTTACAAGTACAATTCATTTTTGGTGATTATGATATTATTACATTATGAATTTGCATTTCTATTCTATAGTCAAAAATATTCTAATAGTTGGCTTATTCCAAAATTCTTGATCAAAATAACAAACAGGATTCTGCATACATGTTCAGTGAAAATATAAATCCAAGATGCTTTTTTCTCTTTGCTAAGAATTTATTTTTTTTGGAAGTACATTATATTATTGTCCTACAGATTAATGAAGTAAAGACAAAGTAATTTATCATATGAAATAGCTTTTAATAGACAATGAAATAAATTTTCCATTATGGATATTAACCAGGTTTAATTATTTGCCTTGTAACTAAAGATTCTGCTTTTTGGCTATGGATATAAACTTGATGATTTTTCCATTATTTAATTATGTAAAACTGAATAGTGTTGGACGTTAACTAAAAAATTTGTCATTTTGTTATACTGTAATTTTAATTTTGTTCCAGTTAATGATTTAATAATTATATGTAATTATAGTATACATTAAACTATAGTAACTAAAGTAATTTCTTCATTAGTGCTTTCTGAAGAGATATCCTTGTAACATAGCATTGAGATGTACAGACTGGCCCAAAACAAGAGTTCTAATGTGATTCATTTATCATATTTTCAGTTTACTTCAGAAAAAAATAAGTCCTGCAGGAATCTATAGAGACAAATAATTATAGTTGTGATTGAATCATTCTGGTGAAATTTTTTTTTTTTTTTGGCTAGATTTTGAAACTGAAATAGGTGCTATTATGCCTTAATCATACAATATGGTTTATTGTCTGATTAATATTATTTATTAACAAATGATGTAGTGATTAGGCCATCCACATATGGCCATATTTCTGGAATTAGAATTTGATTGGAGCTGAGGATTTCTAAGTCAAGTTTAGGAATTTTTTTTTTAGATGATCAGCTGATAGTCATCCTAATTAGATATATAAATGTTAGTCAGTAAATGATATCTAGATATTTTTAGGTAGAGAGTGAAACAATTAAGTAAAACATAAAAACCATCTTCAGCTAGAGTTGGATGAATAATGTCTAATTCATTGTTTGTCTGTAGTGGATGATGTAGAGGCCTTTGCTCGACTATGGCTGTTTAATAATGTTTTTTTTATCTTTTATGTATCTATCTATCAAGGCTATAAAGTTAAATGAGTAAAATAGTATATATTGGTAAGGTGTAAATAGAAATTAATAGGTTTATATATATTATGTATTTTAATATAATAAAAACATTTTTTATATATATAAAATGTAAAAGACATTTACTGAATTTTTATTTTTTTTTCAGCATTGATCATTTTGCTGAGCTATATTCTGAAAAACTTGGTATACAAAAAGATATTCTTTGTAAAACTTTGTGGGGTGATTACTATTTTAGTTCAAAAACAAAAAAGATAATGGAAGGTGCTCAGGTATAAGCTTATTACTTTAATTTTTGTAATTTTAGAAAAATGAATTATTAGTTGTTTATAACTTCTTTATTTAAAATGTTTATTTTTAGATCCTTTTTTTTTCTTTCTTTTTTTTTAATGGCAGCAACCTCATGAAAGGAAGAACTTATAATTTAAAAAATAATGATGTCTAAAAAGAAAAAAAAAACTTACTGTAATTTACAAATATGTAACATAATTCATTTTAATGTTAGGGTGAATTTTGTTTTTAGTTTTAAAATTTTATTAAACAAAGTAAATCATATTGAATTTATAAGAAAAAAAGAAAGATTTAACAAATCATATATGTAAGATTTTTTTATTGCATTTTTGAAAACAGATTTTGGAATAATTTTTTTTTCATTTTAAAATTGTTCTAAGCTTATTAGTATATATGCACTTCATTTGGTAATTCTACATAGAAATTTAAACGATTTATCATGGCTATAGTTTAGGACAGGGGTCAGCAACCTTTTAGTAGCGTGGTGCCGAACCTATGTTACAATGTTATTCCGTGTGCCGACATGATTTTACCAATCTTATTATATTATCAAAATTGGTTGTTATAATGGGCTTCAAAGTTATATACTGTATAATATTGTAGTATATAATATATAATACTATATAATATATACTTTTGAAGTCCATTATAACTGGATCTTATATTATTGGTCATTCAGTATTTTAAAATACTTAGAATCATGTGAAAAGTACCTTTTTTTAAATTTGTAATTTTTAACATGCTTATTAAAAATATATATTACAAATTATAAATTACAATTTTTTACCTATACAAAATATATAATTTAAATAAGAAAAAAATATCATGAATTCTAATATGATTAGCCATTTTTTATTACTAAAATAAATTAATGTGAACCTTGCTCTTGTACCTCTTTGCTCAATTGCTCAATGTCAGGTATGTAATTGGACACCTTTAGCTTCACACATGCTTCTGAATGTTCAGGTGTTAGGCAATTTCTTCGTGAACTCAAAATATTTTTCATATGTGAGAAAATTTGTTCACATAAGTAAGTTGAACCAAATGCCGAAAGCAGAGCACAAGCAATTTTTTTCAAAGAATTAAATCTTTCAGATAATGATATCCAACAATTGAGAATGTCAACTGACTTTTCTAGACAGTTCCCTTTAAGAGTTTTCCATAATTCTACAAATTTAGTTTTCCACAATTCTGATGACATTAATTCGATTAATTCCATTTCAAAACTATCAATATCCATCTACTCAAAAAAGAGAGAAATCAAATGGAGTCATCTTTAAATCAAGTCAGGTTTGATGAGGAAAGAAAATATGGGTGTGTATATTTGGAAGTCTTCACATTGTTTGGAAAATTCTTCTCTGAGAGCTTCAATGTATTTTTGAAGTTCATCTTTGTTAACATTAAATTGATTTGCATGGACCTTTACATTTGGGAAATACTTGTAGGTATTAATGATAATTCACAGAAAAATATATCTAATTTTGATGCAAATCCTTTCCAATATTCAAAAAGTTCTAGTACTGTTTGACCCTTCCCTTGCAAATGCAAGTTTAACTCATTCAGGTGTTGAGTTATATCAGTCAGAAACATCAATTTGCATAACCAGTCTTCATCATTTATTTCCGGATAATGTTGTTCTTTTTCATCAGGAAACATCTTGATTTATTTCAGACATGATACTAACCTGTTCAAGACATTACCTCAGCTAATCCAACGAACATTGCTGTAAAGAGGGAGATCTATATATGCACTATTCATTTCTTGCAAAAGGGATTTAAATTGCCTATGTATTAATGAAGAACGAGAAACTATGAAATTAATTATTTTAATGACAGTGTCCATTACAGAATTCAAGCATTGTGATGAGATTTTTGCAACTAAATTTTCCTTGTGTATAATGTTTAATATGATTTTTAACAAATCCCTTTTCCTTTCCGACCATTGCAGGGCTGGCGTCAGTAGTAACACTAAATATGTTATTTATGTCAATTCTCTGATTTTCAAAATAATTGAAAAATGCAGTGAAAATATGTCCCTTTGTTGTACTAGTAAGAGGAATCAAGCAACACAATTCTTCATAAATATGATTGTTGTCACAATATCGTGCAACTATTGCTAGGCACGCCACATCATTTATATCAGTGCTTTCATCTACAGCAACACTGAATGCAACAACTTGTTGTAAACTGGTTATCTGCTTTGTTGTTACATCTTCGGCCATGTCAGTTATTCTTCTTTGAATTGATCTTGCAGAAGCTGATATTCTCGAATTCGAGACAGTATTGTTTGTTTATTTGGTAGATCACTGAATAAGATTTCAGCACTTTTCAAAAACGTTTCTTTGATGAATTGTCCATCTGTGAAAGGTTAGCCTTTGGAAGCCACACAATGAGCAATTGTATAACTACATTTAGTGGCTTTATTTTGGGTTCCAATTATATGACTAAAATAAGTAGCTTGTTTCTTAAAGACAGAAACAGCTCTTTTTATAGCTTCACTTTTCTCATCTGAGTTTTTAAACATGAACACATGTTTAGTTTGATAATGTCTTTGTACACTTGAGGTACGACACACAATACTTTCACAGCATAATATACACACAGCACGATCTTTTTGCTGTACAAATCCATATTCATTTGTCCAAGAGTCTTGAAAAGAGCGAATATCACATTTTTGTCTTTTGTGGGACATTTTGGAAATCTCTCAGTCAGAATGCCATGAGTGGTGCTATGATGTGATGTACTGTAGCTTCTCCTTAAATGAAGTCAAGAATCTCTCGACAATTATATCCAGAGAAACCTGTTAGCCACTTTTTTTTCCATTCCCCAGTCTAAGTTTTCCCATATTCTGCTCCATCCCATTTCTACAACATAATCTTTATCAACTCTATGGTCTTTATATTTTAAATCCCCCTTACCTTTTCCCAAACCCAGCATAAAAGCCAATAATCCATTTTCTGATCACTTTTTCATAATTATTCTTTTTCAAAAGAAGCGCCACCAATGAGCGTTGATTATTTACCATTCAACTATTGAAAATGTGAATGTGTAGAATTTATTTCGCTTGCAAACAAAAGTATCTTTTAAATGAAGTCAAGTGTGTTATTTTTTGATAAATAATGATTTAATTGTAAATTCAATGTTGAATGTAAAAGCAAAAAAAAAAAAAGATGCTGTAATTAAAAAATATTTTTTTACTACAATTTATTCCGAGTGCCATTGATAATCGTTGGTGTGCCAAGCATGACACGAGTGCCATAGGTTGCCAACCTCTGGTTTAGGATATAGAGTATTGTTAATAATTTTAATACTGGTACTTTTAATTTATAAAATCAAATACCAATATATTTGTCCAAAAACAAATATTAGTGGCATCATAAAATAGATTATGAGAAATCACAAAAACATTCATTATTTGTAGTTTATTTATATCACAGATTAAACTAATTTTTAAATAAAATAAAAGTAAGGTGTGTTGTTTGTGTGTGTGTGATTGCATAATTATTAAAGGTCTTTTAAATAATTTTAATGTTATTTAATATTCTCATGATTTTTTGTTATTGTTTCGCTATCTGAATACTTAATGATACCAAAAATATTTGAAATATCTATTATTATTACATTAGAAAAATTAAATCTTGTTAATAGCTATATTATATAATAATACTTCATATCAAATTTCTTTATGATAGGCAACACCAAGACATATTTTTTTTCCAGCATATTTCAGTATTAATTATATATAGAGCTCACAAAACAAGCTCTTAACAAGCTTTGAGAATATCCTCAACCCCGGGCCGGTTACACATTAGATAAAGTGCTGGGTTTGTCCTAGTATTTTTAATCTAATGAATATCCTGGCACCTCACTGATGACGCTAGATGCAGAAACCGGTCTGGGGTTGAGGATATTCTCAAAGCTTGTTAAGAGCTTGTTTTGCGAGCTCTATATATAACATTTGTAAATACGAGCTTTATTAAAATTAGGTCATGTGACATCTGACTTGATTTTTTATCATTTTATTTTTTTTGCTATTAAGGCTTTGGCGATTTTATATTGCTAAGGCTATTAATATATGGTGTATCTGAACTTAGTTCAGTCCCATATGGCTATGTGAGTTAGATATCTGAATTTTTAGACATATGGATGTCTGAAAGTTTCAGATTTTCTTCTCAATAGTTATACATTAGATAAAGTGCTGGGCTTGTACTAGTATTTTTAATCTAATGAATATCCTGGCATCTCACTGATGACGCTAGATGCAGAAACCGGTCTGGGGTTGAGAATATTCTCAAAATTTGTTAAGAGCTTGTTTTGCGAGCTCTATATATAACATTTGTAAATATTAGCTTTATTAAAATTAGGTCAATTATTTTACAAACTAGGTCAAAATATTAAACATGTTTATATAAAAACATCATTGATAGATGTTTAATTGGCTTTTAAGCTTTTGGAAAAGCTTAAAATAGGATTTAAAACATGTCAGATCAATTTTGGACATTTCACTTCAAGAAAAGAAGCTAACTTTCAAATATGCTACAAGACAGATTCAACGATGTAGCTATAGAATGCACCTATAAGTATGTGCCCAAAATCCCAAGTTAATTTACAAATATAAACTTTATTTAAACTAAAACAGATATAAATTTATAATAATTTTTTTATATATATTCTAAGCATTATAATATTTATCTATCCAAAAATATATCTTTTTCTCTCTCACATTCATTTTTAATTTTAAAAAATATTTTGAGAAAGACCCCCATCATGCAAGATCAGAGATTTATGGGGGGAGGGGGTTGTTGCTTTTCTCCTATCAAAACTATATATTTATTATGTATTATTATTTGTGTTGGACCATGTATTGAATTGGATTTATATATATTTCAATATTTCTTGATAAATGAAATAATAATGCTAGATAATAAATATTTAAAATAGATATCAAAATAAAGTTTTTGATAAAACAATGATTATTTTCATTTATTAAACTGTTTTGTAATACATTTGAAATAATATTGAAAACCACATAATTCTAATAAGTTATACATTTTATTTTTTTATTGTTTATGTTATAATCAAATGATTTTTTTTTTTTTTTTGGTAAAGGTCACTGGGGTTAAGAGAATGACCAATAAATATTCAAGTCAATTATTTTTTTAGATAGTCTGCTTCTGTTCTTCAGAGTTAACAGTGCTAAATTTTGTAATATTATTATTTTCTAATTTTGTAAAAATAAATGTGTAATATAATGGAAGGTCAATCTACAATGTTTGGGTAAAATTTTTGGTAAGACATTCTGTATCTTTATGCTATCTCTACTATTTAAAAACTTTCTGCATTGTTGATTATTATCGCATCTTCAAAGTTAGATTTTTTTTAAACAAAACTAAAATGGAGGAATTAACCAAAGGGATAAGTAAAATTCTTGTTTTATCTAAAGTAAGGAAAACAAATGTTTTTCACGTTAGAACTAATTATTTAATGATTTATTCTTCTTTATTAATATTTTCCTGGCATAGAAGAAAAGTAAATAAAGGAAATATTAAAAAAAAAAAGAACTAGAAACATTTTCTGCATTTTTTAAAAAAATATCGTCTGCTTTTATAATAAAAAAATGAAAACGTTTTGTACATTGGAATATATTTGGCTCTTTAATAATCGTCTAGAGAGAAAAATTTTGAAGAAGGAAAAAAAATAATAATAAATTATATACATGCGTTTTTTGTTTTTGTTTTTTTTTTAAAAAAAAAAGGAAAAAAATTATTTGAAATAAATATGAAAATTAAATACACGTACATTCTTTGAAAAAAAAAAAAACTATTTGAAAGTAAAGTGCTAAAATTATAAAAGACAAATTAATAATATCTTAAGTGACCTGAGAATAAAATTAGATTGTATTTTATATTGTGTGCATAATGAAATTCTTGTAGCTTCATTCGTTCTCTAATTTAACTGCAGTTATTATAATACTAATTTCTAGGAAAAAATGCACATCTTTTTCAATGTTCTAGCTAGCTAACTATACGTATAGTCTTCAAATAATGTGTATGTTTATCGTCGATGTTATACTATTCGTTTTTTTTAGGATCCAGATCTTTATCATTATAATCCAATTGGGAATTAAGCTTCATTTCTACTACATTTTTTTACATGTTTATTATTATAATTGTTAAAGGAAAAAAAAAACTTTTCATTAGAAAAAAAAAAAATGCGTTTATTACTTTCAGTGTTTTGGAGATTGTGACCGGATGGAAAATCTTTATCTGGATAGACAGCTCAGCAGAGAAATAGTTCTGCTAATGAAATACTATTTATTTATTTATTTAATGTTTTTTTTTTTTTTTTTTTTTTGGGGGTTTATTTGAAAAAAAAAAAAAAAAACTAATTGGTAAAATTATATTTTGTATTATAATATTAATGTATGTTAAAGTTTATATTTATTACATAATATTTTAAGGATCTTGTAATGACAAATATAGGTCTTACTATTATTACTTTGGGTTAAGTTTATATTTGATATGAAGTGATACCTATGAAATATATCTGATTTATTACATGCAACTGGAGATATGAACTTTGCATGCTAGGTATCTAAATAAAAATGTTTTATATATTTTTTTCATTTGGGTAAAACAGTACTTTAAATTTATCAGTGGTAACTATTTCATTAGAAAAAAAAAAATGCTATAACAATATATTTCTTGTTTGAAGTCAACAGAATTTATATTGTATTAATTAAGTAATTTAGTAACAGTTATTTTTTAATAGTATGTCCACTTTATTTTAGTTTAAGCTTGTATGCTATACATTGCTGTCGAATATTCCTTAAGTAGAATTAAATTTATTATACTTTTCTGCATGGCTGAGAGGTGTATTTTAATTCATTGGTTTCAGATATTGATTGAAGTATACATTTAATATAGGTTTCTTATTATTAGTGTGTTTAGCTATCTTGCCTAAATGTAGAGCTGGTCTATGTTTAATAACAGCATATTTTAATATTTATAATGTATTTTGTTTTGTGGGATGGAGATGCTCTC
The DNA here is from genome assembly GCA_028023455.1 of Epiperipatus broadwayi. Classification (NCBI taxonomy): domain Eukaryota; kingdom Metazoa; phylum Onychophora; class Udeonychophora; order Euonychophora; family Peripatidae; genus Epiperipatus; species Epiperipatus broadwayi. The sequence continues at coordinate 9,443,914 of JAQFVV010000032.1, forward strand.
CCCAAAATACTTTATTTTCCATGAGAGGATTAGTTTTGATATAGTGTTATGGTATGTTTGGTAGTCAATGTGATCGAGTCTCATGAATGGGATGATCCAGAATTTATATAATATTTAGTATACTTAATATATTTTAATCCCAACAGAGGATTATATTTGGTGCGTGTTCTTTTTTTAGGTAGTGAGATATAGTTCCCACCTATACATTTTTTTTATGCCTGAGAAATAGGCTAGAAACCAACAAATGTTTCAGTGTAGTATTTTACTCTGCAGACATTAGTTGTTCTTTTTGCATTTCTCATGTGAAATTAAATATATCTTTCCACCATAGAATTGGTGTAGATTATTGTGCTCTGTTTAATTAAAAGTTATGGCAAGGATAAATGTTGGATTTGAGATGTTAGTTCCTCAAGGTGCACTTTATTATCAGTAGTGCCTTAGTAATTGGGATCAATATCTATATTGTGCTACTGAGCCTTGCTGGTAGTTCATAAGCAAACCAATGGAGTAAAATTAATTTAAAATTGCGTATTTTAAAATGCTTATTTATTAAAGGAATATTCGAACACAATATTTTAGTCAATAAACATCACATGACTACTTCTTATGCTTGTATATAACTGTTGTTAAAACAGGCAAAACTCACTATATATATTGCCACACACAGCAAGCTAGAGTAATCAATGGATTATCAATAGTTAAGAAATATTCTTCGCTTGAATTAAGTCATTCATAATTAAAATATTTATTATAGTTTATGTGGACATTAAGTTAAGCATGAAATGGTGTGTGGGGCTTCTGATAAATGGCCATACTTAGTCATAATTTATTTAATTATAAACCATAACTTGGTTAACTTTATTAGTAATAGAGTTGATATTTTAATAGATTTCATATCATAATAGTAATAAATAAGATAAAAAAAAAAAGTTATCAATAATTCAAGGTAAGAGACTTATAGAAAATTTACTAAAACTATAAATTAGTGTAGTAGTAAATCAGCTGCACATTTCAACTAGTTAATCCAGTGTAATAGCGGGATTTCAAACATGTATGAATTTATTATTTTAATTTATACCCTGATAGAGGACAGCTTAATGTAATAATTTATGTGTAGTATCAATGCTATATTATTTAATAAATTTGTGTAGTTTGTTTCATTCTGTGTTGATAATAAATTGTAGTCTTATTTAAAATTCGTAGTCAATTTTTTTTTTTTATATGCGAAGTATAAATGTATTTGCAAAACATTTTCTTGAGTCCTAAATTATTTCAAACTTTAGAAATCTTAATATATCAGATAGACAAATTTATGCAGATCTGAACATTTCATTTTGATTGTAGTTATTTTATGGGAATTGCAAACTTCAGACTAAACATTATATAATTGTAAAAATGAATTTATTTCCAGGTTATTAACCCTGACTGCAAATTATTCCAGTTACATTTTAGTTAAATTATTGAATTAATTAGTTTTAGTTAATTTATTGTGTTGTCATAGATGATGGAAGGATACAAAAAGTACTCTTGTCTTTCTATTATTCTGGCTGAGATTCTGGATAAAAAGGCTGTATTATTTCAAATTTTATGTAATTATTTAGCTCATTATTGATCATATTTATTGCCCCTTTAAATAATATAATAGTTGTTGATATATGAGGACACATTAGCTTTTAAGTAAAATGAATGTTTTCTATAGCCTACCAGAATGCTAGTCATGTGTGACAGCATAGTATTGTGGAGTATTTTTTTAAAGTAAACAAAGGAACCTTGAGATTATTATTATCATTATCATTATTCCTTACTTAATAAGTGATCGATTATTATGGATATTACAGTTGTGTTGTGGCATAAAAGAGTTTAATTTTAAATTGTGCTATAAGAAAGGTATTTTCAAATCATATTGGCAAATAATTTACGTAATATATATCTTTTAAAAACATTAACAAAAACATGGAAGTTATCATTATTATTTAAAGCTGCAAATACTTATAATTCAGAGAATGTGTTTTTGATAAAGGGAGAATGTTATTTTTATTCCAAATTATTAATCAGGGAATGATTGCAGCTTCTCTCTCTTTCCAAGATATTTATTTTACTGATGATAATTTATTTTATGATTTTAATTTCTTTATCTTAACTGCATATCTCTGCAGCTGACTTTTTATAACTAACTGACCACTGAACATAGTCCACATTTTCATTTATAAATCTATATTCATTTAACCAGAGTCTCAAAGTAATAGTTATTTATTTATTAGGTAGAAATGAATTATTTCCACTAAGTTAAATTAGGTTAAAATTAGGATGCATCATTCAATTGCATCAGTAGATTTGATTTAGCTAGTTCGATGAAAAATATGAAGGTTAGAATATGTAACTAAATTTAAATAATAAATAGCTTTGTTGATGTGTAGAGGTATTGACATTAATTTCCAGCATCACATGATGAAATTCCTATCCCAGGATAAATACTGTATAGTGATGAAATGATTGTTTATTTGCTTTTATGCATTAATATGAATGACTAATTATTTATTCATTTATATGCTCATATCTGGTTTGATTAACCATCTTTTCTTTTAAACATGTATGTGTGCATCCATACTCTTTAAACATTATTTTTTCTGTTAAAAAAAAAATGAATGTATTTTATTTATTTAAATTTTAAATAATATTTCATTTATAAAGAAACTATAATTTTTTTTTTACATATATATCATATTTTTAATTGTAACTTGCATGATATAATTATAATTGGAAAATAGATTAATGATATATCTTATCATAAGCTAATTTTATCCACATTAAAAAAAATTGACTGTTTAAAAATTTAAATTGATAAAATACAGTTTATTATTCAGAGTAAATGTTATTTATTAGTCTTCTTTACTTCCATGCATATATAAATGTAGACAAAAGGGAGTGATAATGCTCATTTTTGTTTATGTATTTTTCATTAAATATATATATACAAAATTATTTCTTTATTGTAGGCTAAAGGGAAAAAATCCTTATTTGCACAGTTCATTTTAGGAAATATTTGGGCAGTCTATGAAGCATTTTTTATCAAAAGGTTAGTTCAAATATATTTAGAAAGATAAATTGATAGAGAATTATGATGATTATTTTTATCTTTCTAGGCAAACTTTTATTTGATATTATATAACTGCAATTTCCTTAGTCAAAAGTCTGTTATACTCATTATATCATGATGGCTGTATGTGTATTTATATTTTTATACTCAGACAACATTTTTATTTACAAATGTATATGCTTTAATTTAAAATAATGTTTCAATCAATATTTTTATAAAACTGGTGATTGGAAAATTATTCTTAATTATATGAACCAAATCAAGTTTAATAAAATATAGAGTAATTATTATTATTATTTTTTTTAATCTAAATTTTAACATGCATTAATATAAATGTACCCATCTGTAATTATTTAGGGATTCAGAAATGATAGAGAAGATTTCCAAATCATTAAATATTAAAGTTGATGAAAGGACTGCAAAGTCAAATGATTTTAAAAATCATTTGAGTAATTTTTGTTATCAATGGCTTCCTTTAGAAAAAGCTGTATTAGGTAAGTCTTAGTGAAAATTAAATATTAATAACTTTAATTACTTATTTAAAACATTAATATTTTTATACTTTTTTTTTTAAAAAAAAGATATGGTAGTTGCTATTTTACCAAGTCCAAAACATATTAATGAAGAAAAAGCAGAAAAATTATTAAGCAAATCATCTCAAGGATTTGATTCAATTCCTGAAGCAAGCCAATCATTAAAGCAAGGTATAATTAAGTATCTGAACATAAATGTATATAAAATCAGTCGTGTATGCACACACTCATACATATATATAAATATTTATATATATGCTAATAAAAATATAATTGTAATTAACTATTATATACAGTCTTTCAATCCGCAGAAGTACTTTCGGTTAATTCCTTAACTCTCTTCAACTGCTGTTAAATTCAAAAAACAACGGAGGCAAACATCATCAACTTAAATCCCATGAATCCCGAATTTTAACGTTAGTAGCTTGTCTTAATTATATTCATTTTATTTCTATTTATTAAAATTGCCTCTTTAATTTTTCCTTTATTATGGTTTCTCTTCATGAAGAATCTTAACATTTTCAATATCACACTTAAATTTATATTTACATGTCATTTCATGATCCAAGAATACTGAAGCATTAAATCATTATTTTTACTTTTCACATGCTTGTGTAACAATTCATGCTCCTGTCCTCCATGAAGCATAAGATATAAAAATCATTGAATAAATACTATTCTGCAGATAATCTTTTTTTATAAAATCGGTTTTTACTATTAATTGCTTTGAATTAAAACTTCTGCTAATGAATGATTATCGATTTTGATAATAAAGCCATTATATTGTTCCAAAGATCACAATCTTAAAAATGGAAAACAAAGTTGTACCTAATTTACATCTCTATTTGACATTACTTGTTATTTCAAATATCAAATGAAAAAATATATGAGAAATAAAATGTGACAATGATGTTGATTCACCTATCTATATATGATAGCATCCACAAAAAATTTGATACACAACATTAGTTTTCTGCTTGATAGGTATGACACTTTTAGAATTATTCACTAACTTATTAATGTTATTTGTAACACAAAATAAAACATTAAATGCATCCTTATATATATATATATCCTTATAAAAGTTCACTTGAGCATTTGAAATATATGGAATAGATATCCATTTTTTATTATCAATCTTCAATTCCTTTAAATCATTATAACTTTTTAAATTGACTTACAAAGTATTGTTAACTTGTTCAATCTTATAACCAACTTCAAGCAATTTCTTGGTAAATATCTCAATATTTTTTTAATTTATCATACTGGTAACTACATAATTTTTCATTACGAAACAAAAAAGATCTAAAACTTGACATCTTGTGCATAATTAGTACTTTTGATTTACATTTTATATATCCCCTTTTTGCAATGGTTTGATTATTAATTTATAACTTAACATACTATTATCTCTTGTAATAATTAAATCCAAATACTTAATACTTTTGTCCTGTTCCTTTTTAAGAGTCCATTTTAAGCTATTCAAATTATTTAATCCTTTACAAGCAATTTATACTATTGGTATTTCCACAAACAAAAGCATCATTTTGTAAATTTGATATATAAATGACCCACCAAATCAATCATAATTCGCAAAGGATTACCTTCTTTATGTAACTTTATTTAAGAAATATAAAAAATAACTTTTTGATATTCGGAAGTATTTGAAAGCAATTTAACATTTAATAATTTTAAGTGAATGGCGTTCTTGGGATGAATATAAAATTGTTTGTGAAAATGGATTTAAATTATTTGAACTTAAATTATGTACTAAATTTGAGAAGAAAATTGATTTTTTTATTTAATAAGCATTATCCACAAACTTATAATGATATGAATTTTGTTAATTTATCAAATGAAAAAATACATTTGATTCAGAAATACATTTTAAGTCACAGAGCTAAATATGTTGGTGGTATTTGGAATGATTATAATTTGGGATTAATTTCAGTTATTCAAAATTCATTTGATATGATTCCTGGTGATAGTCATATTGCTGATGAAATTATCAAGAAAATTAATTATCATAAATTTAATGTGATTCGATATGAAAATTAATGGGAACTAGCCATTTCAGAATTTAAACAGAAGCTGAAAAATGATAATATGACTTGTTTGAAAGCTGATGAAGGGCTGTGGATGTGTTTAATGATGAAATGTCAGTATATTGATAAAGTTAAAGTGCAAATAAATAAACTTGATTTCTTTTTGATTGAAGAATATAATATGGATGGTCAAAGAATAAAATTTATTAACAATATTTTTAAAAAAGCTAAGAATAAAGCATTAAGTAAGAATGTATATTATAAGATATATTTTTCCTGCGCTATATGTTCTCATATTTTTGCAAATATAAAGTTACATAAAGAAGGTAATCCTTTGCAAATTTTGATTGATTTTGGTGGATCATTTATATATCAAACTTCTAAATATATTGGTAAGCTCTTATAAGAGTTTTTAGGATTTGGGGGAAATTCTATTGCTTCATCTTTTGATTTGTGGAGAGAATTAAAAATATAGGGATTAATGAGAATGATGTTATTGCTTCATTAGATGTGACAGAAATGTATGATTCTATAGATAGAGTGGATTACATAAAAAATAATTGAACATGCATTAAAAAGTAAAGGTATTTGTAAGCAAAAATTGTTATTGATTTTTTAAAATTTTTTGATAATAACATTGCTGCTTCTTTTCAAGGTTGGCCTATGGGTCTGCCTGTTGTTGCTCAAGTTTGCAATTTTGTTTTGTCTCCATATGAAAGTAGTGTTTTAGATATGTGTGCTTTTAAAGATATTAAAATTTACAAAAGGTATGTGCATGATGTTTTTTGTTTGTGGAAATAACAATATTATAAATTTGCTTGTAGATGTGTTAAATAATTTGAATGGCTTGGAATGGACTATTGTAAAGGAACAGGACAAAAGTATTAAGTATTTGGATTTAATTATTACAAGAGCTAATAGTATGTTAAGTTATAAATTAATAATCAAACCATTGCAAAAAAGGGGATATATAAATTGTAAATCAAAAATACTAATTATGCATAAGATGGAAAGTTGTAGATCTTTTTGTTTCATAATAAAAAATTATGTCATTACCACTCTGATAAATTAGAAAATATAGAGATATTTGCCAAGAAATTGCTTGAAGTTGGTTATAAGATTGAACAAATTAACAAAACCTTATGTTAATTTAAAAAGAGTTATAATGATTTAAAGGAGTTGAAGACTGATAATAAAAAATGGATATCTGTTCCATATATTTCAAATGCTGATGTGAAATTTTTTAAGGATATATATGAAGGTTGTGTTCAATTTGCATTTAATAAATTTGGTTATACTGCTGTGAAATAAATCAATAAAAGAAAAATGTTTAATTAAGTTAAGTAAAAAATAAAAGCTTGAATAGAGACAATAAATGTATATATCATTTAATTTTGTAGATCTGAAAAGTTAGATTATAGTGGAAATAAATTCCTAAGATAAATGGGTTATTAATAATTAAAGTTATGAAAATTTCATTGTACAATAATTATTGATTTACAGACAGATAACATAACTCAAAGTGTAATAATAGTTAAATTGTTTTAAGCAGAACTAATTAAAGTAAAAGTCAAGACCCCCCCCCCCCACCAGATTACATGGGGAAAAAATAAATAAATTACTCCAGAAAAGAAAGTAAAGATAAAGAAGATAAGACAACAAAAAAGGGGGGGGGGGTATATAAAGCTAGAAAAGAAAGGACTGAGTGCTCTTGGTGATTGCCTACTGTTCTGATTTTCGGTGGACTACATTCTCAGGATCTTGGATCCTGTAGGTAAACAAACTGATTAGGACTTTTAACAGACCATCCTGGTCTTATTATTATTTTATGTAATGCCTTAAGAGGTTTGCCAAGGATTTGTGAAGTCCCAAGACACCATCTTTAATTTAAAAAAAAAATTACAAGAAATATAATTTATAATATATTTTCTATTTTATTACAAAATATATATATATATATTGTTAGAAAGAGCAAATATGAAAGAATGTAATAAAGCTGATAAAATAATCATTACCTCAAAAAAAAAAAATTAAGAAAAAAGAGATTTTTAACACTTTTAAACATCTTTATTTTTATATTGGTTCACAAATTCTAAATTTTGAAAGTTAAATGTTAAAATGACAATTTTATAGACAGCTTCATCACATTTGTCATAAATTGCTGAAAAAGATGATATATAATATGTCTTATCTAAAGTAATTTTTCAGTGAAAAAATTACAAAAACAATGTCATTGGTAACATTTTTACTAGCTGACCCAGATCCTGTTCTTCCATATCAGGGTATCTGCTAGAAATGTTTGGTTGTCCTTCCATGCAGAGTATCTATTAGAAATATGTTTGGTTTTAATGGGGAAAAAAATTACAATAATAGTTTATAAGATATTATGCAAAGATAACTTTAGTAAATTGTAATGTATTAATTATTATATTATATTAGTGAAAAATGGGGTGTGACCTAAAATGTGTATTCTTTTCAAGTAAAGTGTACTCAAATAAATATCAAACAGTAAGAACAGCTTATGAGATATTATGCAAAGAGAACTTTAGTAAATTGTAATATATTTAAAAATATAATTAATTATATTATTGGGGAAGGGGGGGAGGGCACCTAAAATATGTATTCTTTTCAAGTAAATAAAGTGTACTCAAAAAATAAATATCAAACAAAAATTTCTCTAAGATAAAATGAATAAAAACTAAGTAAAATCAATAAACATCAAAATAAACAAATTTATTATGAAAACTGATTATATATGTGTGTGGGAGATGATGTATGAGAGTGGATGGCTGAGGGTACGTGATCAAGTCTGGATGTGTCTGTTTTTATATCATTGAAATGTACTGTCTAAAATTCTATAGCATATTTATTATATAAAAAATTAAGTAATAAAAATAGGTAATAAAACTAATTGTATACTCAAAATCATAATATATCTTGTCTATTACACTAAATATATGTATATGATCGAGTCTGGATGTGTATGTTTTTATATCATTGAAATGTATTGTCTAAAATGCTATAGCATATTTATTTTTTTCTACATATATTTAATTATATAAAAAAATAAGTATTAAAAGTAATTGAATACTCACTGATTCCTGGCTAAACGTTAGCGTCCATTTCAAATTTGAATCCAGTCATGAAGGCATTAGATATGGTGACCACGGTTGTTCTTGCAGATAAAAAATGACTTCAATCCTTTTTTTTTTTTGACATTGCAGCTTCCAAATACCATGAAAATGAGCTTCTAGAAAAAGGGCTTACCAACACACATTGACAATTTTTAATCCATATCAAGCAGTAAGAGAATGCAATTCAACCATAAAGAAGTTTTACGGTTAAAAAATCTAAAACAAATAAGAAAAAATAATAATTAAAAATTGTATTTTAGAGAAAAAAAAATCCAAATTTCATCGTAGAAAAAAAAATTCATACCTCATTTTAATCGGAATAAAATGGCGGATTGAATGGTCTAATACCCGCATGTGTACAATTTATTGATTCCACGCAAACCTCAGTTGAAACTAAACTTCTGAACAGGGGCGCTTCAGACTCAAGGGGTTTTAAAAGAGATAGACTGTGTAATGAAGGTAAAGTACTCCAATCGTTTACCTAGACTGATTTGATTGTACATTTTTATTCGATTATTCGTTTTTTTGGCTGATTAGTTATGCTTGCATAAGTGCAGACTTATATGTATATGAAGATTTAATTAAACTGTTTTAATTGCTAATAAATTGTTTTATACTACTGTATGTGTTATTGTCTGTTAACATCAATTGTGTATTCATGTTTGCTAGCCACCCGGTCATATTTGGGACACAGCATTATGTATCAATTTTTTTGTAGCTGTATGTTATCATATATAGATGAATTGAGGTGCATTATTGAAAAAAGATTAAAGGAGCATGAATTGTTACACAAGCATGTGAAAAGTAAAAATAATAATGATTTAATGACTGCTTCTATTTTCTTGGATCATGAAAGAACATGTAAATATAAATTTAAGTTTGATATTGAAAGTGTTAAGATTCTTCATGAAGAGAGAAACTATAATAAAAGAAATATTAAGGAGACAATTTTAATAAATAGAAATAAAATGAATATAATTAATAGCAAATTGCTAATGTTAAAATTCGGGTTTTACAGAATTTGAGTTGATAATGTTTGCTTCCATTATGTTTTTGAATTTAATGGCAGTTAAGGAGGGTTAAGGAATTAACTGAAAGTATTTCTATGGATTGAAACACTGTATATAATAGTTAATTACCATTATATATATATTTTGTTATTACAATAGTTTTTAATTAATGGACTTTTTATTTGTATTAAATATTTGTATATATATATATATATAATCAAATGCAGCTTTGTTATGGATTGTATAAACATTTAGTTATGCATGTTAGTTCTCTGCACAAAGACAATTGGTTTGAGTAACAGAATATTTGTTTATTATCATGATAGTTTACCAATGCTTGTCATCTTTTTAATGTAATCTATTCTCTTTTTCTTAATTTTAGATTTATTTGATAAGTTTTAAAAACACCCTATTGGCTATCTTGACCTCAGCTTAGGAAGTTGTTTAAAATTTGGAATTGTTTACATTTATAATAATATAGTTTGTTTTTTTAAATTCTTATTTTAATATGGTGTAGATTGTAGAAATATCTGTAATGAAAGTCTTATGTATTTATTCTATTTAAAAAATAATACATTCCTCATTTGTCAACCAAAGTAGTATATTGAAAAATTTATTGCTCCTATACAAATGCCAATTATTTATATTTTCTTAGTTTATATTGAAACTAAGCTAAGAAACTTTTTTCTCGAAAATATATTTTTTTAAATGATAAACATGGAAATGCCTTATTACAAATAATGATAAATCTAAAAATAAAAACTTTTGAGTTTATGAAATTATATCACTAATCTTGTTTACTGCTCTCAAAATGTAATAACGATGTTTCCTGCTTTCAAAATATTCAACAAAATTATAAATATGTGTCAATTATTAATAAAAATTGTAGTTTTATTGGAGCATGAATATAAGCTAAGTTAATATTGCAACACATAATTTAATATTTTTAATATGCAAGTATTGACAATAAAAAATTTATGATGTATTATTTTCCAAAATTAAAAGTATTCTTCAATTTTCAACCGAAAATAAAACAATTTATTTAAATTGGATGATATATAGATAATAATGAACAACTTCATAATCATTTATTTTAATTCTAAGAATTTAAATACATTAAATAGTATCTTGGGCTGATGTAAGGTTCTATCAACTTTTATCTCTCTAGGGAGGAAATATTTATATTTGTATATACACCTGAGTCTCTTTTTATGCAGTAGATAGGTTCCATAGAAAACCCACATTAAAAAAATCCCACAAAAATAAAGTTAACTTACCTTGAAAAATGTAGGATATGTCTCAAAATTTTCAAAAATCTCATAAAACCAAAGCAACAACGTAAAATTACTTTAAAATTCACATAAATAAGGAAATAAAGTATGAATAATAAAAAATGTCAAATATTTGAAAAAAAATTGATACAAGACAAACTTTTTTTATTTTTATTAACTATTTAATTTTATTAAAAACATTATGTTTTTATGTGTAATTTATTTTATATTTTTTCATACATATTTTAATCATTGTTGCTATTTGACAATATGCAGTTCGTTTGTGAACTGGTAAGACATCAGATTCGTCACAAGAAGAAATACAATTAGCGCCAACTTCAGTCTCGTACTATGTTAATTGTTTTCTGTCGACAATATAATCGGTAATTCAATTTTGAGACAATGATTTTACTAATTGTTTATGAAGCTCACAATATCCAGACTGCTATGTCTAGCTGTTAGAGAATGCACTTCCACGAGTGCAACTATATATATATATAACACGCTTCCACGAGTATGTTAATAATGATTAACAGTTAAATTTTCTTTTATACACATATATACTTGGAGAAACTTTTAGACAAAAAAACGTTACAAGTAAAAATATTTAAAAACTTTTTAAGATATATAAGTAGAAATTAAAAGTTGTTAAATATTTTTACTTGTAACTTTTTTCTTTTAGACAGAAAAAAATTACAAGTAAAAACTTTTAAAGATATATTCTTTTTAAGTAGAAATTAAAAATTCTTAAATATTTTTACTTGTGTCTTTTTTCTGTCTAAAAATTTCTCCATATATATATGTGTATAAAAGAAAATATAAACATACACATACATAACACAGACATACGACTATTTAGCTCTCGTTGGAATTTACTTCATAATTCATGTCATTAACAAGAAAATGATTTTCCAATTGATTAGAAAGTCGAAGATTTTCTCGAATCTTTTTTGTTGTGAAATGAACAGGTTACACTTCTGTTTCATTATCTTTTTCTAAATCTTCTATGGTATCTAAATTTATTGCCAAACCTTTTTCCAACAGGCATTTAAAATTTAATGCGTGCATATAAAACAGGGAAATCCCAATTTTAAGTGAAATATTAACTTCTTTACCACATAACTTCAAAATCGTATTAAAAAAGTCCACACAAAAAGAGACCCAGGTGTATATATATATATATTATTATGATGTAGTCTTTAAATTTATAATACTGTTTTTTTGCCTTGTTTTATGAAGATCTTATATTATTTAGTATCTATTATCAACAGTGATTTTCTAATGATCTGCAATTGTAATATAAATTAAATTGCCTTTGAAATTTATTTACTTTATGTCTATGAAATAAATTTTTTATTGTATTATATAAAATCATTTCTAACTGTAATGAGGAATTTCTCGAATCATTCTTGTTATAGCAATTCTTAAAATATATTGTTTACTGAATTCTTATGAGGATGTATAATATTTAATATTTTTTCATTTATTTATATGTTGTTTATCTATTATTATATCACTTAGATGTTCGAAGTTGATTCAAACTATTTTTTCTTACATTTGTTTGTTAATTACTAAGTTTAACACTGCAAATGTTTATAATTGACAAAAATTTTATAAGCAAATACATTTTGTTTCAAAATAAAAAATTATCAAAATGAAATGAAAAACTTTTAGAATTCATTATCATCATTTTGCCTCATTGATTTTGATGAAATTTGTCATAATTACTCATAATTTAATTTCAGTGTTCTCATTATTTTCAGGTTTACATCTTTCCAAAATATGATAGTTTTTCTAATTTACTATACAGAAAAAGATCAGAATTAAAAACAATTCTTTTTTTATATTGCATTTCAAGTATACAATAGTCAATAATATGTTTAAAAATACATATGTACAAGCAACAAAGATTTCAAATTATAAAATTATCATAGAAAAGCCTTTTTCGGCAAATTATGTTTTTTGCCCTTTTCAATATATTTCCAGAATACCACGATTTAAAATACATACATCTATGTATTTTAAATCGTGGTATTCTGGAAACATATTGAAAAGGGCAAAAAACATAATTTGCCGAAAAAGGTTTTTCTATGATAATTTTATAATTTGAAATCTTTGTTGCTTGTACATATGTATTTTTAAACATATTATTGACTATTTTTGTAATTTGTATAATATATTTCTAAGATAAGTTAAAAATATATGCCAGTATTAATATATCACAAAAATATAAAAATTTGCTTTGGTGTTTTATGAAATACTTTTAAATTTGTTTATTGCTCATTTGGACTTTTAATTGACAAAAAATATGACAAAACTTTTATTAGTTGCTTACACATTGTTTCTGTGTACTTATTTAATTTTTTTTACAATTCTGTACTCTCATACAAATTGTAGAAATTCAATAGCAGCAATATAGTGCATTTAATGTTTTTACTGAATAATATTATGTTTATGGCTATTATTTATTATGGTTTATTAGGAATATTGCAAAATTAAATCAGCTTGTTATAAAGTAAAAGTCAGTTTGTTCAATTTTTAATATTTCCTCAAAATATTTTGTTAGCATTTCATCAGCAATACTATGACGTGGCAAAGTACTTTCTTTTTTTTAAAAAAAAAAATGATAAAAAAAAAAAAAAGAATAGAAAAAATCTGATAATGTCCACAATCTTAGGAATAGTAATAGAAAATATTAAACCATTATCTGTAGTAAAAATATACATTATCGCATAAAGTAGTTGGATATATATAGAGAGAAGACTTTATGATAGATTGCTTTTGCAAGTATAATACATTTTCAGTTTGTGAGAATTATTATAACATTCATGTTGCTGTTCATATAATTTCAAAGATCAAAGAACAATTGAAAGTATAATCATCAATCTTTGGAGAAAATATAGTAAAGAAAAAAGGATAAAATAAAAAAGTTGCAGATCTTATAATTTTGATAATTCTAATTCATTCCATAAGATCTTTAAAGCAGATATCTTCGCTTTTAAAGATTCTTGTTTAAAATGAATGGAAAAGGGAGAGAGGGGATGGATATTTTATAACAAATACACTTAATCTTTTTGTACATACAAACTTTTTTTAATAGAATATTCTCACGATCTGCTTGTATGCTGAAGAAAAAATATAAAATTAGAAATCTCATTTATATAATGAAATAAAATTAAAAAGTAAAATTATTAATTATATGCCAATTTAGCCATTTTTTTCAAACTTAGGATTACAAGAGGAAATGAAATGTGATATTAAGTATTGTTCAAAATGGTTATCAGTTAAAAAAGTTCCTTATTTTACAATATTTTAAACTGAAAATCACTTATTCTTTTAAATTCACATAACTAATAATAAAATATTATTTTATGCACAATATTTGTAACAATTGATGTATATTTTCAAATGTATGTTTTCAATTTCAGACACAAATCATTTTAAATATTGAATTAATTTTTATCTCCAAATTAATTTGATTCGCGTCAGTTATTTTCAATAAATGACTTGAAATTTTGTCTCTTAAATTGTTTTAATAAATTCTATGTATATGTGATTGACAATGAAAAAAGTTCTATAATACACATCTTTTGTTTTATAAAATCTGATTATTTGGAAAATAGTTAATAATATTTCTGCAGTGTAATTTTCACTATACCATTCTCATGCAAAGTAGGTACTGGTTTCTATCTGCTTTTAACACCTTGTAGAGGGATGTAATCATGACCAAGGACATGTGATGAAAAAGATATATGATCCCCAAGATGCACATTTCATGCTAAACCAGCACTTGTTAATTAACCCACATCACAATCTCTTGCACATATTCGTATATCATTGTTTAGTATATATAGATACAAATTCCTACAGTTTAATTGATAAGTGCCAAGACTTGCTTTCCTCACAACTTTGCCACAAATCATTTAATGGAAGTATATTAATAATTTTTATTAGTCTTATTAGACTAGAGATTATTCAGTAGTGAATAATATTTCTGTAGTGCAATTTTCACTATATCACTCTTATGCAAGGTAGAGACTGGTTTCTATCTGCTATCTTACATGAGAGTGTGTAGTAAAAATTACCCTACAGAAATATTATTCACTATTGGATAATCTTTAGTCTCATAAAAAATTAATAAAAAATATTATCATTAATTGATTTATGGCAAAGTTGTGAGAGCAGCAAATTTGACATTTGTCAATTTTAAACTATAGTAATTTGCTATCTATATATATTGAACAATGATATAAGGTGTATGTGTAAGAGATTGTGGTCTGGGCAACTGATAAGTGCTGATTCAGCATGAAATGTGTATTTTGGGGATCATACATCTTTTTCATGTGTCCTTGGTCGTATATTTATGATTACATCCCTCTACAAAGTGTTAAAAGTGGATAGAAATCAGTCCCTACCTTTCATGAGAGTGATGTAGTGAAAATTACACTACAAAAATATTATTTAATCTCTAGTCTAATAAAAATGAAGTTTATCTACAGTTTAAATGTAAAGAGGGGGGGGGGGCAAAGTTATTAACTGATAGTGAAGTTGTATTTGATAATGTGTGCAGTATTCTTCTACAAGACACATAAAATATAAATGTTAGAAGCTGATATAAAATGTTATCAGAGAACTCTAAATTGGCGATTTAGCTATCACTAATTAATATTAAAAATCTTTTAAAAAAATATGATTTTTAATTTGATAAGCCTTAGATACAGCAGACAATTTATATACAAATGTAATATTTTATATCTTCTTTTTATAAGTTAGCTAACAGAGATCACTTAAATGCTCTCATTCACTGTCATATAGCTAGCTGTATTGTATTAATTTATATAATTATATAAATACAAATATAAAAGATTTTGTTAATTTTTTATATACCATATTATATTTATATTTGTCATTGTTAAAGTTATTTTAATCAAATAAAAATTAATATTTTGAATTTTAAAATTGATAACTGATTTTTTTTTACATAGCATTAATTGCATGTGATTCCTCTGAAATTGCTCCTCTTATTATCTATATTTCCAAAATGTTTGCCGTTCCTAAAAAATCACTGCCTCGATTCATGAAAAAGTAAGTTATTTATTTATTAATATGATTAATATTAATTTAAATACAATAACAATTAACATACTTGGAGTTTAGTTGTAATATAATCTGTGTTTAAAGTCCCCATATTAATTTAAATATAATTTAATTTATAATTTATAGTCAAATTTTGCAAAGTATTCATTGTATAAAGGCAAAATCATTAAATAGTACTTAGTTTTGGAAGAGAGGTTCTTGTCTATAGTAAATCAATTCAATTTATAGAAATTAGCAAAATTAGTTAATGGGCCATTCAAATACTTTTTTATCACAGTATTTCAAAATTCTATAATCAAATGTTATTTTATTAATGAAACAAGAAGACAATTCTTACTCCAGTTTTGAAGCTCATTATCCACACGATTAGAAAAAAAAAATTGTTGATTCTAAAAGTTTTTAATTTGGCCCAAAATAGAAATTGACATTTAAAGTTTAGTCTTTAAATTACTTCATAATTTTTGATTATTATTTTTTCTGTTCATGTGTTATTTTTTTATTTTATGTATGATTAAATCATAGTTATGATGATTAAACATAAATATGTAAGCATTAATAAACTAAGCTTAATAACTTTTTAATATTATTTTATGGAAGAAAAATTCTATGATTTGACTAACTTGCATCTTCTATGTAAAACAGTAAAGAGTAACAATATTTAAAAGTTAATTTGAACTGTAATAATGTTAAAAACTTATAATACTTAATTTGAATTGTGGCTAATTTTTAAAATTGTAAATATATTCAGTAAACAATTCATTAATTTTTTAAATTCAACAAATTTAATGATTATTATCAAACCATTTAAAGTATAGTTTTCTATTATTATCTATAAATCTTTTCTGAATAATTATAGAAAATAACAAAAAACTATGATTTTAATTGGCTGAATTTAAACAATTTATTGTTTGATATATGCATTTCTTATAAAAGCAGTTTTTTCTTTTTTTAAAGTTTTTAAAATTTTTATTTGGAAATTACACATGCTCTCTCTATATATATGTAATAAACTGAATGCATATACCAAAAAATAATATACGTATATATATACACATACATGCTGGATATATATATACACAAATGCCATATAGGTATGTCTTTATGTATCTACAATGTGAATTCATATTTATTTTTTATTTTATAGACCTCTAACTCAGGAAGAAATTCTTTTGCGAAAGCAACTTGCTCGACAAAATTATGCTGAAAGAAAAAAAATTGAAGCAGAGCAAATAGATTCAAATAAAGTATTAGGTAATGAAAAATATAAGCTATAAAACAAAGCAAAATACTGTATTCACAATTGTTATAAAATTGAGTAGTATAATGATTAATATCCTATTTGTAAACCTCTGGGAATTGATTTGTATTCATCTATTCTCTTTAAAGAAAAATTTATATTTTATTTGTAGTTAAACTACTTTTAAAATTAGCATTTATAATTATTGTTAAAAGTGAGCTATATATCTATCTACCTTTTTTAAAATGATAACTTGATAAAATCTAAAAGAAATATTTAATTTATATTTGTCAAATTATAAATTAAAAATAAAGTCATAGTATATCTAAACTTAAAAAAATGTTTTTAATTTATTTTTTTAAAAACTATTTCCTTTTATCTATAAAATATTTGTAGATTATCATACAGAGGATTTATTACGAATATAGATGTACATGTGCACATATATTAAGGCACCTCTTTCTCTCTCTCTCTCTCTCTCTTTTTTTAAGCATCTAATGGCATTCCATTAAATTTAAGTACTGATGAATCAGACAATTTGGAAGATGATGTTTTTATAGCATTTGCTAAAATATTTAGTGGAGTAATAAAAAGGGGCCAGAAAATCTATGTTTTGGGGCCAAAACACAATCCAGAAAAGGCTCTTCAGGAAGTAAGTGGAATGAAAGTAATTTATTTTTTTCTGTTATAAATTATTTTAAAAATGATTAAATTATTTGAAAAATAAATAAAGTCTTTTTTTTTTTTTAAAGTAATGTTAAATTAATGGAAATATAACAAAAGTCATATTTTTTTTTTTACTTGTCCAGTTTATAAATTTTCTTTCTATGATAATGAAAACTATAGAAAAAAAAAAAGTTTCTGATACCATAAATATGCTGTACTCTCTTTAAATATATGATAAAAATGATAGCCATTGATTTGCCCTTGTTTATAGGTAGCATGTTTATAAATTGTGTAACTACTTTATTAAGAGATAATTTAAGTTAAGTCACTTGTGTATATATAAATGAGTTAATTATAAGAATAATTAATGTGATGCTTTAATCTATTGTCTGACTATAGATTTGTGATTTTTAAATCATATCACATGATACATTGTATTATATTGATATCAGTCTTTAGATTGATGGTATATCGGACAGAGTGGCAAAATTAGTTATACAGTTTAATAGCAGATACCAAATGCAGATAATTCAGGTTTATGCCCCAACAAGTTTTCATAGTGATGAAGTAGTAGAAGATTTTTATATGGATGTGCAAAAGGCTTTTGATCTGAGTAAACAACACTTTAAAATTGTTATGGGAGACTTTAATGCTAGAATTGGTAAACAAATGAAAGATGAAAGTGCTGTAGGTAATTTTGGTTATGGTAATAGAAATGAGAGAGGTCATAGACTTGTGGAGTTTGCAGAAAAAGAAAAACTTTATATTATGAATTCTTTTTTTTTAGAAAATTGTTAAAAGGAAATAGACATGGAAACATCCAAATGAAGGTACAGCAGAATTGGATTATATTTTGACCAACAGAAAATACATATTTCAAGATTGTAATGTTCTTAATAAATTAACACAGGAAGTGATCATCGATTAGTAAGATGTAAGATACATGTTAATGCAAAACTAGAGAGTCAAAAATTATTAAGGAAAACAATATTTACAGTTGATATTCCTAATCTTCAGAAACACTCTAATGAATTTAAATTAGAATTTACAAATCGATTTCAACTATTAGTAGATTTTGAACATGATTCAGATTTGAATGAAATTAATAAGAAAATAACTGATACACTCTTAAAAACTGCAACAAAGATAGTAGTTGATAGAAAAAAGCAGCAATTGACCAATAAAATTTCTACTGAGACTAGAGAATTTATGAAGAAAAGAAGGAATATGAAGATACACAAAAATGATGCATTAAAAAGGATTATATACCTCGAATTTTGTAAAATGATGCAGAAAAAAGTTGAAAATGATATAAGAAAGTATAACTGTTAACTAGCAAGGAAAGTTGTAGAAGAGAATAAAAGTCTCAAGAGTGTAAAACAACATTTTGGTATTGGTAGGACATTTATATCTGCAATAAGGAAAGAAGATGGAACTATTACTAAAAAGAGAGATGAGATCATGAAATGGGTAGAAGACTTCTATCAAAAATTATATAGTAATAAATAACAAGTACCTCCTATATCTATTATATCTTCCGAATTGCCCAGAATTTTAAATGTAGAAGTGAGACATGCAATTAAATTAATGAAGAAAGGAAAGGCTCCAGGTAGTGATGGAATTATAATTGATATATTAAAAGAAGCAGGTGAAGAAATATAAATTTTTTAGTAAAGTTATATACCAAATGTCTAAATGATAAAGATGTACCAGATGATTGGAAGAATGCAGTATTAATATTAATATTTAAAATAGGTGATAACGAAAATTTTAGAAATTACAGACCTATCAGCTTTTTATCAGTTTTATACAAAATTTTTACCAAGGTAATTACAACTCATCTACAGAGAACGTCGGATTTTCACCAACCAAGAGAATAAGCTGGATTTAAAAGTGATTTTAGTACAGTAGACCATATCCAGGTATTAAGAGAAGTTATAGAAAGGACAAATGAATATGAGTTGCCATTATGCTTTCGATTTGTAGATTATGAAAAGGCATTTGATTCTCAGTGATAAGCATTGGATCATCAAGGTATAGATCCAGGATATTGTCATATTTTAAAAAATATTTATAAAAATGCTACAGCAACAGTTAGATTACATAATGATATTAGGAAAGTCAACATTGAGAAGGGTATAAGATAGGATGACTCCATATCTCCAAAACTTTTTACAGCAGTGCTGCAAGAAGTATTGTGGATTAAAATGGGAATCTAAAGGGGTGAAAGTAAATAGAAATTATTTAAGTCATTTAGATTTTACAGATGATGTAGTTGTTTTTTCAAATAGTGCTTTAGAGCTTCAGGAAATGTTGCAGGAGTTATCAGATGAAAGTAAGAAAATAGGACTAAAGTAATGTTCAATGGATTTTTTCAACATATGAAAATAAAGATTGATTAGGATGAGTTAAAAGTAGTTAATAGCTACAAATATCTTGGTCAGATTATTAATACAGATGGAAACATAATGAATGAAATTAATCATAGAATTAAATTTGGTTGGAGTGCTTTTGGTAGAAATAACTTGATACCAAAAGGAAATATGCCTATGTGTTTGAAAAGAAAGGTTTTTAATAAATGTGATTTTATCAGTTCTTACTTATGGATCTGAGACTTGGACACTTAATAGAAGAGCAATACAGAGACTTCAGACCACTGAAAGAAGTATGGAAAGATGCATGTTGGGGGAAACAAGAAGAGATAGAAAACGCAATATATGGGTAAGAGAACAAACAGGTGTTACTGACCTCATTGAAATAATTAAAAGACTGAAGTGGAGTTGGACTGGACATGTTCTTAGAAGAGATGATAATAGATGGACAATTGAAATCTTAAACAGGATTCTAAGAGATTGTAAAAGACCCCGAAAGAGACCACATGTGAGATGGATGGATGAAATAAGAAAGTGTGCAGGGGTGATGTGGAGAAGAGAAGCTAAAGATCGAAGAAGATGGTTTGAACTTGGAGAGACCTTCATCCTGCAGTGGATTGATAATGGTTGATGATGATGATAAAAATAAAAAATTATATGGCAGTTGCTTGGAAAGTTAAGTGATATTTGATAAATATTAGGGTGAATATCACATTGACTAAATAAATTTTTTCTAGAAATTGTTACAAAAATCTTTAGCTCTGAATTCTCTACTGAATTAAGGCTAGAATAATATAGCCATATTTTTAATATATTTTGTAATGAATAGATTGCATTAATTTCCAAATAGAGCAGATTGGTTGAATATCTAGATAATTATGTCATATAGTTTGGTTCTTTATTGATATAATTTTACTTCGTATCAAGTGGGCTGTTTCTTTAATGAAAGTTGTAATAATATGCTTTTACGTAATGTCTAATATTTAAATGTCTATAAAATTCAAATCACCTTTATTTATATTTATAAAAACTATAAATACTTTAATGTTTTTTTAAATTGATAATGTTTAATAAAAGTCAATTTAGAAACACAATAAACAAAGAATATGTTAAATTATTATAATATTTTTTATTTATTTAGGAAAAAGCTGGTATCAAAATAGATCCATTATTGAAAGTCAAAGATTTGAGTAATGAAAATCATATTACTTGGGCTACCATTGATGAACTTTATATGTTTATGGGAAGAGAACTAATAAGTCTTGATCAGGTGCCTGCAGGAAATGTGTTAGGTGACAATTTTTTTTATTTTTTTATTACAGGTGCAATACTATTAATCTGCCATCTTTGGTTTCCAAATGGCAATTTTTTTAGGTTAGATATTTGATAATGTATTTATTTACTTTGTTAATATATAAATCTTTCGTGCTTTTCAAATAATCACTTGATATTGGAAACTTAAGTATTAAAAGTTATATACATATATATTTAATTATGTTCTTCATCAAAATTTATAAAAAAAAATTCACATTCAAACTTTAATATCAAATTATTCATTATAAGTCTACTTAAGTAGAAAGTGATTATCAACTGATCTCATTTGGTCTAAGCAACTGATGATGTCAGATTTCATTAACAAAAACACAATTCTTGCAAATGGTTAGTTGATTTTTCATCTAACATTGCCATATAAAAGTTCATACATTTCTATAAGTGATAATATATATATACATTTATTTTAATATCAAAAATAGCAAGGAATTTAATCTATAATGCTGTTATTTCTTATAATTTTTGACTAAATGATATAAAATGTTTAACTTACATTAAAGAACGTAATAGAAGAAAAATATAAAAAATTAATTATATTAATTACAATTAACTCAACCCTATGAATATATATTAAACATCAGTTAATTTAATTGGTTATTAAAAAATGAGAGGAAGATTATCTATCTTTATGTAGTGTACTTTTTTATACATTTTCTATAATTTTTATATATTGTTTAATTAATAAGTTTTATTTTTGTATATTACATTTGTAAATATTGGATTGTTTTCTTTTTCTCTATTATTTTGGTTCTAATTAATTTTCTATAAAAAACGATAGATGTCATTATATATGCAATATAAAAAAAATAAAAAATAAAGTGAAACCTTAAAATGGTTTACAATCACATTGAAAAAGGGCAAAAAAAATTTGTTGGAAAAAACTATTTTGTATTATTGTTATAGTAAATATAGAATTATTACTGTTCTATAATGGTATTTTATATTATTATTTTAATATATAAAATATGTACTTATATTCAATAAATATATTTTTAAGATATAAAAGGAGGAGGGGGGATTAATGATTATTTTATATTCTTTTTTTTTTAAATTTCCCTTAAAAGCTAATGGATGTTTTATAACAACCTGATATAAAGATAATTTTTTTTACCTTTATGTCAATCTTGAAAAAAAATCATTCACTATATATTGCTGCAGCTGAAAACCAACTTTTTTTTATGTGTTAGTTATAATAAAAGTGATTAATATAATGTATCATGTTCATTAATTTTATTAATTTTTAAATATTTATTTAAATAATTTTTTAAAAAAAATATAATTATACATTACTATTTTTTTTATTTGATGTGTATATATTCAAGATTAATTTTTTAAAAAAAATTTAAATTGTATTTTTTATTAAATTAAAATGAAACTATCATGAAAATTCAAGGATCTCTTATAATTTTGTATAGATAGAAGTTAGTAAACCATAGGGAGTAGGAGTAACAATGTTTTACATGTACTATTAACTTTTCTTTATTGTTTTTTGTTTTGTTTTAACAATATCAGAAATGAATTTTGATATATATATATATTTTACTGGTTCAGATATCTTTTATTAATAAAGCTGATCTGATCTTACAATTTATTTATTTTTTAATTACATACTATATATATTTAAAAGAATACAAAAAATGTGATTGTTTTTGTTTTTTTTTGTTTAAATTAAAGTAATAATAAGTAAAAGTTTCTGGATTTCTTATGTATGATCTTAGCATTCATAAAGAAAAATCGGAGAGATGTTAATTTTTTTTTGGGGGGGGGGGGCTTATGACAAGAAACTTCTCTTTGAAGAGAACTTTAATGTCCTCATTTGGAAGGACTACTGCATTATTTTCAACTGTAAATAATTTTACTTAACAGCCTTCAAAAATTAAGCTGATTTGAGCAACAGAACTAATTTGTGAAGTTTTAAAAAAAATCTAAGATTGAAAACTCCACAGTAATTGAAAATCTTTTTATTATGGAGCTGAAATTATGTACAGTAGTCTCCTTCAAATCTTAATTTGGAAAATAAAAATTTATTATCTGTCATTCTTCTCACATTCATATCTATTCATGAATATATCATCCAGAGAATAATTCAACAAAATACATCAAATAAAGCAAACTATCTTAGGGATCAATTTTTTTTTTTTAAAAAAGGGTTCAAATCTAGATTTAATCAAGTATTAAATTAAAATCTAATATTATGTAAAAGAAATTTCAATTAAATTAAAAGGCCTTTAATAAAATAAACAATAATAATATTGCTAAAAAATATATATTATTTTATTTTTAAGTACATATTCACTTCAATAACCCAAAAGGTGTAGTAAGTTTTCTCTATCACTGGGATCTGATGAAAAGCTGCATTTAGATCAAGTTTTGCAAAATAGAATGCTTTTTGAAAACTCACCAGTAGCTTTCTTACATTAGGCACAGGGTATACCCCCTTTATTTAAAAACTGGTTCACTGTTACTTCATAGTTGCCACATATATTATATGCTCTTTAGGTTTTATAATTACGACTATAGGTGTAGCCCTATCAACCATTTCTACTGGTATCAATACACCTTTATTAACAAATGATTGAATTTTTTCCTCTACTTTTGTTCTCTGAGCGGTATTTTTTGCAGTTTGCAAATTGTGGGGTGTGCATTGTCAACTAGCTCAACTTCTACTGGTCTTGTAGCTATCATATCTAATTCCTCGGTAAAAAACTTTGGGTATTTATTTTTAACTTCTCTTTCAAAGTAAATTTTTTTATTGCACTAATTTGAATTCCAATTGCTTTAAACCAGTCTCTGTCTATTGTAGGGCTGAATCTCCCTTGTACTATGTATAGCAGCAATCTAATTATTTTATCGCAGTATCTAACAAGTGTCTGTACTTGCCCTGGTAAGTTTAATGTATTGCCAAACGTCAATGAGCTTTTACATTAGTTTTAATCTAGCATCCACTGCTGATAGTGCTCTTCCATTCTATGTCTGATATTATAGATATTCCTGAGCCACTATCTATTTCCATTTCCATATTTATTCTGCAAACTTTCAATTCTATCTTGAATTGTTGCTGCCACTCCATCGCTGTATTTTAAACAGTAAATTTATTATTGGGTTTATCTCCTCTATTCTTTTGGCCCCACATTGCCTCTTGATTTAATTCATTATCGAGTTTTTTACATGTGCATGCGATATGCCCCTTAAAACCACATTTAAAACATTTCTCTCCACCTGCACTCTTTTGCTCTATGGATCACTTTTCCCATAGTAGAACGTGGCATTTTGCTTCCCTTTTCAAATTCGGATTTGGGCAGATTACTACATTTTCTTTTGGTTTTAAGAATCTGCATGTTTAGGCTATCTTCGGTTTTATTTTTAAAAGCTTTAATTTGCTTACTTATCTCGTAAGCTATGCCTTTTTGAATAGCACTCTGGTATTTTAAATCAGTATCAGTTAATAGTTGTTCTCATAATCTATCATTGCACATACCCCAGAGTAATTGATCAAGGAGTATCTTTTCTACATAATCCCCATATCTGCAATCTTTAGCTAGCTCTCTATGAGTTGAATTGTAATCTTTTATTGATCCCACTTTAAACTGTTTATAATTCCTCAGTTTTAAATGAGCTATGAGATGGGATAGCCAAGGACTAAAATATTCTGTTAGTTTCTTAACTAGTTTCTCATATTTTATACTATCAGTGGTGGTGGTGGTTGCAGAATGTCATAAAACTTATTAACAATTTCTATAACTTTTTTTTACCGAGAATCATAGAAGCTACAACTTTCCTTTTATTCTCTTGAATACCGTTGAAGGTAAAAAAGTTTTCTCTGTTACATATAGTGACCATTCTGCGGCATTCCCCACATCAAACTCTCTTATGGCTGTTTGTTCAAATGATGACATTTTAGATTGATTATTATTACTAACCTTCCAACTAATGACTGTGCCAGGTTTTGCTATGTCTTAATCTTAACTTTCTCATGAGTCAGACTAGCAATTTGATGGCTAAATTCTTACCCTTCTAAATAAAGTAACTAACACTACTGCGGATTACTTTCTAAACTAATTTTAATAACAGAACACTACAATTATGATAATACGGATATAGATCGTTATACATAATACAATATGAATACATATAAGTTCATTTCCATTATACACACTTCTTCAGACATTTTCCAGGAAGTATTAATCCCTTGCTTAATCATAATTTGTACTTAACTAAAGTCACTATTTACCCAACATCCTGGCTAATGTCTTTACTTCTGTAAACCCTTAAGGCTCATATAAATCATAATAAGATCGAGACCATCTGTTTGAATCCTAGTTGCTTCTGCACCTTCAGGAGCCAAGATCCTGGGTCTGGAAACAATCCTGCTGATTTCTTCTGCTGCTTTATGTCGGTCTGCAAACTAGTTGGGCTAACTCACAAGAGAGGAAAAGAAAAAAGACCCTGCTTTCTTTTTATTCCCCTGCTTAAATAATTTTCTCTTTTATTTTCTGGAGTAATCTATCTGTTATCTTTATCCGGGTGGAAGATTTTTTATTATCTATTAAGGTTTTTTAAAACATTTGATCCTTCTAAAATTCAATTGTTACTTAGTTATTGTCGGTTGAATTCCTTCATAATCTGATTTTACTTTTTAGTTTCTTCTCATTATTTAATTAATGTTTTATTTTATTTCTTTTTATTATGTAACTAGTTTTACACAATAGTTTTAGCAAAGGTACATTTTAGTATTAATTTAAAGATATATTTTAATGTTAATTAATAGATATTCCACACAATAAAGTTTACCAGAATGTGAATAAGTTTTTAAAAACAATATTTATAAGCCAGGTTGGTGAATAACCTGCAAAATCATTAAACAGTCTAGAACAGTGTTCTTCAACCCTTGGTCCATGGCCCGATGCCGGGCCGCAGAACTTTTTTGCAAGTCCGCGTGCTAGATGGGCAGTAAAAAGTTTGTTATAATAAATAATAAGAGTTTAAACTTTTAATTAATATAGCCAATTTTTATTTATTTTTTCATCTCATTTTTACCCAATTTAAAAAAAAAAGAAAACAGAACGAAAACAAAATCTAATCCATCATTCATAAATTAATTTGTTTTTCTAGTTATCACAGATGTTTATGGAGGGGGGGGGGTAGAATTAAATTTTTTATTACTTTTCTAAAAAAATTAAAAAAAAAGTTTTTTATTATATAAACTCCATATATATATAAAACTTTATCTTATATATTTAACATTGTTGTTTTGATTAATTATAACAATTATGCTTATCTTTAAGAAAATTTATCTATAGACTTCTGCCGGTCTGCGAAATCTTATCCTTATTTTTGCTGGTCCGCGGAACCTTATCCTTATTTTTACCGGTCCGCAGGTGTGAAAAGGTTGAAGACCACTGGTCTAGAATGATATTATAATATTAACTTAATGCTAAAAGAAAGTAAATTGGTTATAATTTACCTCAATTTACAAGATGATACTCATGTTTGGCAGTATTTATTATTGAATGTAAGTAATATATTTAAAAGTTATAAAGAGGTTTTAGTAATCTGTATTTTTAAAATTGAGCATAGGAAAATTTTTAGGTCATTTCCAAATGGTGGTACTTAGACTGGTAATAAATATCTGGAAAGAGAGAGAGAGAAGACTTGATATTTACATGTTTGATATGGAAAACCAAGTTTCAGTGATGCCCAAGAATTTGTTTAAAGAATTAGCAATTTTATTAGAAATATGTATACTTTAGGTTGAAAGATATTTTTTTTTTTTTTTGTTATTGCTGTTATTAATGTAATATTATAAATTTATTATTATATTTTGAGAGGAGGGGATAGTTTAGTACTTTGAGAGTTTGTGTGTTCTTTCATTGCTGGTAATGGGATGAGGATTTAACTTGAGAACTTGAGGATGTCATGGTACTTCATATTGTTTTATTTCTAAGATTGCACAAACTCCTTTATAAGATTTTACATTTTTTGTAAGCATTATTACTTATTTGTCTCTAAATCTTTAATCGTAAGAGCAAGGCATTTTATGGATCCAAAAGTGTAGACTAGCCACTAAGTCTTAATGAAACATGGCTTAAGTGTGTGATGGATCATTAACTTTAGTTTTTATGTACATCATTCTCTAAGTGTCTGAGATTATTAATTGAGCAAGGATGTTATATTTATATGTATTTTTTATGATTTGGGTTGTTGTTGCACATTGTAATTTCAATTGAGATAATTCTAATGGGATTCATAGAGACATTGATTATCTTAAGGTCAGTGGTAGGTCCTTATGCAGGTTGAGATTCATATTCTGACTGGACAAATACTAGTCTGATATTCCAAGAAAAAAAAAACCCCAAAAATTTAACTATAGAAGTGTGTTTTTATTATTATTGCATTTAAAATGCAATGTGATTGATAGAAATGAAAATGTGTACTCTCAATTTCATTATCTCATTTCTTTGAATATGAGGATATTGAACCAGTTCAAACAACTTTTATAATAAAGCTGATCTGACCTTACAATTTTTTTTTTTTTTAACTATACATGAAATCTATATATTTAAAAGAAGAGTCTAAAAAATGTTATTGCTTTTTTTTAAAATTAATATAGTAATAAGTAAAAGTTCCTGGATTTATTACATATGATCTTAGCATTCATAAAGAAAAATTGGTGTTAATTTGAGGGGGTTGGTAAGAAATTTTTCTGTTTGAAGAAAACTTTAATATCCTCATTTGGAAGGACTGCTGGATTATTTTCAACTGTAAATAATTCTGCTTAACAGCCTTCAAAAATTAAGCTGATTTGAATAACAAAGATAATTTGTGAAAAAACAACTAAAATGGAAAACTCCACAATAATTAAAAATCTCATTATCATGGAATAAAAATTTTAATTAGTGCACTGGTCAAAGATGAAATTATGTAATCTCCTTCAAATTCCAATTTCAGAAATATCTCATATTACCAATGTTAACCATGGAGGATATTAATTTATTATCTGTCATCCTTCACATTCCTGTCTATTCATGAATGCGTAATCTGGATAATAATTCAACGAAGTACATCAAGTAAACGATCTTATGGATCAATTTTTTTTAAAAAAAAAAAGATTCAAACCTAGATTTAATCATGTATTAAATTAAAATCTAGTGCTAAGATAAAAGAAATTTTAGTTAAATCAAAAGGCCTATAATAAAATAAATAATAATAATATTGCTAGCAAATTTTGAAGTTAATATTTATTTAATATACAATTAATAATTTTAATATATTTTCTTTTTAAATAAGAATATATTTTTTATCTCTTCTTAACATAATAATTTATTTTGAACACTAAAGCATGTAGAATTAAAATTATGCAAAGCCAAAGAGGCTTGGCACATTGTCAATAACACAAATGCTATAAGGTAACAGTATGAATACTGAACCCCATCACTTGATGGCGTTTTTCACAAAACGCACATCAATATACTGTTTTAGCGGCCTTAGCTTATGGCTGATACTACAATCGATGTTGTTTGAGTCATAACAGGCCACCTGAGGGCAATGTATTCTACAATTACATAACAAAATACTATGCCCATTGCATTGTGACAGTATTCGTTAAGTGAGTGCTCTTGAACTCTTGCTACGGTCTGATTTGATGGTGGCCGTATTTGAAAGAGATTAAACTCTGCAAAAATTCATTGACGGAAATTTTTTAGAAAAGCGTAGTGGAATTAGTATTCCATATTAAGAATTGTCATGTCATCACACATACTTCCCTACACTTTTGAACTGCACACAACTTGAAAAGGTTCTTTTCAGCAGAGTTATTTTCAATTTCACGTGCAAATGCCCATTTACGCATGAATCCTTGCGAGAACTGTCAAGGTCGTCTGCAAGTTGTCAGAATTGGTTGAAGCTGAGTGAATTACGTCCGGCCACACAAGTGGACGTACAATATTGTGTTTTCCCAGAAAGAGAAAATCATGCTGGATGCGAAGGTATGTCCTTGCAGGAGAGACATGCTTTTAGTGAATCACAGGATCTGGTCAATTTCGTTGCCACTCCTGCAAGTGTAGTTGTGTAGGTCTGCACATGGGAAGTTGGTTCGAGGGCTCCAAAATCCCGTTACTTATAGCTTTGAGGCTTCCCTGTTATTTTATTTGCGTGTTACTTCTGGTTTTTTTTTTATGCTCCTGAAAATGATGGTTTTTTTTTTACTTGTTTTGGTTCACAACTTGTCCAAAGTTTCATTTATTTTTGATTCAATAAATTATTTTATGGGAAACTGTTGTTGTTGTTCACATAATTATAAAGTAGGTAGCTAATATTTGATAAGTCATTAACAGTTAAAGTAGGTAATATTTTATTATACCAAAAAAAAAAAAGTATTTAAGAGTTTATTTAAAAGGCCCCACCCAAAAAAATAATAATAATAAAGAACTATGCGGTAACATAATAAAATATTCAAAAAGAAAATACAAAAAGAAGTTGATAATTAAAAATCAAAACAAACCTTCCTGCCCCCCCCCCCCAGCTTAAAAAAAAAGTGTTCTTTAAAAATGAACAGTTTATGTCTTTTTTAAAATTAAAGGCCCAAAAATTAAGAAAGAACTTTTCGCTATCATATAAAGCTTTCTGTAGCGTAAAGATTTGAAAAATAGAAAAGCCTCGTAATAAATTAACAAAAAAAAAAAGACAACAATTCAAAATCAAAACAACCCCTCTCCCCTCCACCCTCTAAAAAACCAAGTGTTGGTTTATTCAAAAGTACCGAATTGTTGAAGTCTTTCAGCAAATCAAAACATCAACAAAAAAAAAGAAGATAAGTTAAAAGCAAACAACCAACCCCCCTCCACCATCTAAAAACAACAGTCTTTGTTACCGTATTTGTTTGTAAACAAACCGATGGAGCATTAATCGATAATTTAAAAGCAAACCATCACCATCTAAAAACAAAGTGCTTGTTTGTTAAAAAAACGAACCAAAAAAAAACCAGGTAAAAAAACAAAAAAACTTTGGTTTACCGTAAGTAATATTATGTAAAGAAACCGATCGACAGTTAGACGATAATTTAAAAACAAACCAACACCCCTAGACATCTAAAAACAAAGTATTTGTTTATTAAAAAACAAAAAAAAACTTTGGTGATTTACCGTAATATTATGTAAACCAAACAGATGGGCCTACAACAAAAAAAATTAAAAAGCGGTTGGAAAAAAATATATATATATTTTATCGTGAGAGCGCCATCAAACGGTAGTGTTCAGTATTCATACTATTACCGATATAGTTAAGAAAGAGTCCTGTATTCTGTTATTAGCGCATTGAAAAATCTCT
The DNA here is from genome assembly GCA_028023455.1 of Epiperipatus broadwayi. Lineage (NCBI taxonomy): Eukaryota > Metazoa > Onychophora > Udeonychophora > Euonychophora > Peripatidae > Epiperipatus > Epiperipatus broadwayi. Next base: position 9,475,032 of record JAQFVV010000032.1, read on the forward strand.
TTCTCGATAAATTACATAATTCACTTTATGTATTTATTTCGGCTATGATTATGACTACAAGCTTGCTAAGCATACTATGTTAAAAGGAATAAATAAGTTTTTCTTAGTTCACATAAATGTTTATTTTCGACTCCAATGACTCTAAGGAAAGATACAAAATTATACTGGAATTATTTATATCCTTATAATTAAATAATAATGATTACATGATTGTTTTGTATTGTATGTAAGCACATCTGAGTTTATAATTTAAATGCAAGTTAATTAAATAAATGAATTGTCTCCAATGTGATTATATATTTGCATAAATATATCTGTATATTTTATTTTGTTTAATGCATTGGATTCATCCCTAGATATTACATTAGGTATAAATATTGTAAATAAATTTTGTTATTATATTTATATTATTTGAGCTAGTAGTGAATAAAATATCTAATAAGTTGGTGAGGGGTTTGAACTTAATTAGCCTATAGATGTCTTTCTTTTTAGAGATGGTGCCCCTAACCTGCAGTATAGCAGTTTTGTTTTTTTTTAATAAATATTATTTATGGTGATCAGTTATTTGAAAAAGAGCAAAACTGTAAACCTATTTGTTTTAATCTAAATTCTACTAGTTTATTAGTCTGATAAGTATTGTCTTTTTCTTCACTATATCTTTTTGTAGGGATTTAAAGAGGCCTTTGTCTTGTATTGTGCTATTTTACTTATTTTTATTTTTACTTGTCAGCTGTACCATGATATAGCCACTCTTACCATAATAGTATTAATTTCATTTTTTTACATTTATTTATGTATGATTAGTATAAAATTGATTAATGTTTTATGATGGAACCTTTTTTTTTTGCTTTATTATACTCTATGATTGTTGTATATTAAACTGATTTAAAGATAAAGAGATAACTAGATTTAATGATGATTTTAAGGTTTAATTCTATTTACAATGATAGTTGTGAGATTGTATTTAATTATTTATTTATCCAAACTTTGTATGAAAATAATGCTTTTTTTTATTTTTTTATAAAAATGATACTTTTTTATTAATATCAAATGAATCTTATTTGAAAAATCAAAATACATATACTGTTCAAAACACTTTTGTAAAAAGTTTTATTTGAAATTATTATATTTTTAGTTATAAAGAAGACATTAGCAAATTTACAAATTACCTTTAGAAGATAATATATTCAATTTTGATTAAACAATGTAAATAGAAAGGAAAATTTAGTTCAGATCATCAGGTATTTATCTAGAATATAATTAAGAATTATAATTTATAAAATTACTATGAAAAATATTGCTCAGAACAATTTCCTTATTGTTCTGTTCACACCCCACCTCACCTAACTAAACTATGAGTAGAATGTTTAGGTTATAATGGAATACATCACCAACTCTAAGGAAACTATGCTTGCACATATATTTTCTTTCTACATACATACACACACATACACAGATGAGCATTGATTTTTATAAGTAAACTATTCCTTGATTTTATGTAAGTCTGATTTTTTTTCCCAAGTTTATATTTATCATTAAACATAACATAGAATATGAAAATATTTTTTTAACAAATGAAAATTCAATACTACAAGACATTACACCGTGTGAGAGAAATGATAATTTGTTTTGCACTTTATTAAATTGCTTATGCAAGTCAGATTTATGTAAACACTAGGACTGCTTATATGTCCAAAACTAATCATAAAGGAATCAATTTTTATTTTTGTTGGCTTATAACTACTCGATTTCTCTCACTAACTATAAAATATTGCTGAATTTTCTGCTTAGTTGTTGAAAAGATGATGGTTGCAACAACTCAAAATTATTAACTACTTTTAGTTTGTAATATTAGCATAACTTAAATTTTAAAGCTTTATTGTGTTTTCCCGAAGGGTTGTGATGATGGTGTTCTAATTGTATTTTTATATTGGACTATTTCCATCATCTAATATGAGCATTGAATGTCTTTAGAAAAAATTAACTTTTATTTAAATATTTCAAATACATTCAACTGTGCTATTATTAACAGTTGAATGTATTTGAATATTTAAATAAAAATTAAATTTTTCTAAAGTAATAGTCCAATATAAAAATACAATTTAAAGCTTTATGTGTGTTTGTGTGTCACTACATGGTGACTATTTACTCCAAATAAACAAGCTTTTGTAGTTAATTTTTTAATACAGCCAAATATTTTTTAACTTAATGTGATAATTCGATATCTTTATTAACTATCCATTTTATTATATATTAACTACTTTGCTTTTTCATTGAATAGGCATTGGTGGTTTGGAAGAACATGTTCTTAAGTCTGCAACTTTATCCAATACTTTGGCTTGTCCATCATTTTGTGGTCTTAATTTTGTTGCTGAACCAATTGTGCGGATAGCTGTAGAACCAAAATTAATGAGTAAGTAATAATTTAAATATTTTATTTATAATTGAGTGATTGTTACGCATATTTATGTAAAGTTTATATACGATGGATGCATGTTGTACATATATTTGTGAATGTATATTTCAGATTCAAACCATTTTTTTTTTCTGATTTATTATTTTCCATTATTTCTCAATCCTGCTTTTGAGCCATTGTTTAGTTTTTATTGGGCAAAAATCTCGCTTCTGTTTGAAATATTTATATAAGTCATATTGATTCAAATTCAGCTTTCTAATTATCATTACACCCCACACTCTCTTTATATCTATTTCTAGATTTTATTTAACAAAATATATTAATTATATATATCTGCCAATTTAAAATCAGGTATTTAAAACTTGTTTAAATTAAAGTAGACATTTTCCTGATTTTTGAGCATTTCTACAACATTCTTGAATGATATCTATTCCCCAGAAGATGACTGGTCTAATGTCAGTATAATGTGAATATTAGCACCAGGCAAATATCCTATCTATATGGATGAATATGCAATATATTTTCAAGCTTATACCCATAAAAATCTTCACTTTAATATATATAGAAAGATTTGGGGAGTGGGGGGAGATGAGTGGAAATTTAGGGAAGAATGTAATTAGAAAATCTAGTGAAACTACTTAATATGAATTTTAATACTTAAATGTGATAAGTAAATAGTGTTAAGATCTTGTTTAATGAATTTAAAATTGATTTTTTAAGCAAATTTTATATTTTATGGATTGTCATGATATTATGAATGAAAACTTTAATTATGCATCTTAAGAAAAAAATTAATAATAAAAATTTTCAACTGCATTTTATCAAGATTTAATACTTTGAAAAATAATCTTTAGAACTTAGCACAAATTATATAAATTTCTTTCATAATGAGAGGTAAGAAAATGCTAAAAAATTTGAATACTTTTTTGAAATCTACAATAGATAATAAAAGATAAAGGTAATCTTGGGCTCAGCATCCATAGGAGTATTTTACTTCCCTTATCAGTAATTATGATCACACATCAGATTTCAGTTGTATTTTTACAGTCAATACAGTATTACTTATCTGATCAACCTAGATTAATCTACTATCTTTCTCTTCTAGATTTATCATCCACTAGTTCCATCTCCATATAATACGAGTTCACACATGTAGGTAGGCAGTTTTCATTGATATTAGCACCATTTGAAAAAATTGTTTTTCAGTGTTTATAAAATTGTAATGATATACAATGTATTTTAGCCTTAAATGCATGTTTGACTACCAATTTATGTAACAATATTGTATTTAATACTCAACTCTGATCACAAATTGATATTTTTTAAGCACACATATTTGATATGCTCCATGTAGATAATTTCAAGCTTATGGAATAAGTGTTACTAGTTATAATCCTTCGTCATCACTTTTTTTTTTTTTTTGTAGAGCAGCAGAGTGCAATGACCAGTATATAAAATTTTTTATGAACTATATTGATATGTGCAGGACCAGACTAAAATCTAGGCAGCCATACCCTCAATAATTATACTTTAAATAAAACATACCAAAAGTTTTATTAATTTAACAATGAGTTTATTTATTCAAAATAATGTATAAGTTAGTAATAATGATTAGTCGGTTCAACTAATTACTGGCTGGTTGAACTTCACAGCAAATAATATCAATCACTGATCAGTTCATATATAGATTTAAACTCGTCCTTCTTTTAATATCTGTTTGTTTTATTCAGAATTTATCATTTTACTTTCATAACTTTCTACATTAGTTTCACTGGTGATTTTAGTAAGCATCTTATTGTTCACTTGCTTCTTGAGTCGGTCTAATTGGATTTGACTGAGTCTCTTTTTTTCTCCACTGTCTGGTCTGCAATTGCACTTTCTGCATTGCACACATTAACTGTTTTTACTCTTCTCTACTATGATCATTAGTCTTGCTTTCTTTCTCTCCATAAGAAGTTCTGCAGACATTTTTAACAACTCTGATAATTTGTATATATTAGATAATTGTTGCTATGCAAATTAGAATATGTAGGTTACTTTCAGTTTCCTTAATTCTACTTTTCTGCATATCATTATTTCTAGAGTGACAATACTACGTGTACTGACCAGCTTTGCACACACACATTATATATATATATTGTAACGGGCACACGCGCCGTTACATTATTTATTTTAAAAATTAGACATTGAAAATTTCGCATATAAAAACTTTTGTTTAAGAAATAAAAAAATTGAAAGTTAAAAATCATCTAAACTCTAATATATAAAATCGTACAGATGAAAAAAATTATTAAAAGAAAACTTTATTAAAAAAAAGAAAAAGTTTTAAAACTAAATATTAAGAAAAAGACTTGAAAGATTTAAAGATAAAAAGAATGTACAATAAATTAATTAATGTTATTGTAAAATGGAAATGATTATTTTAATTAGTCCAAGTGAACTAGCCCTTGGGCATTTCAAAATATATAAGAAAAGGTCAGATAGGAGAGAAAAAAGAATAGAAACTAATAGCCAATAAAAGAAATCCCTCAGGAAATGGACCAGAACGAAAAGATCATCATCGTCATGACGTAATGGCCACTGGATCCAAAAGTTTATTATAAAAGGAAAGAGATGTGATAGAGAGAGGTGATATATGTTAGGTCGGAGAGAATGGGAGGAGAAGGGATTGAAAGACGCACTTTCAATTCCTTCAGTTGTTCTAAAAAAAAAAAAAAATGAAACATCGTTTTCGCATATTGCAGACTATAGGACATCTGGGCCCGGCAATTAAATACCAGCTACAATAAAGGACCAACAGTTAACTGGATACCAATCTCTTCAGGACGGCGTGAGAATTCACGTTCAAAATTACAAGCAACTACAAAATATGGACCTTTTAAAACCGTAAGAACTTTAGAAAATTCGTGAACATTAAATATAAAACTTTCCCAGTATTTAAGTTATTGCAATAGAAATTCCTATCTGACCAAACTTAATCAGTTATTAATAATTAATTTATTGAATGTATTATTATTGTTTGTTAAATATTTCCATTAATTTTTTTTTTTTTGTTCTTTTAAGTTTTTATGATGATTTTTTTTTTTTTTTTGTTAAACTAAACTTAATAAATGTTAAATTTGAGTCGAGCGTGAATGGCTGTGTGGATTTGCAAAGTTATATTAATTAATTAAGGGAGGGTTAATCTTAGGTTATATGTTTCGTAGTTAAATTGAGTAATGGATTGGATATATTGGTGTAATTAGTAAATGTAGTATGATGTCCGCTACGCACAGGATCACATTATATGCCGCACATCCCCTTTTTGCCTATGGAATGGGATAGTAAGACGGAAAACGCAGTCCCTTCCTATGGAGTTTTTTTTTATTGCTCTTTTCATCAGACAGATGTAGTATTCCTGTCTGGACGAGAGTCAATGTCTTCTTAACCATGCTGTTCAGATGTACCTTCCTGACAGTATGGTATTTGTGCTGTCGTATTCATGCTACATTGAATACATCGATGTATCAGATGGATTGACGTTGGTTTGACTGCAAACTTTTGGCCTAAGGTTAAATAAGGGATAGAATATTTTCTTTTCAAATGCAATCTATGTAGTCTATTCATACTCGACACTTTATTAAAAGATTAAATTTATCTGTGCGAACTTCCAAAAAAAAAAGTTAAAAGTGTAAATTAAATGTTAAAGTAACAGTTAGACTAAAATAATAATTCTAAATTACATATAAGTTAAATAAATGTTTATGTGTGTTATTACTCGCAGTGGCTTCTTTTATTTTTTTTTAATATTAAAAATATTTTTAGATAATTCATATTTTATAAATCTCTGCATCTCACTGAGCAAGGGCTGACGGTCTTAATAAATAAAAGTTGAATCTTTGTCAGCGTGTATCTGCCTACTCTATAAATTTTCTAGGTTTAAATGACCTAGTGGCGCTCTGTAGTGCAGATACGGTAAGGCTGCAACTTCCACTTCTCGGATCGTTATAATATGTATTGTACCTAATTTAAATATACATCAAAAGGCATTGTAACTAAAATATTACATCTCCTTTAGAGAATCTTTTAAAATATTTAACATTGTAACTAATTTAATTTCTACTTAAGATTTTTAACATATATTGCAGCTAAAATATTGGGTGTCCATTGTAACTAAAATAATTTATAATAGCTACTTAATATTCTCACAATATATATCATGTCTGTGTCTTCAGGGAGAAAAATGATGATGAGATAAATATAAATCAACTCTAAGATGGCAAAATAATATCATAATAATAATGATTAGAAACTAGTCATTTCAGTTATCTGGTATCTGGTCTATTTCAAACCCTAGTTAGGCAGTCATTGTATCCTCCATAAACAAGTAGGAACACATTGTAACTTAAATAAAACTATTAAGACATTATAACTTATGAAATAATATTAAGTGGCGAGTACATTGGTAACCTAATAAAAATATTTCCAAAATAAATCCAACAGTAAATTTTACCCACTTTTATCTCTCATTTTATATTAAGTGAATATCTAAGTGAATAATAAGTGAATATGGTCTAGCAGGACGCCATTAGGTTATCTGAACCTAGACAATATATTCTATAACTTTTTCAAATGTACCGGGTTTGAACCCCTTTTAAGTACCTTATTTATAACAAAAGATAGGATTTTTGATTTTAGACCCATATCACCATTTGCACTAACATTAAGGGAAACACAAAACATCCTTAAGCTATAGTGGTGCATATAAAATTCATCAGACAGAAATTATCCCTTAGATTTTATTATTGATAAATGCATTTTAATACTCTCATAAGTTTTACTAGCTCGTATTACACTATTAATTTAGGGCGGCAATTCACTCTTCCTTGAATGATGTAGATGATAGAATGGTGGTTATTATAATGACTCACAAATGCTAACCCAATATTGTGAAATCACTATTTTCCTATGGCCTTTAAACACATTTATCTAGCTCATTAATTGAAAAACGTGATGATGATGATGATAATGGTACTTCCATCCACAGCTTTAGAACTAAGCCTAACATAAAATTTAGTTTTTAGAAATTCATAACTATTTGGCTAATTTTAGTATATCTAAATTAGAACTTAAACAGTTAATATTCTCCAGTGATAATGAATGATCACAACTAATAAAGAATACTCTTAATGAAAATATCATCATCATCATCATCATTATCAACCATTATCAATCCACTGCAGGATGAAGGTCTCTCCAAGTTTAATCCATCTTCTCCGATCTTTAGCTTCTCTTCTCCACATCACCCCTACACATTTTCTTATTTCATCCATCCATCTTACATGTGGTCTCCTTCTAGGTCTTTTACAATCTCTTGGAATCCAGTTTAAAATTTCAATTGTCCATCTATTATCATCTCTTCTAGCAATATGTCCAGCCCAACTCCACTTCAATCTTTTAATTTTTTCAATGAGGTCAGTAACACCTGTTTGTTCTCTTACCCATACATTGCGTTTTCGATCTCTTCTTGTTACTCCCAACATACATCTCTCCATACTTCTTTCAGTGGTCTGAAGTCTCTGTATTGATCTTCTATTAAGTGTCCAAGTCTCAGATCCATAAGTAAGAACTGGTAAAACACATTTGTTAAAAACCTTTCTTTTCAAACACATAGGCATATTTCCTTTTAATATCAAGTTATTTCTACCAAAAGCACTCCAACCAAGTTTAATTCTATGATTAATTTCCTCTATTACGTTTCCATCTGTATTAATAATCTGACCAAGGTATTTGTAACTCTTAACTTCTTCTAATTCATCATAATCAAAATGAAAATATACGCCTCGTTTAATAGAACAAATTAACATTTATTACTGCATTACTAACATATACATTCAATTTAAAGATAGAAATGAAAATTTATATGACTAATAATTATAAGGTATTATATTGAAATCATAAGATTAATATTAAATTCTTTCCCATTTCCCGTTATTGACAATATCCAACATTTATAATAATATAATGTAAATCAATTTGGATAACAAATTGCTAAAAAAGTTTATTCACAAGAAAAATATTTCATAAAAAAAAAATAAACACTCTTTGTGCACACATACTTTTATATCCTTATACATCTAAACTTAACATATAAAGTAGAATGATTAATTAGAAAAAGTGTTAGTTAAATCAAAAAGAAAAGATTTCCAGAAACAAGTTTTATATTACTTATCACCCTCTTAACAAGTTTTATATTACTTATCACCCTCTTTAAGCTAACTCAAAAAAAAAAACAATCTAATATCTTTAATGCTCTATGTCTATTATTCTCACATTCATGCGCCATTATATACATGTGACAAGTATTATTATATTATTGTGTATATGTGTGTTGATCCCCATTAGGAATAAAATATTTAAAACAAATAATAATACAAAAAAAAAATCTTTTATATATTAACATTTCATAAATTTAGATTAATATACAATAATACCCTTTAGAAAACAAAATTCATCAATAAGCGGGTATAATAATTTTAGCATACATAAAATCATTAATCAAGCTTATAACTATTATTACTGAATAAATTCTTGGTTTGACTCGATATTGGTTTTTAAAGTTCAGAGATAAAAAAAGATAAAACTTTATTATTAAAAATTTTACTGATAGTCCCTGATATCATAAAAAGAAAAATATATAATTAAAAATTTTATATTACCAGTTCCTTTTTTATTTTCTTGAGGCTTTCAAGAGTTCAAACTCAGCTTGTCAAATACATTTTGCAGCAAACACACACCAATCTGTACCATGTGTATATGACCAATTTCCACGGTTCACTGGAACAGTTTCTTTTCTTGACGTGAGGCTTGTAATTCTTTTGTGCTGCTGATGATGAAGTTATTTGCTTCAGTAGGAACCATTTGGCACTGGAACTGTTTCTTCTTTTTCTGTTCAGCATCGTTCTTTTAATAGATGGAGGATATCTTATTCTCATATTTATAATTTTTCTGGGGTTTAAACTCAGTCACTGGAATAACTGAACTAGCATGGTTTAATACTTATCAGCAGATTATTTATTTTCATTCAGCTTTCAAATGCAGGTGAATGTTTTCTTCTATTTAAAACATGGATGAGCAGTCAGTCACTTCAATCTTATTTCTCCCAATCAATCATAAGATATAGAATACTTTTGATTCAGACATTTTTTTTATATGATGTGTTGGCTGATGGCTTATTGGATAGCCAGACGAAATATATATAGATTTTAACCTGCCATTTAGCTTCTATAAATCTTCAAAAAAAAATTTTATATAAAAAAAAATTATTTCAAATTGATATCTTGCAGAATTTAAAGCTTGTCTTTTCCCCTGTTTCAATATTTAAAAATCTCCCCTAATTGACTTTCCAGGCTTTTTTATATTCTTATTTTCAGTCAACTCATCTAATTAGACTGATCATATGTTTTCCTTTAACTGGTGATAAAGAAAAATAATAAATTCACAATAATATGATTTCTGGATAAATTACTCTGTTTTGAAGTAATATTATCTTAATGGTTTTCTTTCCACCCTGATCATGAATTTAGACCCATAAAATTTTCTCTTCTCTTTGATCTCTCTGATGTGAAGATTTTTAGTTGGACTTCTCACCTTGTGAGTTTAACAAACGCAGATATAAACAAGAAGTCTTTATAACAACAAAGCCTTTGAAACAAATAATTTAACAGAATTGTTTTTGTTTTCAATATGTGTAACTGTAGATTTATTTATGCAATATATCCACACACACTGTCATTCAAATCATTTATTAAAAAAAAAACTGGCCTATTAAAATAATCTGAATGCTTCTTAGAAACTATAATTTTAATATTTAAAATTAAATCCTTAGAACTTCTAAACTTAAATTATAACCATAGAAAACAAATTAGAAATAGAGAATAAAATAGCAGAATCTAGCAAGTGTAGATTAATTTTGAAAGTTTAATATTTGAAATATGAAAATGACAAACTAAATAGCTTATCCACAGACAACTGCCTATATATGTTATAATCCTACTTTTAAAAAGAACTTGAATAATTAAAAGGTGTGTACTACTCTTTTTGAGTTTTGTTAACACAAACAAATAAAGAATATAACTGTTTCCCCCACTCTCTTTCAATCTTAGGCTTTTGGGACTTGATTCTGTAGGGTCTAAACTTTGGTACCCTACAGCTTCCTTTCCTATATAAAAATGTGATAATGATTTTTGCTCCCTATTTCCCTTCTTGTGCATGACTACATATTTAGCCACAGGCTAAATTGAAATGTTCACAATATATATATATATAACTTTAGTAAATAAACACATAAACTCAGTCAGTATAAACAATACTTCTCCTTCACTCTAGAAATAAGTAGAATTCAGTTGCAAATATAGTCGTGCAACTTTGTTGGTTTTCTTTATACTCTGGCTTTTCTAGAGAAAAGTCTTCTTCTTTAGAGAAAATCTCCTCCTCTTCACACTTCAGTTTTGTCTTAAAGATTTCTCCTCGATGTCTATTTTAGTGTTGATAGATTCACCCATTTTAACATCTTTATCTTTTTTTTTTTAAAAAAATATTTTATTTGAATATTAGTCGAATCTACATTATCATTTATATTTCCTGTTAATTCAATTAGATGTTCCTTTATGTGATTTATGTACCATCTTCCTCATATTTGGGCAGGGAATATTCTGTTTATTTCTCCAAATATCCATTTTTTCTTTTGAGTATCTCTAATGCAGATGGTCTGTCTTAAATAAAATTTGACGTTTTCACAAATTTTATGTACTTTCTAACCTTTTCAGGAATTATAACAGATGTGTGTTTCCTTACTCAGTGCTTCAGTAGTAATTCTTCTGAAGTTTTTTTCATAACAGAACTTTGCGTGAAGTGTAATATTCTTTAACTGGTAGCCTCACTTCACTGTCTGATAGCAGGCTTGACCTCTTACAGTTTGCACTATGTCACTGTTCACATCATTTGTGTAGCATATTTCTTCTCCTTAGTTGGAAATTTCTACTTGGTCTATCATTAAAATATACTCATGATACATTGGTAAACCTTCCTAAGCAATTTAAATCATAGGTATTACATTGCTTGGTCACTTCTTTGGCCATTTATATTTTATTCAATTTGTTACAAATTGATAGCATTTCTCATTTATTTTGCTATAAGTTTGCTGTTCAGTCTCTTTAGACATGTCTTGTAATTTTCCTGGACATTAATTTCCATTTATGTAGTTTTAACTTGTCTAATATTTATTACGGGTGGTTGAAACTAACTGCATGCTGATATTAACTAATGTTGCTCGTAACCACATGTAGCAGTAAATTTTTACTAAGGCTATTCATTCATATGAACACTAATATTACTACTTAGATATTAATCCTGTTACCATTAACATCTGTCTCTACTAACTTTGTTTTCTTTATTTTGATGTTAATATTGACTCTTTTGTATTTAACCATCCACTCTTTTAAGTGATGTTACTGGTACTCCCTCCTGCCCCACAATTAATTTTATTCAGCCACAGACTTTTATTTCTAATATTTTTGGTGTATTGTCAATGTCCTTTATCAGCCTCAAATTCATGGCCTTCTTTGTGACTTCCTTTGATTTCTATTTGACGGTAAATCTTTTGAGATTTTTCATTTAGTTTTGCACAGTTTTGACAAATAACCTGTTAACCCACAGTTAAACTCTTATATGTTTTGAATTTGCACATTTTTTTACATAACCTATTTTTCTACAGCAATAACAGATAATAGGAGTCTTCAAATTCTTCTGTGTCACTTGTGCTTTTACTTCATTTACCCAGTACTCGAGATGGTTATTTTTGTTGCATTTATAGTGCTTGAGTGTGGTCTAGGACAGTTTCATCTGCCATCCCACGCTCAATGATGACACTGATATATTAGGGTAGATTCTGTTAGAACATCTGCCTTCGCATCACATCTCTCTTGCCCCATAATAGCTCGACTGTACAGTCCCTAAATTTGCATTCTTTAACTAAAGTTCGCACAGTGCTAAATCATATTCGTGTATGCTTTTATTTTGCAATTGCATTTTATTACGAAAATGAAGACGTACTATATATTTCGATGTTATTGGCTTAAAATAGGCATTTAATTTTCACAATTCCTCATATGAAATTTCCCTTGGGCAACTTTGGATCACATAGACAGTTTGCCAATTGCAGGACATCATATCCTGATTATGGGTGTAGAGTGGCAACTTCCAGCTTATTTTCAATAATACCATTTATTATCATGTATTTTCCCACTTAATTGACATATATCTGATAATGTCCCAGATTGTTAACTTCAAAAAGTGTTATCACACTGTTTTGTGTTTCTATACATATACCCAAAATCCTTACACAGGTAATGTAATAGAGACTGTGCCACTTGATATTCACAGGTTTAAAAACTATTGACTGCAGTACTTAATATGCACAGGTTTAAAACTGTCAACTGTGGTAATTGATATGTACAGGGCAAACTATAATCTAGTTAGCTATACACTCAATAATTATACTTTATATGAAACATTTTATTAACTTAATAACATGTCTTTATTCAGAATAATGTATAAATGATTAATAATGATTAATCAGTTCAACTGGTGGTTGATTGGTTGAACTCCACAACAAATAATATTAATCACTGAACATTTCACTTATAGATTTAAACTCTATTTTCACATTTTATTAAAAGCTTTCTTTTAATATCTGTTTCCTTTATTCAGAGTTTATCATTTTATTTTCGTAACTTTCTATGTTAGTTTCACTAGCAATTTTAATAAGTACTGTACTGCTCATTCTCATCTTGTGTCAGTTTCATTGGATTTGATTGCATCTCTTTTCTTTTCCACTATCTGGTTTGCAGCTGCACTTTGTGCACTGCACACATTAACTGCTTTCACTCTGATTGACTAGTATCACTAGTCTACTTTTTCTCTATTAGAAGTTCTGCAGGCATTTTTAACAACTCTGCTAATTTGCATATTGTTAAACAATTATTGCTATGCAAATTAAAATATGTAGTTACTTGCAGTTCCTTAATTCTACTTTTCTGTATATTATTATTTCCATAGTGACACTACACTGTACTGATCAATCTGTATTGACCAACTTTGCACACACATTTTATATATAAATTTATTAAATAAACACAATCCAGTCAGTACATAGCATATATAAACAAGAATATCATATGTAGCACAGGAATTTGGCTCAAAGCAAGCATCAAATTCCAAGAAAGGAAAGAAATATTAACAAAGTTGTATGATTAAAAATAACATAAATGCATATTAAAATAAATGTGGAATTAAATTAACTTTATCCATTAAGAGGATAGTTTATAATACCACTGCAATAAAATAAAATTAATTATTACAATTCATGGAGTGTAATGGAATTAATACACATTAACCTCCAAATCATTTTCATTTATTAGCATGACCATCTCCCAAGTAGCAAGCTTTAAAATATTGGCTTAACTTGATTGTTGTAAACTTTCTCCAAATTTAATGTTAATTTTATTATTGTATTTGGATTAAGTGTTTGTACAAATATATCTTGCATTTATGGTTATTAAAGTAAAATTGAAATAATTCATTTGTAGTACACGCATGAAAGAAATTGTAAAATCAATATTCCCTGCTAATTTAAAAGAAAAATATATAAGGGATTGTAACAGGAACCAGGCTTGAAACCAAATTGCAAGAGTCAACTACCTCTCACAAAGCCTTTACTTAGATTTTGCACATATGTATACGCATAGTCAACATATGACCAACATACATATGTACAGAATTTTTTTTTACTAGAAATATTATGAGAAGATAGTAAAATTACAAAGAGTAATTTTATATATATATAAAATTTAATTTTGAAGTCAATTGAATAAACACTTTTTTATCATTGTAAGGAATTGAGATTTGGAGATAAAACTGCTTTTTGTATATTGTGTTGTTGTTTTTTTTTTGTTTATTAGTCTTTCCACTGTTATTTCTTCAAATTCTTGGAAAATCCATACTTATAGTAAAAAGTTGTTTTTTTTCTCTCTTTTGTTCAAATTTCATAATTGAACAAAAAAAAAAAATGAATGTAAATATATAGAAATGGCCAGGTAAGATAAATATCAAAATTCGATTTATTTTAAGCTAATCTGATAATTAAAATATCAGATTGAAGTCGATTTGATTGTGACCCAAAATATTATGAAATTGAAAAATCACATGATCACTATTTCTTATGCTTGCTCTTAATTGTTATTAAAACAGGCAAAACTGTCTATATGTATTGCCACTCAGTACAAGCCAATTATCAATGGATGCCAGAAGGCGTGTGCATAAAATCCCCAATCTAGTGCCTACTCATCCAATATCCCCAGACTAGTTTCTGGCTTGTGGCCTTCGCCAGTGAGCCTTGGATCTGAGAGCACTGCAGCTAGATCTTAGGATCTAATGCAACCCTCTCGCTGCCACTTTTTATCTCTACTTAACTACAAATTTTATAAGATTTAAATTGTAAACACTATTAATATTTCCAATTCAAGCTCATCGGCTTATATAGTCATATAGGTCTGAACTCATTTCAGAACCCATACATTTTGGTGTCTTTTGTTCTTTAATAACCATAGCCACCACTATCCTATTAGGCAGTATTGGTTTTAAGCCAATAAACATCACATGATCACTATGGCAAAACGCTCTATATGTATTCCCACTCAGTGCAAGCCAGAGTAATCAATGGATGCCAGAAGGCTTATGCATAAAATTCCCATCTAGTGCCTACTCATCCAATATCCCCAGACTAGTTTCTGGCTTGTGGCCTTCGCCAGTGAGGAGCCTTGGATCTGAGAGCACTGCAGCTAGATCTTAGGATCTAATGCAACCCTCCAGCAGCCACCTCAGATCCAAGGTTCCTCACTGAAGAAGGCCACAAACCAGAAAATAGTCAGGGATATTGGATGAATAGGCACTAGATGGGGATTTTATGCATAGTCTTCTGGCATCCATTGATTACTCTGGTTTGCACTGAGTGGTAATACGTATAAAGAGTTTTGCCTGTTTTAATAACAGTTAAGAGCAAGCATAAGAAATAGTGATCATGTGATGTTTATTGACTTAAAACCAATCCTGCCTAAAAGGATAGTGGAGGCTATGGTTATTAAAGAACCAAAGACACCAAAATGTATGGGTACTGAACTGAGTTGAGACCTATATGATTATATAAGCTGATGAGCTTGAATTGGAAATATTATAGTGTTTTCAATTTAAGTCTCATAGTTTTGTAGTTAAGTAGAGATAAAAGGTGACTGCTGAAAGGTTGCATTAGATCTAACTGCAGTGCTCTCAAATTCAAGGCTCCTCAATGACGAAGGCCACAAGCTAGAAAATAGTCTGGGGATATTGGATGAGTAGGCACTAGATGGGGATTTTATGCACAAGCCTTCTGGCATCCATTGATTACTCTGGCTTGCACTTGCCTGTTTTAGTAACAGTTAAGAGCAAGCATAAGAAATAGTGACCATGTGATGTTTATTGGTTTAAAACCAATCCTGCCTAATAGGATAGTGTGGTGGCTATGGTTATTATAGAATCAAAGACACCAAAATGCATGGTTACTGAGCTAAGTTCAAACCTATATGATTATATAAGCTGATGAGCTTGAATTGGAAATATTATAGTGTTTTCAATTTAAATCTCATAGTTTTATAGTTAAGTAGAGATAAAAAGGTGGCTGCTGGAGGGTTGCATTAGATCCTAAGATATAGCTGCCATGCTCTCAGATCCAAGGTTTCTCACTGATGAAAGCCACAAGCCAGAAACTAGTCTGGGGATATTGGATGAGTATGCACTAGTTGGGGATTTTATGCACAAGCCTTCTGGCATCCATTGATTACTCTGGTTTGTACTGAGAGGCAATACGTATAGAGAGTTTTGCCTGTTTTAATTGAAAAATAAATGTAAGATGAAAAAAAATCAAGATTTGAGAAGAAAACTCTGGGCATCCAGATATGTGGATTAATAAAAAGAAAGAGGAGAGGTCTAATAAATAGCCAGTGGTGGGAGGAGAGAGGTCAAGAAATGTAGATGATAGTATGAAGAAGCTCAAACATGTTGGACTCTTGCCCAGCACCCTGCAAATATAAACCATTGGAAACTTTGCCATCTGTCTATCACCGTAAATTATTGTTTCAAGGTCTTCTCTTTAAAACCACAGGAAGTCTTCTCTATGACCCTCAAACCAAAGACTATACAACAAAAAGAAAAGGAAAAATGAACTATTCGTGACAATGCATATAGTCGGTGCTCTAAACATAAGCTTACCAACGTATATTAATCTTATCAGTTCCCAGGAACAAAGGTATTATGTTTTGTATTCTTTTGTTTTTTATCTATTAAACCTGTTCTCAATGTAATAAAGAGAGAATCTATATAGATGATCATTACCTTAATTTAACTTGTCAGCTTGTATTGTAAAATTATTAAATGTTATTGAATAAAAAAAAATATGTTTGTATGTCTTCTCATACTATCCATGAAGTAGTTATTTTCTAGTGTATAATTACTTACTTATATAATCCGTATGTGTGTGAACTTAGGCCAAATCCAGATATTCAGAAATAGAGAGAGTTTGTTAATTGCATTTTTTTTTTTTTTTAAGTTTTGTGAAATAATGGGGTTGAACAAAATTTTAGAATTAGATCTTACTAGCCTATATTACTTAAGTGTAGGGATAAGAGATATTATTGAAACTGGTCAAGTTAAATGCCATACCTTCGTACTTTTGACATTCATTTTCTCCAATGGTCCATCATCACCATTCCTGAGATACTGAGCTAGAACAGAAGGCCAAATCCCTCCAATGAAAAGATGAAACAATGTATGAGTGTTATCCAGTGTAATTTTTACTGTATTCAGTAGATTGGTGCTTGAAGGCAATAAATCGAAGCTCATCAATATACCAGGAGAATTGAATATATTTTAAGGGAAATAAACTTTGTCGGAGAAATATAGCAAATAGTTAGTTGCAGTTTTGTCAGGCATTTATCGTCCTATTTGTTTCGATATTTTAATTAAGACAATGTGGAGTAGAGCCATAATATATATTGACTTTCCCATTAACAATTTAAGTGACTAAATTCATTTCTACTTGGATGTATCTGTATTCAGGTCACATATACGTTTGATGGCAACTAAATATCCATCACTGGTATTGACTTTACCCTTAAAAATTTAAATAAGGGAATGAAACAATATTAAATTTGTTTCTACTGGTTGTATTCATATTCTGAGTACATATACATTCGATGGCAACTAAATGTCCATCACTGGTACTGACTTTACCGTTAGCAATTTAAATAAGGAATGAAATAATATTAAATTTGTTTCTACTGGTATGTATCCATATTCTGGGTACATATACATTTGATGGCGACTAAATGTCCATCACTAGTTATACAAAAAAGAAAGAACAAATTTTATACTTTCAAAAGGGAAGGAGGAGTCTCCTGTTACAGTATAAATAAAATTGGCTATAATTATTTTAGGTCAGCAAGAACTTGATCCTAGAATTATTATTTTTAATAATTATCATATTTATTAATCTTAATTTTTTTCATCATTCTTTTTTTATATATAAATAAAAGATTAAATGTCAATATTTTTAAATTTCATTTTTTATCTAGTTTACTCTCTCTCTCTCTCTTTCCCTGGATTACATAATCAAATTTTTATCAAAATTAAATTCGAATAATTATGCCAAAACTATTAATTTATATACTTTTCAGATATATATAGCAGTTATATAATTTATCTGGAATAAACCTTTTTGCAATTTATATTTTGATAAACTTGGCAGACATTACCTGTTAAGGCCTGAGCAGATTATCTCATAGTTGGAAAAACTGGTGGTGAATCCTGAAATGGGCTCAAGCAATCAGCAACAGTATTGGAAAATTAGTAACGCATAATTGCTGGAAATTCATGTATAAAATAGTCTACTTTCTCTTGCGCATACCTTTTATAGATTTTCTAAAATATGATTATTAATTGAAATTTGTCACTATTTTTCAGATTTATCTTTTGCTACTAAAGTAAGGCATAACCTATTAATAATGGAGAATCAAAACAACTTAATCCAGTTTTCAGAAAAATTAAAAATCCTAATTTTAGTTAGTTTAGATATCTTTTGCTACTAAAGTAAGGCATAACCTATTAATAATGGAGAATCAAAACAACTTAATCCAGTTTTCAGAAAAATTAAAAATCCTAATTTTAGTTAGTTTAGATATATGAATTTTTTATGAACAAAAATAAATTGAAATAAAATGGGAAATATAAAATTATTTCTAATTTTCACTTAAGATTCATTTTAAACTAATAAAGTTATAAAATTTCTTACATTTCTGACTTTAAATAAAAGCAGGAATATATATATAATATAAATAAAATGTCCGTTAATTAAAACAAAATGGTAATTATAATAAAAATAATAAATTTAACGGTAATAAACTATTATAAACAATCCTTTAATCCGCAGAAGTACTTTCGGTTAATTTCTTAAACCTGTCTCAACTGCTATTAACTTAAAATTACTTAGATCCATTGTATTCAATACCATCACAAAAATAAGTAATATAAATAAAATATCCGTTAATTAAAACAAAATTGTAATTATAATAAAAATAATAAATTTAACGGTAATAAACTATTATTTTAAGTTAATGGCAGTTGATGCAGGTTTAAGAAATTAACTGAAAGTACTTCTGTGGATTAAAGGATTTGTAATAGTTTATTACCGTTAAATTTATTATTTTTATTATAATTACAATTTTGTTTTAATTAACGGACATTTTATTTATATTACATATTTTTTATTTTTATGATGGTATTGAATACAATGGATCTAAATAATTTTAAGTTAATGGCAGTTGAGGCAGGTTTAAGAAATTAACCAAAAGTACTTCTGCAGATTAAAGGATTGTTTATAATAGTTTATTACCGTTAAATTTATTATTTTTATTATAATATATATATATCAATAATTATGCGAATATGAACCCATACTATTATATATACATAATATTATATAATAAACTTTATAATGAATTTTAACTAACCTTTACTATTGTTATATCATTATTAATTTTAAGATATTAAGAACTTCTTAACTCTTTACTGCTGACATAATACCAAATTTTAAGTATATCTTGTATGCTCTCAACTTCCTGTAACTTATAATAAATGATTCATTCTCATATAGGACGTGCTTCATTAAAGACAAACCTCAAGCTTTTCTTAGTACATTATGTTATTTATGATATACTAATTAATATAAGGTCATTGACTGGATCTTACAACTGTCCTTATCTTTTTTTAAATGTTTTATATTATATGATTTGTTTCTAAACACAATGTAAATCATGTTTTTGTGAAGTTAACAACATTCAATTTTGAAAATAAATATCACTGAAAGTTAGTATAAATTAAACTGCTACAAATATATTAACTTAGAAAACAGCAGATAATATCCCATGTACTTTTGGATCATTGATATTAAGTTATAGTTTGTGGTTGATAAAGTTCTATATATACTTAAACTTTAGCATTGTAGAGAGCAGGGTAGATGTATTTCAGTTGTTCATTATATGTATAATAAACAAAAATAAAAAAGGGAAAAAAAATTTTTTTTGGAATTAATAATAAAAATATAATCTCAACATAAAATGGGCAACATCCTGTTAATATTATTAGTATTTCAAAATTCCTTGATAAGGAAAATGCTATTGTAATTGTTGTATATTCAGCTTTAAAGCTGACTACCAACCATTATCACAAAAATAAATAAGAATAAATATATTTATTTATGTATTATATATATATACACATCAATTAAGATTTAACTAAATAACGATCCATAGTTCGTTTATATACACATTAACAATTAGTATTTGATTTAAAGTTCTAAATCTTCATTGCTATGATCACTGCCAAACAAACAAATACTGCTACTACAATGGTGGTGGACCCAAGTGAATACTAAAAGTTTATACTCATAGTACTTAAAACACAATCCTAATTGGGCCTTCTCAGGCGTACACAAATAATATAAGACTAGTGAAGTCTATAGACATTTTCCTAGCCGGCTCTCTTTCATCTTCAGAGGCATGGGCTCTGGGACATTTTCATCTTTGCAGAAAAGTCTAAGGTACTTTTCCCTCAGCTTTTCTCAAAGGTCCTTATGACAGCAAGAGAGGAGAAACGCTGACAACCACGCTTTTTTTGCGTACACTATATTTTCTGCTTACTTGATATCATTTAAAAAATTTCTATCCCAATATTCTGTAAATCCGTTAGACTAATGCATCTTTACAATGACGATAAAAATCCGGCTTCTAATTACATCTGTTCACATTCCACAATAATTAATTTCAAATATTTATTCCATTTGTTTTCTCCTAAAATAGTTTAATGGTTTGATTTTAACAATACACTTTTCTTGGTATTTTAAATCCACGAGTTATATCTGGCCTTGAAAATAATCCTTTGCATTATCTTTCGACAATCTTTTCTAGAATGCTTTTAACTCTGATTAAGTCTAATTTATCTGTAAACCAATCTTTCTTCGTTGAATTAGACTTAAACTAAAATTATCAAAATAGATTCCTTTATTTTACAAAATTTATTTTTCATTATTTTTTTAAAAACTTACATATCTATTTACATTAGATGATGTATTTACATTTTATTATTATTTTTTCTCTGAAGTAAAACTTAGCTTTATAACTATAACTCTTGAGTTACTAAAGCCTTATATATTTTCTACAAAATATAGCACCACCACCCACTTCAGAGGAAAACCCTATTAAACTTGCTACACATAATCACAAAGTCTATCTGGTTTATGCTTTTCACGAATAGGCCTGGGTAATTTTTTTTCTGCTACTGCAACTTTCTATTCTGAAATGTTTTTTCGAGCTTTATTTTTCAACCAATTTTCCCCCATGACATTATTATTTTTATTTCATGACTAACTGTCTTTGGGTTTTTCATTTTCTTTTCAGATTTTTCATTCCATCTGCTATATTCCATGGTGATTGGTCTACACCATCCTCTAACGTGGTTTTTGTGGTGTCTTTTTATGCGATCGTAGTCACCAATAATTATTTCTGCTTGTTTACTGCTGCCCCTTTGAACCATGTTTTACTTGACCTCTCTCTACCACATACTGATGCTTCAATTCTGAAATTCCCATTAACCATTTTTTCTTTTCCCTATGTTTCTCTCTTCCTTAGCTTCTTGTGCTAGCAGCCATAGCTTGGCCTTACCACTCATAGGCTTTGCTTTTCCTATTGGTCCACTTGCCACATAATTCACAGCATTAACATTTATACTTAACCAGTCCCACCCTATTAACAGACTGATTTTTTTTTCTCTTACTATTTATAAAAGCAAAAATCCAGTTTCTATGCTTTATAGGCACTATAGCATAGCCCAGCATACCAATTCATTGGCACCGACTTACAGCTCTTATATTTGTCTGTCTAATTGGAATGTCAGTACATTTTCCCTTAATCACTTTCCATAATTTCTCTGAGCAGAATGAAATGCCCAATCCGCTATCGATTTCCATTTCAGTGTTTCTATTATACATTTCTAATTTTAATATAAATTTATTGATCAGACTTGCTCTCATATTATTTATGCTTACCATATCATTTGTTACCATTTCATTTGAATCTATGTTATTCTGCCACTGATAACTGGTTTTTGCCTTATACAACTTTTTTTAAGTGTTCTTTTATATGGCACTTTTCTCTCAGAAATTTGTACTAACTTTTTATGTGCCCTTTTTTAACACAGCAGAAACAAATAATCAATTTCTTTGATCCATTTACTGTATCTGCTTCTTTACAGTCTGTTTTCACACATTTATATCCTCGTTATCAGTTTTATTTTTAAAACAGGCCGTTGGCGCTAATATTAATCGTAAGCTGCCTCATAGTTCAAATCTGTATAACACAGCAGATTTTTTTCTCTATCATCAAGCAGACCCCTTAGTAATTGATCAAGCAATAGTTCCTCATAGTTCCCGTATAAGCAATCTTTTGCTAATTGCCTTAATGCTAAACAGTAATCTTTTATAGATTTGCCCTTTACTTGTCTTCTGTTTTTAGAGACAACTGGGCTATGTACTTCGATTGACTGGAGCTAAAATGATCGGTCAACTTTTTTACAATAACCTCATTTGCTACTGTATCCTTTATAGGTAACCCATAATACTTATTTATTATCACAATTACCTCTCTGCCTGATAGACATAACAATGTAGCTATTTTTTTCTTCTCATCCACAATACCATTTAGCAAAAAAAAAAATTCTGAGTAGCATAAAACAGCCATACCCCAACATTCTCTACATCAAATTCGGCTATTGCTGTCTGTCCCAACAATATTTTTTATTAAATTATATATAAATATTCACGAGAACAACTAATTTATACTAAACTATTCTAAAACAAACTTACTTACACGAGAGACTAATATATAAACACTATTATAACAAATTTTACGTTCGCATCTAGTTTGAATGCGACTGTCTGACTGCGCCAACTTTGTTGTGTATCCAGCTATGAAGCTGACTGCCAACAATTATCACAATGATATTAGTTACTCAAAGCGTTATTAAATAAGAATAAATATATTTATTTACATATTATATGTACATATACATCTATTAGGATTTAACTAAATAATGACCCACAGTTCCTTTATATACACTTTAACAATTAGTTCTTGATTTAAAGTTCTAAATTTTCAATGCTATAATCACCACCAAACAAACAAACACTGCCATTACAATAGTGATGGACCCAAGTGATTACTAAAAGTTTATACTCACAGTACTTAAAACACAATCCTAATTGGGCCTTCTCAGCCATACATAAATGGTAAAAGACCGGTGAGGTCTATAAATATTTTCCCTACCTGGCTTTCTTTCACCTTCAGAGGCATGGGCTCTGGGACACTTCCATCGTTGCAGAAAATTCTAGAGCTTTTTTCTCCTCAGCTTTTCTCAAAGGTTCTTATGACAGCAACAACAATAGCACATGATGACAGGAGAAAAGCTGACGACCACGCTCTTTTTTGTGCACATTATTTATACTGTTTTCTCCTCACTTGATATCATTTAAAAAATTCCTATTATCCCAATGTACTGCAAATCCGTTTGACTAAAGCATCTTTACAATGATGATAAGAATCCGGCTTCTAATTAAGTCCGTTCGCATTCCACAATAATTAGTTTTAAATATTCCATTAGTTTTCTCCTAAAATAGTTTAATAGTTTGATTTTAACAATACACAGTTTGCTTGGTATTTTAAATCTACGAGTTATATCCGGCCTTGAAAATAATCATTTGCATTATCTTTTGACAATCTTTTATAGAATGTTTTTATCTGTTTAAGTCTAATGTATCTACAAACCAATCTTTCTTTGTTGAATTAGACTTAAACTAAAATTATCAAAATAGTTTCCTTTTTTTACAAAATTTATTTTTCATTACTTTTTTAAAAACTTAGATATCTATTTACATTTATGTTTCCATTAATAATTAGTAATCTTTTTATTGCTTTTTAAACTAGATATGTATTTACATTTTATTACTATTTTTTCTCTGAAGTAAAACTTAGTTTTATAACTTATAACTCTTGAGTTACTAAAGCCTAATATATTTTCTACAAAATATAGCAGTAATTTAAAAAAAAAAAAGTAATATATATAACTAATAAATCATTTATATGCACTGTAAATGATATTATCAATTACATACCTGCTATTAAAATTTTTTATAAGAGGTAAATAGATTTTATGCATGTTCCTAGAAGTAAAGCTTTTTTTTTTCGCTGCATACTATTACAAAGCAATGGTCTTGATGTGTAATTCACTATATTAAACAATCTTATTAGTATTGTTCAGTGTTAAATCAGATATTTTAAAATGCCCTAGCATTCTTAGTTAAAGGCTCTTTTGTGTTAAATACTAAGCAGTCCTATCAAAATCAATTTATTATTTAAGTAAAAAAATACAGATCAAACAATCATTTCCTTGTAAAGGAAGTCTCTTTATTTTTTTGCAGTCCCAAATATGATAATCTAGCAATAAAAATTTTTATTATGCTATTTGTAATTCAATGAAAGGCAATTTGTGTAGATGAATATCTTTTTGATACATCATTGTAATCTTTTTTTTTTTTAAATAATTGAAGTACAATAATTTAAAGAAATTTTACTTTGAACTGTTTGGCCTGTAGTACATGGATTAATTATTGAAATAATAAGAATGTATGTTGAGGATGGTTACTTTTCTTAACCCGCAATAGCTACAATGTGGTTTTGTAACATAAATGCTACAAAGTGGTATCTGATACGACTCATGAGAATAACATAATTAGGGTTTCAAATTTGATTTTTTTATTATAATTATTATTTACAATAAGTATTATAATATTTGTATTAAAAAAATGAAATCATAAAATCTCAAAAATGGAGAAATAAAATTATTTTTGTTTAGAGTAGCTTCTAACTGGAATCAATTGATTGATTTCTTACAATCTGTTTTTATAATAAATACATTTGATTTTTATAATTGGAAGCATTATTTACAATAAATAAAAAGTAATAAAGTACGTAACTATAGATTGTGAAAGTGGAGAAATAAAATTACTTTTATTTAGAAATAACCAGTGCAGATTCTACCAGTGATCAGTTGGTTGCTTTCTTTTAGAAGAAAAACTATCTTTATAATAAATACATTTGGTTTTTATTATCATAAGAATTATTTGCAATAAGTATTATAATATCATACGATCACTATTTATATGCTTACATGCTGTTATAAGAGTACAAACTTTCCATAAAGTAGTGCCACTAAGTGTAAGCCTTTGTAATCAATGGATGCAGGAAGACTTGTGCATAAAATCCCTATTTAGTGCCTTCTCATCCAACATCCCCAGACTAGTTTCTAGCTTGTGGCTTACAGCAGTGAGGAGCCTTGCATTTGAGTGCACTGCACCTAGATCTTAGGATTTAATGCAACCCTCCAGCAGCCACCTTTTATCTATTTTGTTAGCTATAAAACTAGGAGCCCAAGATGAAAACACCATAATGTTTGCAACCCAAACTCATTCGCTTATAGTCATATAGATCTGAACTCAGTTCAGAATCCATACATTTTGGTGTCTGTTTTTTCCAAAAACCACAGTCACCATTATCCTATGGGCAGGATGATCAATCATCATTTCATATGGTTACACATGCTGTTAATAAGAGTACCAAACTCTCATACAACAATGCGAACAAGTGCAAGCCTGGGTTGGAAGCATTATGATGTTTTCATCTTGGGCTCCCAGCTTTACAGTTAACAAAATAGGTAAAAGGTGGCTGTTGGAAGGTTGCATTAGATCCTAAGGTCTAGATGCAGTGCTCTCAAATCTAAGGCTTCTCTCTGATGAAAGCTACAAGTTAGAAACTAGTTTGGGGATGTTGAATGAGTAGGCATTAGATGGGGATTTTATATGCAAACCTTTCTGCATCCATTGATTACAAAAGCTTACACTTAGTGGCACTACTATATGGAGAGTTTGGTACTCTTATTAAGAGCATGTGTAACCAAATGAAATGTTGATCATGTGATATTTGGGTGGTTTTATACTTATCCTGCCATAGGATAATGGTGACTGTGGTTTTTGAAAAACCAAAGACATCAAAATTTAT
The DNA here is from genome assembly GCA_028023455.1 of Epiperipatus broadwayi. Classification (NCBI taxonomy): domain Eukaryota; kingdom Metazoa; phylum Onychophora; class Udeonychophora; order Euonychophora; family Peripatidae; genus Epiperipatus; species Epiperipatus broadwayi. The sequence continues at coordinate 9,501,237 of JAQFVV010000032.1, forward strand.
AGATGCTGAACTGAGTTCAGATCTATTGACTATACAAGTGAATGACTGCTGTTTTCATCTTAGGCTCCTAGCTTTCTAGTTAACAAAATAGGTAAAAGGTGGCTGCTATAGGGTTGCATTAGATTCTAAGATCTAGGGATTTTATGCACAAACCTTACTGCATCCATTGAATACAAAGGCTTTCACTTGGTGGCACTACTGTTTGGAGAGTTTGGTACTCTTATTAAATATAATATTTGCATAAAAAAGTAAAACATCAATATGACCATGGATTGCAAAATTATAGAAATAAAATTAGTTTTTGTTCAAAATAAATTGATACAGCTTCTACTTGGGATCAGTTGATGATTTTCTTTTAGAAAAAGATCGATTTGTTTTTATAATATATAAATTTGATTTTTGTTATTGAAAGCATTGTTTATAATAAGTATTATAATATTTGTATAAAAAGGTAGAAAATAATAAAAGTAAGGCATATGTAAATTTCTTGCGATATAAGGGTTAATATATAAATATTCATAAACATGAGCAGAAGTAATTTTATTATTCCTATTTCATGAATCGCAATAGGAAATTTTGGTTATGGATGCATCTTGAATTTAGGAAAAAAAATTAATGTAAAAGATACTGTTCATATATCACTTGCATTCATTGTTTTCCAAGCATTAAAGAAGAAAACATTGAAATTACTAAACATCAATGTGATTAGAAGTGGTTTATTGATGAGATGTGAGTCACATTTTGATGAATTGTAAATAAGAGATTAAACTTAGTGTTGCTTATTTATTTTGAAAGCCAACTATATATTTTGAGTATTCAGTAATTTAATATATGTATACAGTTGAAATATTAATATTAGTGAAAAAAAGATTAAAAACCTGATATCATTAAATTATATTTATAAATAACTTAATAATACATAGTCCTAAGTTTTTTTTGTAATTTTTTTTCCTACATATACATTGAGATATCTGTCTGTGCGCACATATGGTTGTTTTATATACCTTTGTATTCGTTTGCCAATGTACACTATATTTAAGTTGCATTTTAGTTTTACATTTCAATCTTTAGTTCATTGTTAATCTTATATAATTTATTATATTGCCTTTTATTTCACATTGTATGTATTTTTAATTTATACCTGTTGATTATAAATTTTAGTTGAGTAATTTTATATAGAATCAATTTCTATGCAATATTCAGTTGTTTGATAACAGTTCAACTCATTCTAAAACTTTTAATTAAATGATTGTAAGATTTGATTTAGTATTGTTTTAATTTTTCCAGAAACATGGCTCATCCTCAGTATCAATGAAATATCAATCTAGATATTTATTTCTATTTATCTATGGACTTCTTGAAAACTGCAACAAAATTAATGATCAAAATTCTATAAATAAATTTTCAAGTACATTTTTTACATAAAATTTTGATTCTGGTTTCTTGTCAATTTTTACAATGCCTCTTATTAGCATGATTAAGAAAGGCAAATTCTCTCCCTTTTTTATTTCTATTTAAGTTTTTATAATGTTGTTATTGAATTAATTAAAATGTATTTTTATTTTATTTATATAAAATCATTTATGACTTCATTTATTTATAGCAATCTTAGAATTCTTTTTATGACAATTTTGAGTTTTTTCAGCTTATTAACATTGCTTAATGATCACACAAATGTATTAGTCAACATTTAGACAATCTCAATACCGATAACAATCAAGAATTTCAAACTGTTGGCAAGCCAACCTCTTTTTAGCAATATAGATGGAGTCCCACCCACCTTTATTAATGATCTCATATATTTATATAGACATTAAAGATTGCAACTTGAGCACAAATATTGAAATTATTGATAGAAAGAAGGTTAAATGAACCTCCTTAAACAGGTAAATGTAACCTGTTCTGAATGCAGACTAACAAATAGTCAATTATAATATTACAAATTGCAATTACAATTTTCAAATCACACCCAAAGTATTACTTAAATAATAAATATAATATATATATACTGTATCCTTATATTTAGGTAAAAAAATATATAGCTTTGTGGGACTAATTTAAAATTTCTCTATCGTCTTCTAGGTGGCTTGAATACCATAGTTGGCACTTTGTATATACATGATACTTGTATTCAAATTAACTCGATGAGATTGTGATGTACAGGGTATAATATAATCCCATTTACCCCTTCCACCACTTCAGCTTTGCTTTGTTAATTTTAGAATATAACCCAGAATTTGTTACTTTTATTGATGTTTGTGATATTGTGACCTAAATTAATAAATATATTTGCTAGCCAATATTATAATTGAACCTATTTCCTAATATTATAACTTATGCTTTATCTATTATAATATGAGTCTCATTGCTATCGATTTAATTTGACATTTAAATTAACGATGAAATAACCTAAAGTTCATGTTGCTTACATTTTACTGCAAAGCAAATACTCTACGTAGCTTTGTTATACCAAAAATCCTGAGTATATCTGAGCAGCGACCAATCATGTTATGATGCTGATTATAATTATTACTGTCGTGTTAAATGACCTGTATTCACCATGTGACAGTTAATAGTGAAATAATGGATCATATATTTAATTCTGGAAAAGTAATCTTTAGTAGTTTTATACATCATACCATCTTAGAGTCTCTTATAAATAAAATCTTAGTTTACAGTTTTGAAATGTAGTTTTAAGATACAATCATTAATGAGAATAGTTACTAAGTGAATAGTCACATAATTTATTTGGGGTAGTTTAATATACCTTCATGCCATGCTGCGATGGGTCTTTGCGGTGTACCCTGGCCGCGATCAGATTATAACATAACAATCTTGTGTTATATCATTAATTTTGCATGTTACGGTCCAGGTGGACTTTTGGTTACAATATATATATATTAATCTTGTTTGAATTTCACAAAATTCTTATATCCATCAGCAAACTAATATGCTGATTATGGTTTTTCTACTATTACTCTATAAAGAAGTCTGGAGAAGTCTCTTTCCTGCAGTAAGCTATTTAAGGATGTTTACTTATCTTTCTGAAGTGGTGAATATATATCATGAAGTTTGATAAAGTGAATATTTTGTATTTATATGATAAAATCATCTGCATTGAAGAAATTTACATTAAATATATGTTTGTTTTAATGATGATAAAGCCTATTTAAATATAAAAGTGATATGATTTTAATCTTGGGAATAACATGTCTTTTTCACATGTCTTTGATCATATATTTATGATTACATCCCTACACAAGATGTTAAAAGTGGATAAAAAACATTCCCTTCCTTGCATAAGAGTGGTTGGTGTAATGAAAATTACACTACAGAAATATTATTCATTATTGGAAAACCTCTAGTCTGATGAGTGATTAATAAAAATTATTGGATATGATTTTATTTTAAAAATTGGAATCCAAAAATATTACTAATTTCTAGTTAAAAACTATTTATATTATACAAGTTTGTATTAATGTTATTTAATAAAATATTAACTAAAATCCAATAGTCAAAGATAGAAGTCTTATATTGGAGAGTCTTTGATATATAAAGTTTAATTTAAGAATTATTTTGAGTGTCATTTGTTCTGATTGAAAAAGTTTATTAAATTGTCTTATTCTGTTTTTTTTTTCTGGAGACTCTAATTTTATCTTTATACATAAAAAATTCATTTCACATGAAAAGTAATCGTGATAATTGGGAAATATAAATACATTTTTTTTTTTTAGATGAAATGGGTAAACTTATTAAAGGTATGAAACTTTTAAATCAGGCTGATCCTTGTGTCCAAATGTTTGTTCAAGAAACTGGTGAGCATGTATTAGTGACTTTAGGAGAAGTTCATTTGCAGCGTTGCCTTGATGATTTGAAAGAAAGGTAATTAAATTGATGTGATATATTATTTTGTAATTTTTAGCTAAATGGTATTATTTGTTAAATATTGGATTTAATGTCTTTATAGATTTGCAAAAATTGATGTAATTGCTTCTGCTCCAATTGTTCCATTTCGAGAAACTATTGTATATTGTGGAAAAGATTCTTCAATTGAAAATGAAAATGAGAAATATCCCACATCAAAACAAAAACTGAAAGACACCTCAGATGATAATAGCCAGCAGGAAACAATTGAATGTAAAACTGCAAATAAACAGTGGTATTTTCACATAAAAGCAACTCCATTGCCAAGTAGTGTTACAAAATTATTAGAAAAAAATGTAGAATTAATCAAGGTTTTACATCATCATTCGTCATTAAGGCCCTGGGATAAAAACTGTGTTGATAAAAAAATTAATCCCGAAATTGTAGTCACTTTGAAAGAGTTTAAGCATCTTCTTTCTAAAAGCTTTCTTGAGGCAGGAGATGATTGGTCTGATATAGTTGATCATATTTGGTCTTTTGGTCCGAGGCACTATGGACCCAATGTATTAATAAATAAAATTAAAGATTATAAAAGATCATCAGTCTGGCATTGCATAGAAGATGCACCATTTGAGAAAAGAACTTTACGTGATTTTGACAATAGTGTAGTAACTGGATTTCAGCTAGCTACTTTGTCTGGTCCTTTATGTGAAGAACCTATGATGGGGGTTGCATTTTCTATTTATTCATGGAGTTCTGTTGATAAACCAGATAACAGTTTTGTTTTAAAAGAAATCCAATTATCTAGTAAATCAGAAAGTATTGTTTTTGAGTCATCTATCTCTAGAAATTCTGAAAATAAAGAAAATGGTTTTAATAAACTAGACAGTGATCAGTATGGACCTCTTTCAGGACAAGTGATCTCTGCAATTAAAGATGGATGTAGGCAGGCTTTTCAAATTCAATCTCAACGACTTATGATTGCAATGTATGTGTGTAGTATTCAAACAACTGCTGAAGTTTTAGGTAAGTTAAAGACTTATAATTTAAATTGAATGATTTGCTTTATTATAAGGTTCTCTTAATATAATAGTTAGCATATCTGCTTGACTATCTGAATGTAACTTGGTAAGTGTTTTCATATAGCTGAGAATTTCTAAGAAAGATCAAGATTTTTTTTTTCTGATAGTCTGCGCGTAGTCATTCGTTAGTACATCAATATTTAGTTATTTTTGGGTGGAGGATAAATATGTTCCAGATTAATCTGAGTTGGTTATATAAATGTTAATGTGTTAACCATAAAACAAATAAATGATTGTAACAACAATGCAGCCTTTAGCATTGGTGAGAGAGATATTATATTCTTACTGGGTTTAAATTTCTTTTAAATTGCTTACTATTGAGAAATATGTTCAAAAATAAAATTGATGAAAATGTGATAATCTTGAAGAAAAATAATTTTTTTTGAATATTTTTTATTTTACTTTTTTTATAATTAGAGGGGATTTGAACATAGACTTTCAATCTCCCTTCAGCTATCCACTCTATTTTATATAATATACACATGATCACATAGATTTAAAACAGATAAGTGATTTCCAATATATGTCTAATAGCAGAAATGTTTAAACATTTAATTTACTTGTTAATTTAATTCCTGTTTTGGACTATTAAAAACAAATTATTTTATTTTTTTTTTCTCTAATTTTTTTTTTTTTTATAAAAAAAATACAATAGATTTTTAAAGCATTGTAGAAAAGAACTTTGATAAAATTAACCAACTTATTATATATAATTAAAATAGGAAAAAGATGTTAATGGGCCCAATGGTATGGGTAATGGAGGGAGGCTTTTTTATCTTCTGAGTAGCCATTACAGAAAATAACAATTTTGAAGAAATAATTAATTCTGAAATTTTTCAAAAATTATGCCAAATTTTGAATCACAAAAAATTTAATTACCAAGGAACATAATTAAATAAATCTTCCAATGATTATAGGGATTTATCAGTCTGGGGACAAGTGCTAACAAAATGATTTTTGGTATTACATGACACTTTTAAGAATTAGATTGTATCTTCTAAAAAAATACATTATCTATTTATAAATTCAGGTTTTATAGTGACTTTATTAATTATAAGTAAATCATAAGGGTTTAGTTGTTGGGTTTTTTTCAAATTTACAAAACTATTTAAAATCCTGTTTGTCCATGTTTTATTATTATTAAATCATAAATGATTTTATTATATGACTTTTTGTTTAATATGTTGTACCACTATTGAACAGTGTTACATGTTTCATAATTTTTTGAGAAAAAATTAAATTATACATGGCTTCAAGATTTTTTTTTCTTAAACAAAAATTTGCAAAATTAAAAGTACTGCCTCATATTTTTCTTTAGAATAAAACTTTTTAACAAGAAGGGGGGGGGGGTGTTAAAATAGAACTAGAAAATAGATTTAAAATTCTTTTTTTTTCTCTTTCCCTTTGTAAAGAAAACTTTTATAATGTATAAAATAAGCCAATGTGAATTGGTCTAAAATTTAGTCATCTGAAAAATAAAATGTTTGTAAAACTTTGAAAAATGTAATTAATTAGTTTATAAGATTACTGATTAAATTATATTAATTAAAAAAAAACCTAAACTATCTTATCAAGATTGTTTAGGATTAAGGCAAATATAAAATCAATTAATTAAAGAAATGTAAAATTAATTAAAAGAAAGATTTCAGGTTAAGATCAAAATTAAAATAACGATAAGAAACTAAAACAATAGGAGAGAAAAAATATATCAAGTCTTTCTCTCTATTGTTATATAGTCTGGTTTGTGATATACAGTCTGGTCTGCATTTTGTGATCAAGTTATTTCAGTCATCAATTTTTTGTTGGTCTGGAGTGTGAGTTCTTTCTAAAGAATGCAGAGTATTCAGAAATTGTAAATGCAGTAGTAAACCAATCATTACTGCTGCGGTCAACATTAATGGAGAAGCCGCATAAAGGGTCTGATAGGGCTTCATGCCCTAAACCATCAACTGTCCTGCTGGATCAGGACCTGGAATCAATTCCGAAATTATGAAGTAAAAGCTGCTGCATACCCTTTCTCTCTCTCTCATTATTCGACATAAACCCGGAAGGAAAGCCATGAAATTATCGATGGAGGAACAAAAGGCCAAGCAGTTGGAAAGCAAAACCATTGGACAATACACACAAAATAAAACCTAGGTAAATATACTTTTAAATAGGTGTGAACACACTTAATTTTAAATGAAATGAACTTTAATTAATGGACTATTATAACATTGCCTAAAATAATCCTTTAAAATTTCCTTATGTAAAAATTTATTATTTTATATTATATTAAATATATGTGTGTGTAAATAATTAAATATTAATGTTTGCTTTAATTGTTTATTTTCTCTTTCTTATCAGCATCATCAGTAATTTAATGTAGAGTTATGTGCTAAGTAAATATGCTAGACCCTGAGACAGAATGTGAGCTAGTCATGGGATATTTCAAGTGCTGGATTATGGGTCTGTCGTCCAAAGCATGCTGATTATATAACTTATGATTGGCTGGTACCTGAGGTTGATCTTCAAAAAAAAAAAAATGCTTTGCATGGCAGAGGTTTGAATCTAGCAGCCGAGATGGGCCGCAGTCTGGAAATGTGATTGTGGATATGCTTTGCATAGCTCTGTCTGACCATGGGTATTGTTGATGGCTCTGCTATCGATGATTAACAATATACATCTGGATCTTAAAAATACATCGCTTTTACAATAGATCTATAGAAATGGAAGATAAAAATTATAGGATTAATTTTCTGGACTTTTACATTCAAAAAACTAATTAGGAGCTTGATTTCAAGATGAATTTAAAAGCTATTCCAATAAGAGGAGCTATTCATCCCAAATCAGGCTGATAGGAAAAACAATATTGATGCTTATATCAACAATCTCACAAATTTAGGATATAATTGGAATATGCTAACAAGAACAATCAGCAAATTTTGTACTACTTTAAATAAAATAAAAATTACAATAATACACCAAAAGCATGGATAAGCCTTCAATATGTTCCTAGAATTGCAAAAAAAAAAAAAAAGGAATGTATGTATGGACACTTATAGAGTTAGCTTTAGATCGCCTCCATCACTAAATAACTTATTAAATAATTCAAAAGATAAATTCCAGCATAGCATGCCCATGAAGTTGTTTTCAAATTTATATGCAGTGCTTCAGCTTGTAGTTTTATGTATTTCAGCGAATCCGGATGAATAGAGCATACATACTTATACAACAGAGCAAAACAAAATAATGAATATAAATTGATTTTTCTCGATCACGAACTGGCTCCAGATCATACTTTCAGTCCTATTAATGCGAGGACAATTTGCACCGAAAGAGAGTATAGAAAAAAATATATAAGTATGCTTGGGCAATTGCAAAGGATCCAAGTGCAATCAACAAAAAGGATTCATGCTTTCAAATGACAAAAAAATGGAACATTTAAATGCTGCATTTACATATTAAGCCTCATTTACATAATTTTCAATTTGCTAAATTAATATAGCACTATGATTCTGGCAGAGGTCTGCCGAATGCATGCTTAGGGTATTATAAAAGTCTTGAATTTCTACTTTTACCTTTATGTAATACTCTATTACAGTGAGTTTATAAGAATAATATTAAATAAAGAAAAGAGAATTAAATATTTAGAATAACTCAATTATTTTAACTATTTTTTTAAATGCTGTTAATGAAGTATACTATTTTTATTTGGGGCATATGGATTATATTTAATGTTATTGAGATGCTCAATCACAAAAATTTAGGCCAACTTAAACAACAAAGCACTTTCATTTATATCTTTCTATAGGTTATGACTTTACTCATGATGATATTAATTATGTTAATAAGTCTGATAGTAATTCTATAAAATTAAATTTCTGTTACAGTAAAGATAATTAAAAAAACTGAATTTTCTTCAGTTTTTTCCTCAAAACTTAAATAAATTTAATAGTCCAGGATAATTTTAATGAGTACAGTGAAGTATTAAAAAATTAGAAAAATATATTTTCAAAATTATAGGACCAAATAAATGCATATTGATTTAAGATTTTTAATTTTTCATGACATTATAGAGAATAATGCCTTAATAGAAATATTGATTGTCAAAGTTTTCTACAATATATATCAACAAAAATTTGAACATCAACAGTTATTGTATATAATAAAAAATAAACAATTCTAATAAATAAAAGATCATATAAGATTGAATTGATTATTTTTATAAAGAAATTTTAATATGTAATCAAAGATTTTATTATCTACTAGATGATAGAGTTATCTATACTTTATTTAATTTTTCATAATAAGTATTTAAAGACTAAAAATTTACAGATAATATTTTCATATGTTATCTATCATAATTTCACTGATTATATAGTATTATATTTTTTAAAATATCAGTATTTTAATGTTGCATAATTTTCATATTTGCAAATTTAAAAATGTTTTATTTTTTCCTCACCAAAAATGAGTAAAAATAATATGCAATTTTCCTTTTTCATTTTGAATTTCATGTAGCACAGGGAATAAAATTTACAGTGCTATGGTAAAAGTCATTTTGTGTATTTTGTCTAGTTACAATTTGTAAATAGTTGTTTAAAAAAAATTTAATAGTGACTATTATCTAATAATATTTGCCAAGATTATTATTATTACTTAGGTATTCAAATGAGAATCGAATCATCATTACTGTGAAAATAATAAGGAATTGATCAATTGAAACATTTTTATTAGCATTAGTTATGTAATAAATAATATGAGCTGCAAATATTGAGTGATTGTAAAGGAAAAAATTAAATCTGGACAGTCATATTTTCATTTAACACAAGCCGCATATTGTTAGATGTTTATTAAATTAAAGATATATGCCTCTAAAGATCAGATATTATTTTTAAATAATCATGAATTGAAGCAAAATATTTTATGTAATAGTGGTCTTAATCCAATTATCTAACCATTAAGTGATAAATGAATATTAAATGCTAGTTTAGATTTATATATTTATCTTGATTGATTTTTTAATCAGGCGTTGTATTGCACTAAATGTTTGCAATAATTATAATTTTTTATTTATTATCTAGTACTTCGATCAATAATCTGAAAGCTTCAAACATTATGAAGTTTTAAATTTTATTTGTACCTGCTTATATTACTATATAGATCAGTAATCATGTATTTTAATAACTTATTTGTAATATTAATTACATATTATCATATATTATTATTCTAACTCATATTTAATCTGAGTTAACTAATGATAACATTTTTATTCTCACTCTAGATTCAATCTATATAAATTTTTAGAAAACTATGACGTCTATTTGTGAGCATCTAGTCTCCATTGTTTACTTACTGCTTATCAAATTCTGCATTGGTACTAGAAAAAACAATTATTCTTGGCTGGTATAATCAAAAATTTATGATAGATAAACATTTACCGTTTATGTTTATCTAATAATGAATTCATTATTCAAAGAATTGAAGACATCATACTTGCAGCAGAATTAATTTATGATTTTTTTAATATTATGAAGAATGAATTAAATACTTTTTATATTATGATTCATCAAAAAATTTTAGAATGCAATTGGCAAAACTTTTTTTTTTTACAATCATAAATAAGTAAAGAGGAAGTGATAACACTAACAATGATATTAAAAATATTTATTTTTATTCGTTTGATCATCTAATGAATTATACACTCATAATTACCTTGTTTTTATTGTTTAAAAAAAAAAATTAATCGTGTCGTGAGCAATAGATGTGTGCTATATTTCCATTTCTCTGATGCTCAATTCTATGAGCATCTTTAATATCTGTTGAACATGACTTAAATATTGATGGACATAAACAATTCCTGAAAAAGTTGGCATAAACTAGAGCACCATTTAATTCTCGTTTCATGTAGATGTAGTTACACACATCTCCAGGTTCACATATTTGCTGCTATAAGAAAAAAATTAAAAAATAATTAACGAGAATAATAGAAATTGTCATAAATAATATGCTACATTGACTACAAACTGTTAGATTTTTGTAATAGTTTCACATATAATAATAAACATAAAAATAATAATGCAAAGAAGTAAACATTTACTAACAGGATATGATTTACCTTGTAACAGCTATATACATAATGAATTCCTCTGTTATCTATGTATTGATCTGAGAAGTAGTGTGTATAATTAGCAGGGCATTTGCAGTGAATAAAAATATATATTCTTCGATTTTTTAACAAATCCTCTCCTGTTGGTTCTTCTTTATTGCACATTTTCATATTGTCAGTTCGATAACATAATTTAACCTTCAAGAAAATAAGTTTATGAATTTGTCATTAAATAAATTACATTAATTATATTACAACAAAATTGATTTCAAAAGTTATAACAATACATGGGATTTATTTACAATAGATCCTATGTATCCTAAGGTGGATCAATCTAGTAATAATAGCTTAAAATATGATAATATTGAATCTATAAAAATGCATATTTAAAACATTTTCATAATATACATTTATTTAAATATAAGTTTTAATAACTTTATATTACATTTAAATTGGCAACATTTTGACTACAACTATCAGCCATCCTAAATAATTAATCAGCTGAACATAACAAGTTCTAAGTAAAGCTTAACTTTCTTTAACTAGTTACAGTTAACTAAGGTTGATAAATTATATAGAATATATAGATCTCTGTAACTGTTCATATTGTTTACTTAAGATGTTTCAAATTTCAGATCCTTTATTTAGATAATATATTAAGTATATGCCTATTGAATGTAGAGTATATAGTCTTTATTCAGCATCTTTCAATAATTGAAAATGATCAGTTGTAAGAGAGCACTTCGCAACATTAAAAATATGTATTATTATTAACTCATTTATTTTTTCTTTCATACATCCCTCAAAAAAAAAATTTTTTTTTTTCCATTACTTCATTTAATTTGTCATCTATTTTTTAATCCAATTAAAAAAAATAAAAGCAAATTTTTATTCTCTTCATATATTAGTTCTCTCTTTTTTAAATCTATTATATTCCAATATTATTCTTTATTTCTCTTCTTCAAATTCCACATAATAAATCAAAATCTTTTTTCCATTTGTGTGTATGCATTTCTTCATCTCTAATTTAATATTAATTTTGTTTTGAATATTTCTAGTGTCTTTTTTTTTTAACTGTTTGTTATTATTTTTCCTAATGTTAACAAAAAATGTATTCTAACTTACACATTTGTTTTTCTATTTCTTAATACAATTTATGATTATGTTTATTTCAGTTTTTATATTGTTAAATAAATTTTTAACAAATAGTGTTAATATAATGTAAAGTGACTTCTTAAAAGAAGTCAGAAGTTTCTGATTGTAAACTACATGCCGAGAAACTCTGTTTACCAAATTTAAACATTCCTCTCTCTCCAAAACTATTATATTCCATAATAAATTATCTACTTCTTACAATTTACTGCCTGACTATTTTCTATCTCTGATTGATTTTTTTTTTTTTTCTATCCCAATTACATCAAAGCTGTTTTATTAATTCTATTATTCTATTCTCATATTCCTAATTTCGTTATAAAGATCTAAATAAAAAAATCAAGATGTCTCTATTTTATTCATTTCCTTTATCTTTAAATTCTCCATACAATTTAACTTGAATTTGCAACTTCCTGTATTCCAAAATTAAATTTTCAACACTCACATCTCCACATAAACTACATCTACAGTATAAATCCTTAGTTCATTTTTGCCTTTCCCCCCAGGTATCTAAAACTCCCAAATAGTAAACTCTTTTTAAGATAATTATTTGTACTTTAATATTTTATATACTTTTTTTAATTTATTTAACTCTAAACTTTTTTTAATATTTTCCATAATTCTATTTTGTTTTTTAAAAAATAACTTATCTTTCCTCTTTTTCACTGTTTACAATTAAATATCTATAATACATTCTCTATTCATTTATCTTATTTCATAAATAAATACATTCTTAAAACAAGCAAAACTCTCCATACAGTAGTGTGGCACTACTGTATGGGGAGTTTTGTCTGTTTTAATAACAGTTATGAGCAAGCATAAGAAATGGTGATCATGTGATCTTTAGTGATTAAATACATTCTTATTTTTTTACCCTAGCATCATCTTTTGTAAATTTGGGTAATCAGTGAACCAGTCTTAAATGTAATTTGATCACTGCTTCTTTATAGTTAAGATGAAAGAATCAAGATTATGTTGTGTAAACCATCAGATAATTTTATACATGTCATTATTTATCTTATTAATCTTGATTCCTTTTCTAGATAACTTGTTTAAAAATTATGTTTACTTGTATTTCTAACTATGTATCCAAGTCTAGCAAATGACTGATGGTCATCACTTTTTTTCTGTATAACTTCATCAACTGTTTGCATATTTATTGCAGTTTTATATCTTCCAATTTTTTGAATATAATTAAAGTTGTCGTTGAGCCTCATGATTAATGCAATTGCCTACTATGTCTATAGTCTAGAGCAGGGGTCCCCAACCCTATGCCCACGGGCACCATGGTGCCCGCAGACCATTTTACATGTGCCCGCCGCTATCCGAACATGATAAAAAAATATTTATCTGATACAAATAAATTTAATTTTTAAAATTTCTTATAAATTATTGTATTATATTGTAATCAAATTATAGGGCATACTATACTTTTACAGCGTAAAAACATAAATGTTAATTATATGTTATAATTTTATTTTTTAAATAAATTTTTTTCTGTACATTATGTATATTATTAACAATATCCAACTATAAATTTACATTGAAAAAATAAATGGTGCCCGCCACCTGGCTGGTATTATAAAATGTGCTCTTAAGTGCAAAAAGATTGGGGACCCCTGGTCTAGAGTTTGAATGTAGATTGTAAATGGGTATCTATTTTTAATTAGAAAGTTAAATGAATGGAAACATACACATGTTGTCATCTATGAAATTGACATTTGATGATTCTTCACTTTTTTTCTATGAGAAGCTGTTGAAGAGGATTTTGCTATGCAGAAATTGTTTAAAAGCGATTTTATATTTATAATCTATTATTTCTATATATAAAATTTAGTACTACAACTTTCCACAAAATTCTATTTATACCATTTTTTTTTCTCATGCATTATAATTCTATTATTTATTTTAAAACTTGAATAAACATATTACTACATTTATGTAGTTATTTTTGATTTTCCATTTATAGCCCCTCTTTATTTTATTTATTATCATTTTTTTTTTGTTTTGTTTTGTTTTGTTTTAAATATAATGTCTATTTTCTTCCTTTTGCATATTCTTCAAATAAAACCACACCTTCAGCAAAATATAATGCTGCTAACTAGTCATTGTTTTTATTCCTAAATGTAAATAACCTATTTTTGATGTAAATTATTTATTTTCTAATTTTTTCAGATACAAAGTAAACAATAGCAAATATTTGAAGCAATTAGATAAACTAAATACTTTAAATACAGTTTGTTAGTAAGATATCTTTTCTACTAAAGTTTTCATAGCAAGTGAATATTTTTAAAAAAATCTGTGATAGATTGATAAATTTTTGCTACAGAGTGATAAATATATGTGTTGGGTGTAAAAGTTGTAATGCATTGATCCATGGCTGCATTATTCATATTTATTCTTCATTTGATAAAGAAACTTCTAATAAATATTACCGTAAAGAGTAATAGTAATGGGCAATTATATAATATATGTATATAGATTTCCAGAATATTTTGTATATGTAGAGATATGTTGTATCCATTTATTCTTTATAAGTAATATATTTCAGTTTATAAATATAATTATATAAATGCATCTTATAAATATCATATTTTTGTTTACTGTATAACAATTATAAAAAAAAATTGTAATTAAAAAAAAAAAAAAATTTAAATGTGTAATACTACTGTATATAAATAAACAAATTACATTAAATTTGGAATTTAAAAACTAGCCAAAATTTTAAAATTAAAATTTCACAACCAATTAGTTTCACTGCCAAGGCAGACTATATAAATACTGTATAATACTTTTATTAATGTACATGTATGTATATTATACTGAAAAGGATATCAATATTGCTGAAAGAAGCTTTTTATTATTATTAAAATAACACATTTGTTGTTAAATGATTTATTTAAGTATTATTCAAAAAACAATATAATGAATTATATTTACTTTCATTTTATGTTAATAGTGAATGTTACTTTTCAATGCAATGCAGTTAAATATAAAACTGTTTAGGCTGATTAAACTTAACTATAGAAATATTTTAAGTAGAATAATAAGAACAACTGGCTATTGTGCTCAATGTGAAAATAATATTATAATGAAGAGAAGTAATGAATAGCAATATGGTGGAATGATTTAAATGTAGTAGCAATTTTTTTCATTTAATGAATTTCATTGTTTTAAATTAGAAAATAATCTTCTAATAAGAATAAAAAATATTAGATGGGCAAAAAGAAAATATTATGAAATAAATCTAATGTGAGTGCAGACAAATTATCTGAACTCTTGCAAAAATTAATCTCATTAGTCTATGATAAAAAGTCATTTTAGGTGAATCTGCTAAACAACAATAGAAATTTCATATTACTGGCAATTGAATGTAGTGACAAAAGTAGTGTTAAATTAGATAATCTACTACAAGTAGCAAGAAAAGTCTTTAAGGAATACTAAACCAATGCTTAAAAGATATAAAAATTCCCAGTTCTCTAAAGTGGTAGAATTAAACAAGGAAAAATTTCAAATTGTTGACTATTTTGAACTTTAACTGAACATAATGAAAAAATTAATAAACATCAAATAGATTTAGATTTAACAAAATAAGGATTTATTTTTCAGACCTGAATTTAAGATTTTTGTGAAAGATATGTAGGTTAATCAGAAAAATGAAGATTTTGATTTGTCAATAATAGCAAGTTATTTTGAGAAAAAGATATTGGCTATCGCTAAAATTAATGTTTCACTAATAGTATCTATATGATTGGGGTGTGTGTGTGAGTGAGAGTAAATCATTTTTTACATATAAAATAAAAAATTGTCAAACAACTTTTATAATGAAAAAATTATTCTTTTGTATTTTTTAAATCCTCTTATATTTTACTTAGTATATATTTTATTAACTGTCACATAATTGATGTCATAGTATATATACTTCTCTTCAAAAATTAAATTTATATTTTTTTCTGCTGTTGAATATGTTATATCAAATATAATTCAAATGGTTTTTTCTTATTTCTGTAATTATTCTGGGTTTTTTTTTTAATCAAATAACTTATTATGTTTATATCTTTATTTCTTTTTTTTATTGATCTTAACTTTTCAACTTTTTTTTTTAAATTTTAAATTTTTAAATAGCTTTTTAATTTTTTTTTTTTATTTATGTTTTCCTTTCATGTTTTTTTTTTTTTTCTAGTCCAATTTCTTCATTACTTTTACCTCTATATTTTATACATATATAGCCAAATTTTTCTAGTACTATTTTTTCTGTACCATTAATATTCTCCACTAGTTTTTACTTATTATTATTGTTTCTATTATTTTTAATTTCTAAGTATATTTTTTATTGTTAGTTTATATACCACTTGTAGTTTTTTTATATATACAATATACCTTTTTTTCTTTTTCTAAGTTATCTAATTTGAGATTTATTCAGTTTTCAATTATTAAGTCTATCTTTTATTTCTAAAAATCAATATCAATTCTTTTTTTTTAATTTCCCTTCCTAATCATAATTAATATTTGTTTAATATACAGTATTCTTATTATTTGTTTTCATTTCTATTTTTTATTTACAAATACCGTCCTTACCCATTTCTGCCTTTATAAAATTGAGATTGGCTTTACTTCCTTATCACAGAATCTAATGTTGTATATTATTTTATTTTTGTTATTATTTATTAATAGATTTATTTTTAGCATTTCTTATTAGATAGTTTTAAAACCTCTCTTCTGACTTTTGAAGCATTTAGCAGCATAGTATCAGTGTAGTGAGAGTCGTGACTGGTTTGTAGCTAATTGTTCTTCTTAAATAGGAATTGTATATATTAATTGTAATAGTGTGGTTGCAATTCTAGTTTGATTACATTGTGGCATTACTAATAACTTATATTTCCCAATATTGTTTGAAGGAAAAAGTAGAGTCATAACAAGAGATTAATAATTTGATGTATTAAAAGATATTCAGAATTAATAAATGATTTATAATGTGAATGTTTATACTTTTATAATATTAAAACTATCTAGTTAGATCAAGATTTTGCTGATTATTTACAACTGCTGATGTTTTTCTGTATATTGTAGTTTTTTGTTAATGGTGTTGGATCACATTGACTCATTAATATGGTATATTGTTTTTTCATTTACATTTTTGGGTGATCTTTTATTTATCTTTTTGTCACATATTCAGTTTATAATATCAAACCAGCTGATTTTTATATATGGTAACATGATAAAAATGATGACAGTGGGAAATGATTAAAACATAGCCCAATCATTGGTCACCATTTTGTAATGGAATATCGATTATAATATGGGATGAGAATATAAAAAACTTTAGTATATTTCAGAATTAAGACATCATTCATAATAATATAAATCTAGCCTAAATGTGGAGTGCCATTTTATAAAAGCTCCAAAGTTGATGCGGCAATGTGTATCAATTGCCACCTGTACATGATCATCATCGGCCAGCATTGGGTAGCTATTTTGTAACTCTAATAATGGATCTTCTATGCCACTATCTCTCTACCTTGGTTTGGTCAGCATTTATCATAAAATAAAAGAAATTGCCTTATCGATTTTTAGACAATCACTTATTACTTACACAATATGGAAATAAAAGATAATGAAGAAATGCCCTTATGGTTTAGATATTATTTATAACAGAGCAAAACATGCATCAATAAATAATAACTATTATAACCCGTGTAAAATTATCTGGCTCAGTCATTGATCACACTATGCAATAACAATATTTCCAATACATAATTTAGATTGTCCACTACACTAAAATAAAATACTAATGATAATCTTTATTAAAACTTACTTTATTCATATAGTATTTAAAACAAAAGAAAGCAAACAAGATCATCATCTCAGATATCATCAAATCTATTCACCATTTCAAAATAAACTTTGATAAGCAGTGAAATCATATATCATTATCCTAAATGATGATGTATGCCTATGATATCTATTTGATTTATAATTAAATGAAACCAAATTCAAATCAATAAATGACTAAGTTCTGATATACTTTTACTAATTGAATATTACATATAGTAATGTGAATCTACTTTAAAATTTAATGATATTTCCCACTTAACTAAACTAGTTTCTAAATAATTATGATAACATTTTGAAAACATTCTATAAACCTATCATAATGTTTAAATAAAATAAACCCTTACTCAGTTTTATATCTAAAAAAAAAATAAAATGTAAAAAAAAATATTAATATTTTATCCATACTTTACATTATATCAATATGCAATTTATTGCTTAAGTTATGTATTAAAATGAAACACTCTACAAGAACTTATTATCAATAAATCTATAAGGCTTCTATTGGATATTTACTGAATTACAATCACTGATCTTATTCATCTACTTAAATCTCCAGTCAATCGATTATAAAAATGGATTTTATAATAATTAAACTATAGAAAACGATTATTGGTAATTGTCCAAGCAAAAGATAGATATTAAGATATATTAGTTGATAAAATTTATGATCCACCTCAAAGAAGTTTAAAAAGTAATTAAGGCAAATCATTCTGACTGATGATAGAATAAAATCTGTCGTTATCTTTGTAACCGGACAAGATTAGCTCTTTAATAATTAACTACGAACTAATGAAATTATTTCTACTAAGAATATTGACTTAGATATCCAAATGAATATTTCAATATAATGACAAATATAAAATTTATATCTAATCAGGTTTAATAATAATAATCATATAAAAAGAAAAAAAACTATATGTGGGTATAACCATATCTCACCGATATTGGTTTGATCTCAGATCAAGATTTAAGTATCAAAAATTACCTTGCACAACTCAAAAGAAAAATAATTAGAAAGATTCACCAAATTTTTAATTAAGTCTAAATTTATTGGTTTATAATTAAAAATTAATAATGATAGTAATAAAAAAATATATAAAAGAACAAAACAAATGATGTATGCAATAGACTACAATCATAAGAAAAACTACATATGCGATTTCTCTTGGATATATGTAACTAATTTGAAAGTCTATCATTCTATAAAAATCAGTGACAAATAATAAATAAATTGTATGACAATAATACTATATATAAATTGGAGAGATTTTAAATATCTTCCTGAGGCTTTAAATGAATATACAATGATTAAAAAAAATGTGATCAAATAAAATTGATCTTTATTTATTCACTAATGTAATTTCTAAATAATTAAACAAACATAAAAATCCATTGTAATTAAATCCTCTATATGAATCTCCCCGAGTTAAGTCTTGAATAAAAAAAAATTAAATATTTAAAAACATTAGATCATAAATTAATCTAGTACCATCAGATAAGAGTTTAAATAATAATAATAATAAAAAAAACAAATCCAACTTTTATTATGTGAATTCTATAATAACTCATATATATACCATTTACTCCTATATTTTAAAAAAAAATATGAACAAAATGTACACACACTTTTTTTTTTAAACAAAAAATATATATACAGAGATTTCATAGCACAAGTGAAGTCTCACCCACTAGTCCATCGCAGCTTCTGGTTCCTTGTTTCTGATCCCAATGCATAGAAATGATTTTCCTTCAAGTAGAGGATTTGAATTTAATTACTTTTGTTTTTAAATTCTGATATTTTTCTTTCAAGTATATAAATATATTCAACTTTGTAAAATAATAGATATTTCGGCAATGCAGAATTGCACATCACTGGCTTTATTTTCTTTTTTCATTGCTAAACATTGATAATATTCAGTTATATCCAAATGAATAATAAATGCTAGCATTTTTTTTTCAAGTTAAAGTGAAATTTTGATTACTTAATATCGCATATAAGTTGAGTTAATCGATCTTGTGAACTTCATCGATCAGTAATGTGACATGCATTTATGCATCATGGGGTTTTATTCAACACTAATAAATAGATGAAATCGTAGATTTTAACAACAAAATATTTTTTTATAGCTGACTTGCAATACAAGCGTTTTGATGGGTTTTTTAAAAATTACATTTTGCCATTTCACCTGGAATTTCATCAACGAACTGCCCCAATTGAATGGGCAGATAGGTAAATTTTTATCCTTCCTTGTTCTTAGAAATTAACCACTTTTAAAATAAAAACGATAATTTTTTTTAAAAAAAAGATGAAGCTCCATTTTAAGCAATGATAAAATTTATAAGACTCGAGTTACAATGTTTCAGTTCTATTTATAACATATCTTTGTTGTTGTTAATGTTACCAAGACAACTGTTCAATATCGCTCAAAAATAAGTCGTTGATATAAGAAAATTGTTTAATAAAATTTGCCTCCAATTAATAAGTGAAGTGAAGACTTTCAAATATTGGATCTAGTAGAAATAAAATCCTGTTGTACAATTTCAATATTTTTCATTTTTAACCAAAAATAAAGAATTCATATTACATTTTCAACACCTTTCAATATATATATATATTTTTACATGTATTTTTAATAATATATTCCAATAAACTAATTAATAAACAAACATATATGAAGCATAAAACATTTAATTTTGTAATAAGTAAATTGTTGGTGTTCCCATATTTATTTTTCTATTTACTCATTTATATTTTTCCTTAAATTGATCACAACCAATTTATGATTTGATGCAAATATTAATAATAAGTAAGAATGTTATTTAAATATTATAGCTGCCATAGTTACCTGATTAACATTAATATTTCAACACCTCGATTATCCATAGATAAGGTGAAATGAAATTGAACAAGATCAACAAACTTCTTTATTTTTATTTTTATATATATATATATTGTGATATACAGTTCTAATCTTGGCATTTACAATATGCAATCTTTTTTATCTTACTTTGAATTCTATTTTTTTCTAGTTTTCCTATTAAATTAGTTTCATTAGTCAGTTTGTTTCTATTCCTTCTGTTTCAGCCCATGTTTTTTTTTTTAAAAAAACTTTATGGACTATATTTATATAAAGTCTTTTTTTCTATCCTTCACTATGAATATAATCTCGTTAAATGTAATTTACAGCTTATTATTTTTTTGTTATTATCTAATCATTAAAAATGTATAAAACATAATTGCATTATCAATATCTCAATATATATTTGGACCAAGTAATGGGAGCTTTATATATCAATATAGTATTAGGTTTTCATGTATATAAGGGCACCCAAATTTTGAATTCTATTTTTTGTGGGTTTTCTCTTAAATTTGTTTCAGTAGTCAGTTTGTTTCTATTTCTTTTATATGGACTATATATAAAATCTTTTTTATATCCACTATGAATATAATCTCGGTGAATGTAATTTCCAGCTTATTATTTTATTATCTAATCATTAAAAATTTGTAAAACATAACTGCATTATCAATGTCTCAGGATATAACTGTAGTTTGGACAAAATAATGGGAGATTTATATATTAGTGCAGTATTAGACTTTCAAATATGTATAACAATTATAACATTTTTTTTTTTTTACAATCAGAATTTTAAGTGTAGAATATATAAAATGGAAAATTTAAATCAGTTTCATAACCTTTCAGGAAAAAATGTCAGACTTCTAAGAGTTTAAAAAAGATTTGCCTGTTGGAATTAGTTGAAGTATTAATGTTTAAATCTGTTGAATTTTCAGAACATGAGTTTATAAGTGATGATTGCATTCATTAAAATAGGTAAATAAATTATTAAAACCAGTTGATCAGAAATTATTGGTTATTGAAAGAAGTTAATAGATATTATGAATGGTCGAATCCAAAAAAATCCAACACCCAATAAAACAAATGACGACTAGATCAAAATATAATTGCATTTCCAATATTTATTAAAACTTTTAGTGCAAACTTTATTAAACAGAACTGCTTCATGTGGTATAAAATTTAAATAACCATACAACTGAAGTTCTGATATGGGCTTTACAATAAAAACATTTGCAGCATTCAAATATAATGATTTTATTTTAAAAGCAGTGATGCTATGGGTGTAAGAACTGAACAATATATGATTGCAAGCATGTCATAAAGTTTGGATATTTTCTAGCAATTAAAAGATTTTATTTTCAGTAATCTTCAAAGTAAATATATCATTGTTGGAATAGTAATGATTTGGTAGCTCTATCTTATTATTCCCATAAATCAATTATTACTCTGCATAGATATAATACAGTTACAATCTGTTTGAACAGTTTTGAAGACAGCATTCATTTCATGGTTAGTGTGAACATTGTTCCAAGCTATACTATTATCTTCCAAAATAGTAATGTTTCAATTCATACAGACATACAATGAAATATTGGTGAATATATATATATATGTTCCACTACTTTTATGGCTTTTTCAACATCTGATATAAAAATTGAATCTATGTAAGGCATCATTGATCAATGAGTGATAAATCATTATTCTCCACTAATATCTCTTGAAGAACTTAAAGCTTTTCTTAATGAGAAAAGGCTTGTTTTCTTAGTACTGTTCAAGTGTTATATAATTTGGATCCCACATAAAATATAAACTTGATTTTGATGCAAAAGTTAGCCACTTACAATATTAATAAAGGTTTTGGTTATAATCTACTGTTTCCCTGAAAATAAGACATAACTAGAAAATAAGCCCTAGCATGATTTTTCAAGATAATAATACCCCAAATATAAGTCTTAGTTAAGATTGTTAGCCAAATAGACAGTTTTTGTTTGCTTATCACAACACATAATGGATGTATTGAATTACAAAGTAATGAATGTATAAATAAACAATATTATTGACATTAATGCTTTGAATAAATAGAAGTATAAATTCAAACAGTCAAATTTTGGACTTAAGATAATCAATATATTGACTTTATGAACGATTTAACAAATTTTTAAAATTGTAAATACCACATTCCAGTATATTGGAGAATTTACAATTTCATTTATGTATTTTTAGGTACTTATTTTATTTATACTTAATATTTAGATTTAGAAAGTTTAATATAGTTTTAGAATTTCAATATGTAATTTAAATTGCGCTTTACGCAAAAAAGTGAAGCTTGTCTAAATATTTTAGACAAGCTTCACTTTTTTGAGTAAAGCGTAATTTAAATTACTTACTACTCAAAGGTGAAGCAGAAAACCAGTATTTTAATTTCAATATGATAAATTTTAAATATTCAAGATTTAAAAAAAAATCAATTTGATTTCTTAAACATTTTTTCCTTCCTAAAAGACTTTAAATAATGGAAGTGATTTTAATAATCAAAGTTTAGCTTAAGTTAAATTACCAATCCTCCTAAAGAAAAGTTTTTTAAAAAGAATACTCAAGCAGGGCTATTATCAGTAATTTGGAAATTGTTAACATCGTGCACACTTGATAATAGATAGACATGGTTGGGGCATATATGAATCTTCGCAATTCAATAAGCTGTGTGTTGTAGTGGATATACTTTTAATGTGCATGTGTTAAATACAGAAATATTTTATGAATTTTTGGGTCTGCATTTTTTTGTTGCTTTTATGTAGACAAACCATTCTTAACTGTAATCATTTTTGTTATCACTCCTGTCTCATAAGTCTTCAATTAACACTTGATTTAATGGTAAATTTAAAAAGAATATTTTGATGCTCAGATAAAATGAATGCAAAAAGGGAGAACTATTTAGGCAAATATAAGAGAAGAATTGTGGAGAGCTTTTGGGATAAGAATCTTACCAGCTCTCTATAAGGAGAAATACTTGAATAAATGTAAAATTTTGTACACGGAAAAATAAGACCCCCCTGAAAGTATGACCAGTGTTTTTTGGAGCAAAAATTAATATAAGATCCGGTCTTATTTTCAGGAAAACATGGTATATACACTAGAGTTATGTACTACGTTATATTTTGCTGCAAACTCCTCTTGCATTCAAAGGAACTAGTATATAATTTTGTTGATTAAACTAATTAGAACACATATTGTTTATTGAACTGCAAGTATATAGTACTTTTCAAAACACACATATATATATGCAACACAGGTGTTTATATATATTGTACTGGACCTTACTTTCCCTGCAGAATTCTGTTCCAAATCTTGCATTGAGCATAAAGTGACCAAGATTTAAGAGGGTAAGGAATGGATAACAATTTAGCCAATTGTCTATACTTGCAACATATTGGTATCTCTAGCTAAACTGTTAGAGAGGTGAATTGACATGACTCTGCCAATTAGAAATCCCTTTGGTTAAATTTCTCAAATGCCTGTATGATTAAGACTATGGCAAGTACATATCTTTGAAAAGCCCTGTTTACTGATAGCTTTTATGCATCACTCCTAGAAAAAAATAAAATAAATTTTCCCCCTCCTAGAAGGATATGCAGTTACCATAGACTAGATTATTGACTTTATGAATATGTATACTGTATAATGGGCACGAGAACAAATATTTAACCCCCTCCCCAGTAGAGAAATATTCCATTCGGTTAGCTCAGTATGCTATACATCTAGGCTCTTCAATAGGTAAGTTAAATAGGAATTGTGGGTATGAGGTTAATAAGGCAAGAGTAAAGTTTATATCAAATAAAATAATACAAAAAAAAAAACAAGAAAAAGCAATTAATATCCTGATTAAATATTTATTCAATCCCAGATACCCACCACCGGTTTATACTTATAATGATATAATAAAAAGAATGAATGTTTGTGTAAATGATAAATATTTTTCCAATACATATATACAATTATGACAGACAAAAATAAAGCATGGCCCTTATTCCCAAGAGGCTGTAAAGTCACCAACCAAGGCAGCGGTTGGTGGCCGAAGGCGGAGGGTGCTAAGAATCCCTTGATTGCGGACCCAGGCTGCCATTTGTTGACGACTTTTTATTTAGGTACTTACAACTGCAGATCACTTTCAAGTGAAGGAAGATTGCAAGAATTAGAAGAAGAACTGTCTTATATTAAATGGGACATTATTGGACTTTGTGAAGTTAGAAGAAAAGGAGAAGAAACAATTGATTTAAAAAGTGGACATATACTCTATTATAAAGGCACACATATTGGAAATACAAAGTGGAGTAGGATTCATTATAAATAAAAAGTGGAAGAACAATATTGTGGAGATTGATGGTGTATCGGACAGAGTGGCAAGATTAGTTATACAACTTAATAGCAGATACCAAATGCAGATAATTCAGGTTTATGCCCCAACAAGTTCTCATAGTGATGAAGTAGTAGAAGATTTTTATATGGATGTACAAAAGGCTTTTGATCAGAGTAAACAACATTTTAAAATTGTTATGGGAGACTTTAATGCTAGAATTGGTAGACGAATGAAAGGTGAAATTGCTGTAGGTAATTTTGGTTATGGTAATAGAAATGAGAGAGGACATAGACTTGTGGAGTTTGCAGAAAAAGAAAAACTTTATATTATGAATTCATTTTTTGAGAAAATGTTAAAAGGAAATGGACATGGAAGCATCCAAATGAAGGTACAGCAGAATTGGATTATATTTTGACTAACAGAAAATACATATTTCAAGATTGTAATGTTCTTAATAAATTTAACACAGGAAGTGATCATCGATTAGTAAGGTGTAAGTTACGTGTTAATGTAAAACTAGAGAGACAAAAATTATTAAGAAAAACAATATTTACAGTTGATATTCCTAATCTTCAGAAACATTCTAATGAATTTAAATTAGAACTTACAAATAGGTTTCAAGTGTTAGGAGATTTTGAACATGATTCAGATTTGAATGAAATTAATATGAAAATAACTGATACACTTTTAAAAACTGCAACAAACATAGCTGGTAGAAAAAAGCAGCAATTGACTAATAAAATTTCTACTGAGACTAGAGAATTTATGAAGAAAAGAAGGAATATGAAGATATACAAAAATGATGTATTAAAAAGAATTGAATATCTCTAATTTTGTAAAATGGTATGGAAAAGAGTTGAAAATGATATAAGAAAGTATAACTGTGAAATAGCAAGGAAAGCTGTAGAAGAAAATAAAAGTCTCAAAAATGTTAAACAACATTTTGGTATTGGTAGGAAATTTATATCTGCAATAAGAAAAAAAGATGGAATTATTACTAAAAAGAGAGATGACATCATGAAATTGGTAGAAGATTTTTATCAAGAATTATATAGTAATAAAGAACAAGTACCTCCTATATCTATTACATCTTCCGAATTGCCCAGAATTTTAAATGAAGAAGTGAGACATGCAATTAAGTGTATGAAGAAAGGAAAGGCTCCAGGAAATGATGGAATTATAATTGATATATTAAAAGAAGCAGGTGAAGAAATAGAAACAATTTTAGCAAAGTTATATAGCAAATGTCTAAATGATAAAGATGTACCAGAAGATTGGAAGAATGCAGTAATAATATTAATATTTAAAAAAGGTGATAAAGAAGATATTAGAAATTACAGACCTATCAGCCTTTTATCAGTTTTATATAAAATTTTTACCAAGATAATTACAACTCGTCTACAGAGAACTTTGGATTTCCACCAACCAAGAGAACAAGCTGGATTTAAAAGTGGTTTTAGTACAATAGATCATATCCAGGTATTGAGAGAAGTCATAGAAAGGACAAACGAATATGAGTTGTCATTATGTTTTGGATTTGTAGATTATGAAAAGGCATTCGATTCTATACACATTTCTTCAGTGATTAAAGCATTGGATCATCAAGGTATAGATCCAGGATATTGTCATATTTTAAAGAATATTTATAAAAATGCAACAGCAACAATTAGATTACATAATGATACTGGAAAAATCAACATTGAGAAAGGTGTAAGACAAGGTGACTCCATATCTCCAAAACTCTACAGCAGTGCTGCAAGAAGTATTTTGTGGATTAAAATGGGAAACTAAAGGAGTGAAAGTAAATGGAGAGTATTTAAGTCATTTAGATTTCGCAGATGATGTAGTTGTTTTTGCAAATAATGCTTCAGAGCTGCAGGAAATGTTGCAGGAGTTAGCAGATGGAAGTAGAAAAGTAGGACTAACAATAAATGTTAAAAAGACTAAAGTAATGTTTAATCGATTTGCTCAAAATATGAAAATAAAGATTGATTATGAAGAATTAGAAGAAGTTAACAGTTACAAATACCTTGGTCAGATTATTAATACAGATGGAAACATAATGGAGGAAATTAATCATAGAATTAAACTTGGTTGGAGTGCTTTTGGTAGAAATAACTTGATACTAAAAGGAAATATGCCTATGTGTTTGAAAAGGATGGTTTTTAACAAATGTGTTTTACCAGTTCTTACTTATGGATCTGAGACTTGGACACTTAATAGAAGAGCAATACAGAGACTTCAGACCACTCAAAGGAGTATGGAGAGATGTATGTTGGGAGTAACAAGAAGAGATCGAAAACACAATGTATGGGTAAGACAACAAATAGGTGTTACTGACCTTATTGAAAAAATTAAAAGATTGAAATGGAGTTGGGCTGGACATATTGCTAGAAGAGATGATAATAGATGGACAATTGAAATTTTAAACTGGATTCCAAGAGATTGTAAAAGACCCAGAAAGAGACCGCATGTGAGATGGATGGATGAAATAAGAAAATGTGCAGGGGTGTTGTGGAGAAGAGAAGCTAAAGATCGGAGAAGATGGATTAAACTTGGAGAGACCTTCATCCTGCAGTGGATTGATAATGGTTGATGATGATGATGAATAAAAAGAACAAATAGGAATTATAATCACAAACCCACATATATATTAGATGTGTTGAAATAAATGAGAATAAATACACTTTGATATGAATAATAATACCAATAAATCCCTACAATTATTTACAATGGTTAAAATGATGGAAGTGGTCTGAGCTTTCTACCCCCACGTAAATACAGTGTACTTTAAGTGATTTGGGCTTTGTTTATTAGATAAAAGATTATCAGTTATACAGGAATATACTTTAAATTAGGATGTTAAACCCCGCTTATTTAAGTAAATAAAAAAAATGTGTGCAAATATATTTGCAATATAAAAATATTTCGCTACGTAACTAATAGTAGCTTTCATACTTTAAACATGTACTCAGGAGATTGCGTTGGCACAAATACCTTATAGCACTCACTCCTAAGGTCCGGTATATATATTTGCCTTTTATAATTGAGAAATTCTTATATATGTACAGCACAAATGTACACTCCAAACAATTCTAGATATAATGTTATTAATTGAATTGCTTATGAGAAATTTACAATAAAGTAAATCCATTAAACGCGCTTCATAAGGTGCTGCATTGACAATAATAACTTAAGTGCTATATGGGTAAATACGTTTAGATACTCAGCATGAGGTGTCATATTTACCTTTCATGCATATATATTTTATGTATATGAAAATCTTAAGAAATAACAAAAAATATATATATAACTGCAACCATTGCTTGAAATACAACCCGGAATGTATTGTTATGAAACCATCAAGGTAATTTTTGACGAGCATCGACTATAATTGTACTGAATACACCAAGCATGAAGAATGACATGACTTGGCCTTGGAAATTCTCTAGTATGAGTTATTAGTAATTCATGTATATGTTTTTTTCATAATCATTTTGAATAAAGATTTTTTTCCTTAAAAAAAAAAAAAATTACAATTGTCAAATTTTTTACATTAGCTATTTATTGTTCTGCATTTGTGTTTTAGCTAGTTTCTGTTAGTGAGCAATTTCAAAAACATTGTTTTCTAAATTATGAGTGAGTGCAGTATAATTGTCCATTTCTGAAGAACTCCTATTTACCCTTATTTTTATTATCATTAATATTACTGGATTAAAACTTTTTTTAAATGTAATTGCATATTATTAAAAAACAAAGTTTTAATATGGTAAATACATATAAAATTATAGGTCAATATTGATTTAAAATTATATGGCAAAAAAATTTTTTTAATGAAAATAATATCTCAACTCCTTTTTTTTTAAAAAGAGAATATTTTATAAAAAGGAACTTTACCCTATTGTCTGTGTTTTTGTCGAGTACTGTGTATCCATCATCTTCATTTACACTTGTGGAACAAGTAAAATTATTGGGACAACGACAGTATTTTTCAATGACTGATACTGGTGGAGGGGATACAATGTTGCAAACTTGACTACGTAAACACAGAGGCATGTCACTATCACTGTAGTCTCTCTAAAAAATTAATCATGAAAAATAATAATATAAATTTAGGAGGTAAATGAATAAATATGTAAGTGAAATAATCATAAAAACAATTTATTAAAAAAGTTTTTCTTTTTTTTTCTTCTATAATTCTACGTATGTAAACTGAAGTGTCATATATTTTAATCAGTGAAGTAAATGGATATATAAATATTAATAATTAATTGCTAAAATAATATTTGTTGCTAAGAATATACGTAAACATGTATTTGCATATGCGCTTTCATACACCTAAGTAAAAATAATTGAGCCAATAGTTAACATTAATATATACATGTTTGTAAATAATTAAAAATACCTCTCTAGACAAAAAATTACGCTAACAACTGTATAAATATATACATTTACTTGTATACGTGCATGTTTTATAAGTAAAAACAACGTATGAATAATTGAAATATAAATATATTTATTTCTGTCCATGCAAATTAAGTATAAAATAATTTGCAATATATAATCTACACACCTGATTGTATGCGCGCAGACATACATTATGTATATCCATATAAAAAATGTAAAGTGGTCTGCCCCCTCCCCCATTCAATAGGTATATACAATGAATATTCTCTAAATGAAATAGAAGTCATTAATACTATTATCTATTACGTTGCTGAGTACTTTTCTAAAGAGTTGGCAGCCGTAATTTTGTCATTATATACAAAGATTAAAAATAAATGAAATATACAGTATTATACTAATAGTTAAAAATTCGAGCATATAATGCAGAAATTGATTTAAAACATGTTTTTGAGAAAAAGCGTGAAGGTATATTGTTTATTCGATGATTACCTCTTTATAAAGATTGCCTTTTAAACTTGTGTTAAAATCATTCATCTTTGCTACTATTAAATGGTTGGTTGGAAAGAAGCAGTTCATTAACTCTAAGTGTAGTAGCAAAAAAATAAACGCCTGGAATGAAATAAATACCCACACAATTTTAATATAGTTAGACAAGCACGCACATAAATGCAGGTATGTGCACATATATGGTTTATAGGTAAAAAGAGTTTTTGATCGTAACTGATATTTCAGTTATAGCACTTCAGGCGCTCGAACTTCTTATGAACTCCCAAACATTAAAGCCATTCGACTTTTTTATTATTATGTAAATTAAGTTTTTCTGTGAGATAATGAAGTTTACCTGATTTATATATTTTACACGCATTGCTCTTGTCATGTCATTGCAGATTGTTATAAAAAGAAATCCCATTGTCATAAAAGTAATGTGTAAATCCATTTTTGATACATGAGAGAGAGAGAAAAAAAAACAAATTTAAATATTCTTTCAACTAAAAGTAGAGTTATCCCACGCTAGTTGTAACTCATTAGTTAGTTAGAAAAGCAGTGCTTTCTTTCCCCCCTTCATCTCCTCATCCATCCCCTCTCGGTAATGTTAATGATAGATTTATGGGTAGTTGTGTCTTTTTTGACTGCATGTGTGTATATATTTATAAATCTGTTTTAAAACAGAGCTGAAACTTATTTAAATATAATTGCAAAATCAGAGCAGCACTCACTCAAGTGAAACAAAGAGAAATTTAAAGCAGTTCATCTGGCTTAGATAAAACAAGGAACATGTGCTCGTAATTATGTCAGGCATTTTATTGATTCAAAGATTCCGGTCAGTGAAAAAAAATATAGAGGGGAAAGTTGTAATGATTCTTGTGTGTGTGTGTGTTTATATTTATGCCTGAGAGTGAATATATGTTCAGTACATATATGTGTGTATATGTTAAAGCGTCTGCCTGAAGGTAGGTAGACTAACTAGGCAACCGGGTACTCGGACCAAGAAACAAATGATCAGCGCCTTAACCCAATTTATGTTAGCTTCTTTATTTTAGACTTACATCTGCATATATATGAGAGTAAGCAAAATAACTTTTTCAGTATACAACATATTGAAAACGATTAAATGTATATATACTAAGAAAATTAACTTTGTGTCTATTTTTATGTATAATTAATGGATATACTATATCTTCTGAATTTCCTAGGATTTTAAATGAAGTGAGATATGCAATTATATTTATGAAGAAGGAAAAAGTTCCAGATAATGATGGAATTGTAATCGATATCTTAAAAGAAGTAGGTGAAGAAATAGAAATTTTTTCGGCAACGTTATATATCAAATATCTAAATGATAAAGATGTACCAGATGATTGGAAGATTGCAGTATTAATATTTAAAAAAGATGATAAAAAAGATATTAGAAAATACAGACCTATCAGTCTTTTAACAATTTCTATATAAATTTTTTACCAAAATAATTTCAACTCGTCTATAGCAAACTTTGAATTTTAACCAACTAAAAAAAAGTTAAAGAAAGGACCAGTGAACGTGAGTTCCCATTATGTTTTGGATTTGTGGATTACGAGACAGTATTTAATTTTATAAACATTTCTTAAATGATTAAAGCATTCAATCATCAAAATATAGATCCAAGATATTGTCATATTTTGAAAAATATTTATAAAATGCAATAGCAACAATTAGATTACATAATGATACTAAAAATATTAACATTGAGAAAGGTGTACGACAAGATGACTCTAAAATTTTTTGCAGAAGTTTTGCAAGAATTATTTTGTGGATTAAAATTGGAAGCCAACGGAGTAAAAGTAAATGGAGATTATTTAAATCCACTAGATTTTGCAGCTGATATAGTTTTACAAATAATGCTTTAGAACTTCAGGAAATGTTGCAAGAATCATCAGATGGAACTAAGAAAGTAGGATTAAAGATAAATGTTATAAAGACTAAAGTAAGGTTCAATGGATTTTCTCAAAAGAAGAAAATAAAGATTGATAATGATGAGTTAGATGTTAACAACTACAAATATTTGGTTCAGATTATTACTACACATGGAAACTTAATGGATAAAATTAAACATAGAATTAAACTTGTTTGGGATGCTTTTGTAGAAATAACAATATTAAAAGAAAATATGCCTACATGTTTGAAAAGGAAGATTTTTAATAAATGTGTTTTACCCTGTTCTTACTTATGGATCTGAGACTTGGAGACTTAACAGAAGAGCAATACACAGATTTCAGAACTCAAAAAAGTATGGGGAGAAATGTATGTTAGTAACAAGAAGAGTTCAAAAACGAAATACTAAGCGGAGGGAATAAGTATTACAGACATCATTGAAAGAATGAAGAGACAAGTGGAGTTGGGCTGGACATATTGCTACTTGGACAGTCAAAATTTTAAGGTGGAATCCAAGAAATTGTAAAAGGTCTCTGTGAGATGAATGAGTGAAATAATGAAGGGTTCTGGGGTGATATGGAAAGAGAGATTGGAGATCGGAGAAGATAGATTGAACTTGGAGAGACTTCATGTTGCAGTGGATTGATAATAATTGAAAATGATGCTGATGAATGGAAGTGCTATTTTCATAAATTGAGACTGATGTACTATCATATTAAGCAAAAAAGATATTAATATCAAGGCTGGGTCAAAAATTATTTTTTATTTACATATAACAATTTATCTTTTACATGAAACAAAAAAAAAAAATTATGGTTTATAACAAATTAAAAATGGCAAATACTAATGTTCTTTTTATTATAAATTTCATATAGCCATCTATATTTGTCATTTAATTGCATCTTAGTCTACTTATCTTATAACTATAAAACCCGTCTTTAAATCTGATGTGTTCCGTTGTTAAACTCTTTTGCTGATATACAAATATTAATGAACATCATAAATACAAAAAAAAATATTTCTATGCCTGAGAGACAAACTTATTAGTAAATGTCATAGTTCCAGGAATATAACTATTATTGATTTACAATTTATTTGGGTAGAGTGCTATTAATTTAGCCTCTTGTAATTCAGCATCTATCATCCAGACAAAATTAGAGATGACTTTTAACTTTTTACAAATATCAAACTTTATTATTTTAACGTAAATGTATATACACTCGTAAATGAGTATAGCTATTCCAACTCTGAGGGGGGAATTAAGAGAGAAAAAAAGTGCTTTAGAAATTATTTTTGCAATGACTATATAAACAATTTTGTACACATATAGAACATGTTGGCCCATATTTCTGTTTGATATTTTTGCGATGCTGTTTTTTAATTTCTTCAACTGGGATTTTTTTTACTGAAATACTTCAACACCTCTCTAATTGTGACTCTCCAAAGTATTCTATTTTCTGCCATATCTTTCCAGTGGAAGCAATATTGCACTTCTTTAGAATGTTACTCAAGTTTATCATAAAATACTCTTTTAGGAAGTCTTGAAACACTGATCATTCATTTTACATGTCTAATCTTACAAAGTTATAATTTTATAATAATGGACTCAATAATATCACATCTATCAAGCTGAAAAACATATTGATTGGTTTTATGATCTTGCCATTTTATTTTTAAAATTTTACGGAGCATTTTTAAATGAAATTTTTTTAATGCCTTTATATTGCAATGAGTATTCAAGTCTCACTTCCATACAATAAATTAGGTAAAATAACAACTCTATTTACAGTTAATTTAATTGTAGTAGATATTTTCCTGTAATGAAATATTTTACATTTTAACTTGTTAAAAGCAACAGCAGATTGGAGACTGTATTGTATCTCAACATTTAAGCATCTTTTTACTTGTAAAACTACCAAAGAATTTAAATTAGTTTTCATTCTCAAATTGATAATCATTCAAGCCAAAACTTGCTGAGGATTTTTCTTCTGTTTTTGGCTAATTATTTGAATTTTTTTTTAACATTAATTATTAAACAAAAGTCTTTAATATAATTGCATTTAAAATTTTAAGTATAGTCTGTCAATCATCTTTTGAACTGGCAAAATATTGTAAATCCAAGAAATAGTTCTTATTTGTGCTTTTAATAGATTCAAATTAAAAATTCCCTCATCAAACATATCATATCTTGCTCCCTGTTTTATTGAACTGCATATAAATAATTTTAAAAATCAATTGAAAACAATGTTGAAATAAGTACACATTTTTTAAAGACCAGTTTTCATTTCAAATGCTCCACATTTTCCATTTGTAATATTAACATTTTTCTCATTCCATCATTTAATTGCTGTATAATACAACTAAATTTTTGTGATCAACCAATTAATTTCAAGCGATACCATAATTCCTGTTTGATTAACTGAATCAAATACCTTGATCAAATCAATAAAAACAATATATAAATCCCATTTTTGTTCCAACACTTTTCTTGCAGTTGCCTAGCAACTAAATGGCTATAGTGTTTCTTGATTTTCTAAAACCACATTGAATAATGATAATCATTTTTCCATGACTTGAAGCAGTTTATTCAACAAAATCCTTGAAAATACTTTTGTATAGTGGATAATAATGATATTCCATACTTCTTTTTTTTAAAAAAAATTGAAACTGTAAAAGCATCATCTTTAAGATCAAGTGGCACAATTTCATGGGTCTATATATTTTTTAAAATTTCGATATTTTTGAAGCTAACATCA
Organism: Epiperipatus broadwayi; assembly: GCA_028023455.1. Classification (NCBI taxonomy): domain Eukaryota; kingdom Metazoa; phylum Onychophora; class Udeonychophora; order Euonychophora; family Peripatidae; genus Epiperipatus; species Epiperipatus broadwayi. The sequence continues at coordinate 9,536,042 of JAQFVV010000032.1, forward strand.
TCTTGTTTTAAAACTTCTTTGGGTATTTTATCAGGACCTGCAGCCTTTTCATTTTCGAGATTACAAAGAGTTATTTGAACATCCCTATGCTAGATATTCCAAATCTAAATGAATAAATACAATGTATACATCATTAAAGATTGTCATCTCAATTCTGTATTATTATTCAAAAGATGATCAAAATACTCCTTCATTTGTTTAAGATATTGTCATCTTATAAGAGAATGCCATTACTAAATTTTATAGGATTGTGATTACCATTCTCAGGTCCATATATTGCTTTTAGTTATCAAAAAAGATTTAGAGTGACTGTGAACATATGAATGTCCATTACTTCATTGCAGTTTTAATTCACCAGTCATTTTTAAGATTTATTGTATTAGTTCTTAAACTTCTGCTTTCAGATCTTTAGTATGAAGTTCACAATTTATTATTTTGCTAACAGAAAATGTCACACTTTCTTTTAATCAAATTACTAATAATAAATTGGTTGTCTGGAAACCAGTCACGATCCTTCTTTGTAGTGAACTCAAAAATATATTTAACTTAGATCCATAACCTACTCCATGCTTCAGTATTATGACAATCCTGAATGTCCAAATTAACTATTTTAGTGTTTTATAACATGCTGATATTTAGTATATATAACAGACATCAATTTTCTTGTGAATATGATTGGAATAAGGTCTAGTTTTTTAAAACCATTAACATTTTAATCTTGAAGCATGCTAATCTATGATCTCATAACTGCAATATAATGTATTGAATGTTATTGTTTTGAGTTTGGATGCATCCATATTTCTCTATAGAGTTTTGTCTATCTAAATAAAGTTTTTTTAATAGCCAATCCATGTCATGTATTCAAAAATAATAGACTATTTGCACAAATTTACAGCATTAATATCATTACTTTCAACAATTTTTGGCCAAAATTTATTATTTTAAAGTCTCCAAGAATAAAATTTTAATTTTTTTAATGGTATTATTGTAATATGGCTATCCAACATAGAATAAAATCTTTCCTTTTCTAAATTCTCTGAATCTAAGCTTGGAGCATAAGCACTAATAAAATGAGTGCTAGCATGATTGTGCAAGGCAAGTTTTAACACCGTTACCCTTTCATTGATATGGTGAAGAATTCCAAGAACAGAAGATACTTTGACTTTACAATAAATCCAACACTATGCTTTTTTTTTTACTAACTATTTCATGTAAAAATCACAACCAAGGATTGCCAGCCTACCAAACCTATCTTCATTATTGCTGTCTTAATTCTTGAGGACTTGGGACTAAATATTGAAAAGGGAAATTAGAATCAGAAATGCTGTGCATGTAGTTGAAAAATGAAAATATGATTGCACAAACGTGCAATCTCATTGTCACATTAAATACAGAGATTGATATGACCAATCTCTACATTATTTTAAGTGACTGAAGAAGAGGAGACAGCAAAGATTATGATGAACCATCACTTTATTCTACAAGGCAGCAGGAAGTACTCTTAGTTGAGCATTGTTTAAATGCCATCCGCAGTTGGCTTTCATTTCTGGTTATTTCACTATCTGCTACATTTGGGCTCTGTCATTTGTTTGAGCACAGCTTTACTTAATTCACATTTTTTATTTAATCTTGCATATGCACATATTTAAAAATAAATAGGTAAGCATAATTCAATATATATATATATACACATTTGAAAATAAAATTAAGAAAAAATGCATTTAAGTAAATACTTACAAGCCACTTCAACTATCCACACTATCTCATACTACTGATACACATGACCACACACATGCAGAAAAGGTAAATTATCACCAATATACACATTTCATGCTGAACCAGCACTCATCAGTTGGTCCAGATTATCTTCTCCCATATGTATATACAATCAGTGATCACTTTATATTAAGATAGCAAGTCCTTATATTTCAATGGACAGGCTTCAATCTACTCCAACCTCCAACTCTTCAGCCAGCCATACCATTGAAAATCTGATGATAGAATTCCCAAATCCCATGCTGATGCCAATATTGTTATCACGCCCATGTTGACCTCAAGACACTGACCCCTCATGTATAGGACAGTATCCATTTAAGTACATAGAAGAGATGGGCAGAATGCAGGCTTAATATGTAATATTTGAAATACCAAGCACTCTTATACCTGCCCATCCCTCTTCTAGGTATTTAAATGGATACTGTTCTATACATGAGAGGTCAGAGTGACTTGAATTCAACATGGGAATGATAACAATATTGGCATTAGCATGGTATTTGGGAATTCTATCATCAGATTTTCTATGATATGGATGGCTGAAGAGTTGGAGGTTGGTATAGTTGAAGCCTGCCCATTGAAGTATAAGGATTTGCTATCTTAGTATGGGAGATGATAATCTGGACCAACTGATGAGTGCTGGTTCAGCACAAAATGCAAATATTGGTGATTATTTATATTTTCTGCATGTGGATGGTTGAAGTTCAAATCTCCTATATTTACAATTGGGTTCCAGGTATAAGAATGACTCGTATTTCAAATCTTAAGTAAATACTTGTGAAATAATTAGTTTAATGTTTTTCTACCTTAAAAAACATACACACACAAAAAAACTTATCTTTCTACATAATGTAACAAAACAAGAATTTGATTCAGTGGCAAAGAAGGTTGGAAGAAAAAAAATTCCGAAACAGCATGCAACATGTATTTTGCAAGTCTTCTTTAAAAATAGATTTTTGGTTAAATCATGCAAAAAAAGAGATGATTTTTTTTTTTGATATTGTATGAAAATAATTGTATATAATGTATAATATTTTGGAGAGATGAACTTCTGAGTGTTAGCTATATTAAATGTAATGCTTACTAGTATCTCCGTCTAATCAAGTAGATGGAAAATAAATCTCTTTGTCATTGATCTGTCTGTATTATATGGGTGGTAGATTTAGGTAATAATAATTCATAAGATGAACCATTAATACTTATTTTAATAATTTTGTAAACAAATGACCTCATTGCAAATATGTAATATTCAAATTATGTTAAGGCCAGTTTGGATGAGTCTAAAATACCATTAACAGATTACTGATGGAAATAGATTCATTTTCTGTTTGTTTTGTAATTACACTTTGATACTAAAGATGCATTGCATTTTATATTGTCAGCATTTAGAAGTTTATCTCCCAAAATATTAAATATTATTTCGTAATGTATAATTTGAATATTTGTATATATTAAAATTGATATGTTGTTAATATTTAAGTTGCCGGAAGAATAAGATTGATAATTCGGGAAGTTTTGAGGAGATTTTATCAAATCACAATTCATGCCATTGGAATCCTTCACTTATTCAGCAACTTTTGTCATCTGGACAAAATTATAAGAATGTCTTTAACAATCTTCAATCTGAGTATGAATGGTGGTCAATATTGAATACACACATTTGAAAATAATAATTAAAAAAAAAAAAGCACAATTTGGTGTAATTGTTATGATAGACTTTTTTTTTCTTACTCTGGTGGCTGAACTTAAATCGTGATTTTAACACCCATCCCCTACCCCACTCAAAAGAAAGAATTTTAATGCTGACTTAAAAAATAGAGATTAAAATTAATTGCTACATTTTACTGAACTTTATCAAATAATTGTAAAGAGTAAGCTGAAGTGGGGGATTAATTAATTGATTGCTATGATTTTAAAATGTTAATAAGTAATGTTTACTATAATGCTATTTGATTAATATAGTATAAAAATATTTTTAATAAAAATAAATGTAATTTTTTGGAAAGTACTTGAATATATATATAAATATGCTTATTTTAATTTTTAGCAGAATATAGGTGCTTAAAAAATATGTGAGGTTTATAATGAGATCGTAAAAGAATATATAGTTGAGTTTTTATTACGTACTCATTTTATCTGGAAAAATCATTAATATGGAAAAACTCAATAATTAAGAGTGCCAAACTAATATCTATTAACAGCAGATATCTATTCTTCAGCTGATTATATCAGTAATCAAAGAATACCAGATGGTAATGCAAATCAAATTTCAAATTAGTTTCTGACTGTCTACATTATTGAGGAGTATTGAATTGTGTATATCTTCCCAGTAATCTTAATTTCTTTTATATTACAATCTAATCACTTGTTTATATAGTTAAAACAAAGATTCAAAAATACAGTTAATATATATATAACTGAAGTCATTAAATGTTTTTTGGTGGATATGAATAAGTCAGAGTTTTTCAATAATTAATGATCAATGAGGAAATTAGTTTGAAGATTTGATTGTCACTAGTATCTCATGTCTATTGATTATTCATATTTATATAGATTTTTTATAGTAGATTGATAAGATTGGGATTACTGCTGTTAATGCAGATGATGTTAAATGTAAGCTAATAGAGTCATGATGTATTGTTTGGGATATTTTGTCTGTACATAAAAATTAGCCTTTCAAACCTTAAAGATAGTCATGATACAAGAAGACAAGTGATGTGTGTTAACATTTAAATTATTTTGAAAAATGAAATGACAGAAATGTTAAATTTAACAATGCTAAAAGCAGCTTTGTAAAGTTTAAAATTGAAAATAACGTTATCTAAAAAGCAAAACCGCTTAATAAGAACAAAAGTATAAAATCTAAATTTGAAACTAATGAGAGAAGTAAGTCAAACAAATTATTTAATGTTAATAACCAAGAATTCAAGTATGAAGAGGCATTACAATCAAAAATGTAATCTATGCAAATGCAGTAAAAACTGGTGGGAATAGAAGTATGTGGTAAATAACGTTACGCAAGAGGCTTATGATAATATATTGGATTTAATGGATGAGGAAGATGAACAATCAACTGTTTTACCGAAATCATTCAATAAATAACTTAATAAGGATTTGAGAAATTTAAGGAATAAAAGCGAACAATTCTTTTATCAAGAACATAATCACAGACAAATTCAATTGACACGCTGGATGCCAGACACTCCAGCTAGAAATATCTCTGTTAATGGAGTTTTGCTGTAATATTTGGGGGCATGGGTCAGCACTCCATATTTCTTTCTCACGGGCCGATGGTGGTGGTCGCTGGGAGTTTGGTTTATAGGTGCGGGCTGTTGACGATTATTGCCGCTACCCGGAAAACCTACCAGGAGGGTACAGGGTCAAAGTTTTCAGCACCGTTTCCACTCTCATGGGCTGCTGCGCCCCTTGATAGATTGTTTTTGAGCAGTGCAGATCTGTGCTCGTCACTCGTTAAACTCTTTTATGGATATAATTGTTATCGAGTATATGTCCCTTTGGAAACCTGGTATCTAATTGGTTCACCTTGTAATGTAGCTGGTGATCAGTCACCTGCATTTTTTCCTTAATAAAAAACAATGCTAAAAGCAATTTTTTGAAAATCAGAGGCATTCATTATAACTATGAGTTAAAGAGAGGGAACAGGGTTGATATATCCTATTTGCATGATTCCCTATACTGTATCATATGATCATTTTCATTAGATGTGTAAGTTGATGTTTAACTACGAAACATTTTGATGGGAAACAACAGTTTCATTTAATTGATGTAAATTGTTTTTTTTTTTTTCTTTTAATATTTTTCAATGGGAATCAATCTAGGCGGGCTTATCCCTTAAGTAAAACGATGAAGCAACTGCTTTAAGTCCCACATTCGATGCTTTGCTCTTTAGACAAATAAGCCATTTCAATAATTTTAAAATTTGCACTTTTTTAAGGCTTGTCCCAGGCATCAAAATTAAGCAAGGATCCGGTTCTGAATCGAGGAAACTTTAGCTTGAATCTCTTCAGATAAATCACTAGTTACTTGTATTAAAGTAGTTTTATTGATTATTGGATTTTTACTATCGTAATGGATTTGTTGTATATATATTCTATTTTGTTTACATATATATACAGGAACTTCACAATATTCATCTCTAATTTCGCATTTTCTAATAGTGATTTTAAATTTATGCTTACTAGCTTTGCGTTTTAGTGTTTTTTAGTTAGTATATTTTTTGTCATGATTTATTATCATTATTTAAATTTTTAAAAAAAATGTAGCAATCATGATGAATAAAATTTAGATAGAAAAATAGAAGGATGTAAAATTATTAGCTTGAAAGTTGTTTATGCATTTTTATCACTTTAAGATGGTTGGAAATTAAATTGATGAATAATTGTTTAAAAATTGTCCAGACTAATTCCTTTATCATAAATATATGAAAAATGAGTTGTTGAAGTAAATTGTTAATATTAATCTTTTTTTTTTTTTTTTTAGAGGGATCTGTCAAAAGATGTTATTACTTTCAACCAATATTAAATTACTCTCAGTTTTTGTCTTTTCATTCTTTTTTAATTGGCTGAGCTAAAATAATTTTTTTTTAATTCCCTTCCAAAAATACTCTTTTGCACACTTTTTTAAATTATATTGACGCGAATTAAAGTAACTTTAATATATGTCTAGCCATCATCATCCATCATTACATTAATTATTTTTTTTAAAAAATAAAATGAAAATTTTAATTCTAATATTACTTGTATATATATGTATGTGTGTGTATATATAAATTGTCAAATCAAATGGAGAGATTTGTTTTTTTTTTGCCAATTGACAATGCTTTAGCATTAAGAAATTGAATTGTATTGTCATTAATGAATTTCCATCATTTTCATCTAACTTTTATCAAAAATTATTGTAACTAGGTAATATACATATTTATTTATCTCTTTGTGTCAGTATGTAATAATTTTATTTTTTATTATCATCATCTTTTTTATTCATTATCGATCCACTGCAGGATGAAGGATTCAAAGTTCAAACCATCTTCTCTGAGCCCTTCAAACCATCTTCTCTGAGCCCTATCTTCTCTTCTCACTTCACCTCACCACAGGACACTTCCTTATTTCATTCATCCATCTCATATGGTCTTTTTCTAGGTCTTTTACAATCTCTTGGAATCCAGTTTAAAATTTCAACTGTCCATTTATTAACATCTCTTTTAACAATATATATGTTCAGCCCAACTCCACTTTTGTCTCTAATTGTTTCAATGGTGTTAGTAACACCTGTTTGTTCTTTCATCCATTTATTTCAATTTTGATCTTTTCTTTTTATTTCTAATATCTCACCAATCTTTGTTGAGTGGTTTGAAATCTGTATTGCTCTTCTATTAAGTGTCCATGTCTCAGATTCAAAAGTAGGAACTGTTAACACATTTATTAAAAACCTTTTCAACACTAGGCATATTTGCTTTTAATATTAAATTATTTCTACCAAAAGCATTTCAATCAATTTTAACTCTATGATTAATTTCTTTTATTATGTTTCCATCTGTAATAATAATCTGACCAAGATATTTATAGTTGTTAACTTCTTCTAACTCATCATTATCTATTTTTTTCTTAAGAGAAAATCCATTGATTATTACTTTGGTCTGTCTAGCATTTATTTACCTTTAATCCTACTTTTTTATTTTTATCCATAACTCTTTTAACATTTTCTGAAACTAAAGCATTATTGCAAAAACAACTACATCATTTGAAAAATCTAGATGACTTGAATAATCTCCATTTACTTTTACCCCTTTAACTTTCCATTTTAATCCACAAAATACTTCTTGCAAAACTGCTGTAAAATGTTTTGGAGATATAGAGTCATCCTGTCATATACTCTTCACAATATTAATCTTTTTAGTATCATTATGTAATGTAATTGTTACTGTTGCATTTTTATAAATATTCTTCAGAATGTGACAATATCCTGAGTCTATACCTTGATGGTGCAATTCTTTAATCACTGAAGAAATGCTTATAGAATTAAATGCCTTTTCATAATCTATAAATTCAAAGCATAATGGAAAATCATATTCATATGTCTTTTCTGTGACTTCTCTGAATATTTGGATATAATTCAATGTACTAAAACCATTTTTAAATCCAGCTTGTTCTTTTATTTGGTTTAAATCTAAAATTTGCTGCAGATGAGTTATAATTATTTTGGCAAAAATTTTGATAGAACTGATAAAAGACTGATATGTCTGTAATTTCTAATATTTTCTTTATCATCTCTTTTAAATATTAATATTAATACTGCATTTTTCCAATCATCTGGTATATCTTTATCATTTAGACATTTGGTATATAACTTTGCCAACATTTTTTCTATTTCTTCTCTTGCTTCTTTTAAGATGTCGATTATAATTCCATCATTACCTGGAGCTTTCCCCTTCTTCATAAATATAATTGCATTTCTCACTTCTCTGTTTAAAACCCTGGGCAATTCAGAAAATATAGTATTTGTAGGAGATACTTTTCCTTATTCTTTATTGCTATATAATTTTTGATAGAACTCTTCTATTCATTTCATGATGCCATCTCTCTTTTTAGTAATAATTCCATCTTTTTTTCTTATTGTAGAAATTAGTTTCCTATCAATATCAAGATGTTGTTTTACACTCTTGAGACTTTTATTCTCTTTTACAGCTTTCCTTGCTAGTTCACAATTATATTTTCTTATATCTTAATCGACTTTTTTTCACAAATTGAGTCCTTAGTGAATCATTTTTATATATTTTCATATTCCTTTTTTTCTTTCATAAATTGTTTTGTCTCAGTCAAAATTTTATTGCTCAATTTTGTACCAGCTATCTTTGTTGCAGTTTTTAAAAATGTATCAGTTATTTTCCATCATGTTCAAAATCTACTAATACTTGAAATCGATTTACAAGTTCTAATTTAACTTCATTAGAATGTTTCTGAAGATTAGGAATATAAATTATAAATATTGGTTTTCTTAATAATTTGTGTCTCTCTAGTTTTGTATTAAGGGTATTTGATGATCACTTCCTATGTTGAATTTATTAAGAACATTACAATCTTGAAATATTTATTTTCTATTAATCAAAATATAATCCAGTTCTGCTATATCTTCATTTGGATATTTTCATGTCTATTTCTGTTTAGCATTTTTCTCAAAAAAAGAATTCATAGTATAAAAGTTTTTCTTTATCTGCAAACTCCACAAGTATATGACCTCTCTTCCATCACCATAACCAAATTTGGCTTACAGCATTTTCATTCAATTGTTTGCAAATTCTAGCATTAAAGTCTCCCATGATAATTTTAAAATGTTGTTTTGTCTGTCTTATCAAAAGCTTTTTGTACATCCATATAAAAATCCTCTATTTTGTCATCACAATGAAAACTTGTTGGTGCATAAACCTGAATTGTATGCATTTCATATCTGCTATTAAATTGAATAACTAATCTTGCCACTGTTTGATACACCATCAATCTCCACAATATTATTATTCTACTTTTTGCTTATAAGAATCTTATTCCACTTGTACTTGAAATGTTTGTGCATTTATATTACAGTACATGTCTATTTTTTAAATCAATTGTCTCTTCACCACTTCTTCTAACTTCACAAAGTCCAATAATGTCCCATTTAATATAAGACAGCTCTTCTTTCACTGTTGTAAGTATCTAAATAAATGATTTTTTTTTATTATTTTACAGCATAGAAAGAAATGATATACATATATAAAACTAATTAATTATTTAATATTTAACTACTTTTAAAAATTAAGTGATATTTAATCTGAGTTTCTTTTTCAGTTAACATTGCTATTAGTGCTCTGTGCACTTAATCACAGTGATAGAATGACAGATTCAAAGTTACAAGTTCCTGGGTAGAAACTTAACCCATCACTTCCAGATATTTGAACATCAAATAATTTCCCAAACAATTAAAGTATTCAGTTTTTTTTTTATTAATACTAGTGGCACTTTCCTCCCATTTCCAGAAAACTATTTTATATAAGCAGTGAATATAATTGATTGATATTTCTTTTAGACAGTGCATCCTGATTCTAATAACTGTGCTTTTTTTTTTTTGGCTATTTGGATTTTTTTTTTTCTGATAAATGGCTCTGAATTTTGTTGCAGTTGGATTAATTTGAGGCTATTATACTATATAATGGTTGACCTAGTGTCAAGCTTGTATAAGTATGCAGGCTGGTTAATTTGGATTTAAATCCGTAAAGATATTTTGAACTTCAATTTTTATATAGCAAGATGGGAACAAAGGTTTGCCACTCAATAGAAAACAGTAACTTATAATCAAGAATATTATTAGATTATAGAAGTTCAGCTTGTATTATTATTTAGTATCCATTACTTTTATGTACTATTATGTATTGTAGCTTCTGGAATTGCAAATGAATGGAGGAATAAGTTAGAAAATGTACATTATGACTCTCATAGAAGAAAATAATATAGGATCAGAAGAAGAATATAAAAGAGTGAGGAAAAAATAATAAATGATTAAATAAATAATCATATGGATAGTTGCTTATGAGTACCCAAGAGACAAGTTGAGCACTACAGTTTTGTTGAATTAACCAAACTGCGTTGTTTGTTTGTTTTTTTACTTTTCTCAGGTGGAATTTCATCCAGGAACTTTTAACTCTTGATTTTGCTTTTTTATCACTGTGCTAAGCAACAGAAGAGCTAGTGATTCATTGGTTGGATCAGCTTTTTAAATGGCAATGCATTTGTGTTTAAAGAAACACTAGAAATTTTCAGGAAATATATAACAATTCAGTTTTGATTATTATTTTGACTTTTAGATTTTTGTCTTCTGACCTTGCAAATAAGTGCAGTCTGTGTTATAATTGATTTTTGAAGATCTAAAATAATTGTATGCCTTTTTTTTTTAATATGTCATAGCATCTGCCGGGAAGCGAACCCGCGACAACTATCTGCAAGCAACTGCTTGCTTGCAAGGCAGTTGTGCTGACCTCTCGGCTACCAATTTTCATTACATAGTTATAATTTCTCTCAAGTTATTTTTTAGCTCAATTTTAATAGATTACATGTATATTGAAAGATTGAAAAATTAGAAATAGGGAGATAAACTATTTTGTAGAGTTAGAGGCTAATAGATCAAGTTGTGCTTATCATGATATGGAATAAGAGATAATTAAATACTTAATAGAAGTAGCAGGAATAATAAGATGAAGGATTATTTAAAAAAAAGATATATCAAAATAATTTATGAATAAGGAAAGAATAATTGCAGTGCCATGTATTATTAAGATGTTGGAGATTAGGGAATAGAATTTATTTGTTAAAACATTAGAAAATACATATAAAAATAATATGATTGACATCATTGCAGTTCTGTGAAATTTTGAAACTAGCAGATTGCATTTAAATGTAGAGAGAAATTAGAATGCTTACATATTTATGATATAGATTTTTTTCTTACTCAAAAAAAAAAAAAAACTAGTAAAGGAGAGAGGGAATATGATAAATAATAATATATAAATTTGAGAAAAAAGAAAGTGTAAATTCATATATTTATATGTTGTAAGGTATGAAAAGTAGAGCTGCTTTAACCTAACCAAGAGATGCAGGTAGAGGGGGTTTAAACCTCATCTACTCCTCCAGATTGCTACTAAGCGACTTACTCTCCAAAACCTCATTAGAATTTATTCTTTATGTATATATACCCCATGGTCAGGGAGAGATGAGATCCCAAAGGGGAATTTTAACAAAGAAAAATCAGGTATAAACTATATAATGACACAGACAAGATATTGATGAGATTAGTGAATGTAACGTTTATTGTTTAATTAAAAGATATGACAATTTAAAGAATCAATTGACAAAAAAATATTGCAAGTTATTTTCTTGCAGCGGTAAACAGAAATTGAGAAATACATTTAGCAAGATTCAATTAATGTACATAAACAAATTGGTTGGCAATTATAAAACCATACTATGCCTAGACAACAACTGGGTGCTTTACTTTAAAGGAGAGAAACAGAAAAACATTAGGGTGAAATTACAAAAATGGATAATTGGTTAAACTAGTTAGGTACTTTGGTATTAAACCTGTGACGATGGGGAGATAGGAAGGAGACTTCACATCCACAACAATTCTTGGAATGACAATCGGCGCTCACAATTGAAAGAAAGTAATCCATTTTTAGAGGTGTGAAAACATGTATTTCCTTACATGTGACGTCGCAATGATGGAACGACTAATGATGTTCACAATTGAGTAATCTGTGAAAGGTGTCAAAACGTGTCTTTCCTTATCAGTGTGATCTTTTGGATTCGTTAACATCTCCACATTAGCTTTTTCTGTGCTTTCTGTTTTTTTCTTTTATTGAGCAGGTGTCCATAAATGTAGTTAATTTATTTTTAGAAATTTTTACCAATAATGGTGTGGTTTTTTATTGGAAATGCGTCGTTTTTAAATGTTTTTAGATTTATTCATATTTTTCTTTTTAAAATTTTGTACAATATTTGTTTGAATTTTATTACAATATTACCTTGATTTCTCAGCAATCATCCACTGAATATATACTACATTTTTTGTTAAAAATCTTCCAAAATATTGAAATATTATAACTGTCAAGGGTGTTGCATTTGCTGGTTTTTTTTTTTGAAATGCGTTGTTTTTAAGTTTTTAGATTTACTGCGGCATTTTTAAAAGTTTTTAGATTTACTTGAATTTTTTTCTTTTAAATTTTGTACAATATTTGTTTTGAATTTCACTACAATATTACCTTGATTTCTCAATAATCATCTACTGAATATATGCTACATTTTTTGTTTAAAATCTTCCAAAATATTGAAATATTAAAACTGTCAATGGTGTCGTGTTTGCTGTTTTTTTTTTTTTTTTTTTTTGGAAATGCGTTGTTTTTAAAAGTTTTTAGATTTACTCGAATTTTTTTTTTTTTACATTTTGTACAATATTTGTTTGAATTTTACTACAATATCCTTGATTTCTCAATAATCATCTACTGAATATATACTACATTTTTTGTTAAAAATCTTCCAAAATATGTTCAAATAACCAGATTTCCCTGTTCAATATTTCACAGTAGGAATATTAAAACCGTCAATGGTGTCGCATTTGCTGTTGTTTTTTTTTTTGGAAATGCATCATTTTTAAAAGGTTTTAGATTTACTTGTATTTTTTTTTTTTAATGTTGTACAATATTTGTTTGAATTTCACTATAATATTACCTTGATTTCTCAATAATCATCTACTGAATATATACTACATTTTTTGTTAAAAATCTTGCAATATTTCTTTGAATTCCATGGTATCATGTGTTACTATTTTTTAGAATGTACTCATTTTTAGAGCTGGACACGGAGCATGTATTAGACCTGGGCCTGTTGACGTTCATATCAACCACCTTCCGATAACTTTGGAGATGTTGCCAAAAGAGCCGTGTACACATCCTTTGGTTTTTCGAAAAAGTCATGTACACATCATTTTGGTGACATCACAAAGTCGGTGGCAGATTGATACGAATGTCAACAGGTCCAGTTGGTAATACATGCTTCATATCGCAGCTCTCCAAGGTACCATTAAGGCTGTTGTCAAAGATAGCCTGCATTTAAATGACAAAATAAAGATAAATCCTTCCAGTGGACATTTTTCAGATTTACTCAGTAGTATTTTGAGCTTATGACAAGATAAGATTTTATCTATAATGAAATTAAAAACTATTGTGGTCCTTGATTATTTAATTGTGTGAATTTAGAAGCGAGTCTCAGGGCACAGTGGCTTTATACATGGTTAACTTGGGTCTGGATAGCACTCCGGGTCTAATACATAGTTAAAGAAATGGAGCTCATTCGCTGTAGTGTGATCCGAGTTCAGGGTCAGAGTATAAGTACTTGTGTCCAGTAGTAATATTTGAAATACTTGTGTCCAGTAGTAATATTTGAAAAAGACTCGAGATCCACTTTATTGTCAATGGCCATCTCGGAGTAGTGTTAGCCTATTAATCAATGACAGGAGCTATGGATATGTGCCGAGACACCCACAAATCACCGAGTAGAACAATATAAGAGAAAGTGCAGTCAAACGACCATTAAACTTTAAAAACCTTAAATAAATATACATATATGAAATAATATGACTTCAAAATTTTCTGAGACTGAGGAAATATCCACTCTTAAAAATAATTATTACTTTACATCTTTTAACTAACATTAAAATATGAGAAAGATGTGTATATTAATTAATCACTATTTAACTAGTTCACCCTTAGAGTTAATGAAGACTTAAGATTTTAATTTATATATATGACCGTACTGTCCCCTCTCTTACATTTAATAAAACTATGAACGTTTAAACTATACGTTCTGTACAAATACGTGTTAGTAGAACTCAGGTTGGCTTTAAAGAGTGATAAAAATATAATGCAGGATTGGATCTTTCTTCTAAAATGCATAAAATTGAACACTTTGATAAATATACTCGAAAGTACAAATTAAAAGAATTATTGAATTATTTTTAAAAAAAAACAATTGTGTGTTCTGCATTTCTCTCTCTCTCTCTCTCTAATATATAAAAAAAAAAATCAGTAAAACCAATGCGCAGCAGGAGGGAATTGGAAAGAGAAGTTTTATTCAAAGAATTTTCTAATAAATCTGAAATATTCCCGTATTTAGTAGCAGGTCAAACAAATAGAAATAAATGAAATTAGATTATTTCTCCCTTCCAGTTCCTCCTATATACATATATTTATTCCAAGTCATAAGAAAGAAATCATGTTTCTTTCTTTAAAAAAAATATAAATAGTATACAATTCAAGTAATGTATAATGATAATTCATAACAAAAAGAAAGATTTACGTGTATATTAATAAGATTAAGAATCGCCATTATGCTAGTCAAAAAAAACAACGAAAATGTTAAAAATTATTAGGCTATATATATATGAACACATTATACTTATAATACATAAATATGATTTAAGGCAAAATAAAATATCAGTGGAAATTAAAGTTACCGGTAACATTTAACATTTTTTGAAGCAGCGTACAGCTTTAATTTAAGATAGCCATGGAGACATTCTAGTCCACACTCATACTGATGACTTATTGTGATTTTGGTCCTCGGTCATCCATTAAAAGCAGCAGGCATTGGTCAGGCAAAAAATTTTCTTAGTACTCTACATTTCTTGTTACATCTTCCAGGCTCCAGCAGATAGGAAACAGTTGAGAGAGAGAGAGAAAAGTCTATTCAGCCATTTGAGCTATAATACACATTTTAAATTTTTCTTATAGCAACTTACTATCCATGCGGCAGAGCTTTCACACAGGTGCAAGAGCCAGGTAAAAGAGAGAGAACAATAGTCAAGCTCTCAATTTATACCCAACTTGTTGGTCATCTTACATTCCAATGCCATTGTTTTACTATCTTATGTTTTTAAATGAAATTTTAAATTAATTATTGCTATCTAACTAATCTTTTTCTCTAATGAGTTCTGCGATTCTAGGAATTTTAATTTTGTTATCTAAAATAAAATCTTTTAACTTTATTTTATAAAAATTTTTGAATATGCTTTTTTTTTAAAATTTCTATTTAATTTAAATTTAGTCTACATTCACTGTGGTTGGACTCAGGGTCTTTAGTTAAACCACAGTGAATGGTGATGCAAGCATATATATATATATATTTAATATCTATATATGTGTAGCTTCAATATGAAGAAAGAGATAGTTAAGATATATAAAAAGCAAATGAATAAAAATGTTGATAGATTTTTAAAAAAATACAATAGAATTAGAGAGAATTTGAAAATGTCATGAAGAAAGAAAAATTAGAACTGGTAGTTGTAGTATAAACACATATTAAAAGTAATGAAAAGCCAGTTTTAAGAACTTGTGGGATAAGCTAATAAAACTAATATTGATATAAAAAGGAAGAATTAATATATTTTTTTTACAAAAGATAAACATAAAACAATGATGCAAAATAAAGGACAATAGCTTTAATACATATAATCCATTAAAAAGCAAGAGAATATTCAATTGAATAGATGGATATATGCTATGAAATATAAATAATAATTTAGGAAGTTTGATAAATATAATAGTGATAGAAGATGAGAAAAATGAAAATAGTAAGCTGTTAAAAATTTTCTTTATAAATTTAGGACGAATCTTAAATTAAATAGCCCAAATACTGCTTGAAAAGTTTTCCACATCATTATTAATTATTTTCCAAAAACAACTCCCAAACACCAAACTAAATCATTTTTCAAAATTTATTGTCATTTATTATTTTTCAACTATTCATAGCTAATAATAAACTATCTCCCACTTCTTTATCCCTCCACTATTTTTGTCTAATTCAATTCTTCTTTTATCTTCATAATTTTCTCAATATTTTTTAATTTTTTTAAAAAATGCTTTTACATTGTCAATATTATCTTTTCAATGGATATTTTCCTACCCCCCCCCCTCATAATTATATACTTTTCTATTTCATGTAAAGCTTTCATTAAAAAAAAATAATTCCAAAACCCCCTTTCTGATATCTCAAACTTTAATGTGCCACAAACTAAATTTCTATCCTTTTGTGTACAGATTGCAATTTTCACTGTAAATTTTTAAGTATTAGTTTCATTGTCAATTGTCCAGCTTTCCAAATATTTAAAAATACTAATCTTTTCAATAACTTATTATCCAACACTGGTTTCTTTATCACTTTTTCTTGCTACTTTATTTGTATTGCCTTAGTTTTATTTGTGTTTCTTTTCATCCTACACTTTCTTCAAGTTTTATCACTCTTACATGATTTTTAAGCTCATGCTTACAATTTACAAACACTATTATGGCTTCAGAAAATTTGATACAATGAATTTCTGTATTCCCTTTATCAAAACATATGTAACTAACAATTCAACTAAATATGCTAACATACATACATTATCCTTACTACATACTTCTTCCTATATCTTTGTCATTTTTATGAAAACCAATTAATCATAAACATCTTTTGTTTTGCATAGATATTGTAGCATAAATATTCCTTATCAAATAGATCAGACAGTATGTCAACTGATTTGATACCTCAATGTTTTTAATTTGTGTTCAGTAAAATATAAAAATTTGTTTACAAAAACCTCAACATGAAATTAAATGTTGGAGATGACAATGTATGGGTCACAGTTTGGAGAATATTACAAGGGAAGTTCTAGAATGTGAATATATATATATATATATAGTAATGATATCGATATAAGTCAGGAATAACTTATAGCAAGTATTACACTGTATGGAAAATATTTAGTTGTAACTTAACGTTTGATATGAGAAATTAAAGAGTAATAATAAACATAAATTATTAACTTTATATATAATTCAATCTAACAATTAAAAAGAATTCATTAAAACTGTCTATGGAGATATTTTAGGACAAGTCTATGAGTATATTGATTAAAAAAAATCATTGAAATATTTTTTTTGTTGGAATTTATTATTTACTGGCACAGGACTCTCTTTTAGATGTAGACTGTTGTACATCTTTTTTTACACATATGCCCATATATAAGCATTTGGGTTGGAAAGAATAAGTGGATTCATTTTATTCTTTCATAAATACTATATCTTGTGTTGGGAATGAAAGTATTCATTTATTATTAACACTCGTAAAAAGCGCATGCACAATAGCTTGAAAAGGCTGATCTTTAATGTATTACATTTTTAAATTATATTCCAATAGACTAATATCACTGCTAACAAAATCTAATCATTTCTATTGATTTATATTCTATATATCATAATGCACTTGAGCTTTTAGAATGACAATTGTTTCCAATGGATTCTTAATTCTGTTTTTTTTTTTTTTTTGTTAATATTTTTGAATATCTTTATCTTTTCTATAAATATGACTGATTAATATACAGTGCTTTGTTTATTTGTCAGAAGAATGAATTTCAGTAGATTTTTTTTTTAATTTAATGATATTTGAATTATTTAAAGAATGGTGTTCATGTGATATTTGAATTAACTTTTGCAAAGTTTTTATTAAACTTTTAGGAAATTGTTATAGCTAAACTATAAAAAATTTTATTAACAATATTAAGGATAAAAAAAAAACTAGATCATTTTATTGTATCATAACTATATCTGGATTTTATTATTATTATTAGATGCTGTCAAATCAACATCAATTACTGGAAATCATACAAATAGCATTTTTCCACAATGACCTATAGTCTGTTTGGTTTTTCAAGTTATTTCAAATCACATTCATCATTCTGATGATGGAGTCCATTTACTTTATTGCTGGTTGTCCTAAGATTTATTATCACAAATCTTTCTAAACATTACATACTTTTCTAATAAAATAGATATGTCCAAATAGAACAATTTCAATTGTATTGATGGTGTTTCAAGAAAAAGCTCTGGTCTGATATGATCAGTAAATTCATTTGTTTTTTTTTTTCTATTGCCCCATATTTCAAGAGCATATTTTTTCTATAAAATTATAGGAAACATCATAGTTTGGAACAATTCTGATTTTCATTTTTAAAGATATGCCCTATCCAATGTTAGTTTGCAATTAATTTCTTGCTTACTAGATTCTTCATTGTGATAAATGATCTAAGAAGGCAAAAATTGTCAACTATTTTTATAGCTTCATTATCAATTTTGAAATTGATTGCTTAGCCTATCACAATTTTTTTTTTTGCATTAAACCATGACTATATTTTCATTTCTACATTTTCAGTTATAAAATATTTTATATATGAATTCAACAGATAAGGCTATAATATGCAGTTGTTTGAATTCTTCACCATTGTGAAGCCTTTCTGTTTTCTTACTGCCTGTTTTAGCTGTAACTTCTAGTCACTTATATTGATCTCATTATAGTAAAATGTTCTATTATATCCATAGCATCTTCTGTAAGATCTTGTTAAAATTAAAGAAAATAACTATTATGCATTCTCTATAATTGATATTATGATGTAAATATGATTCAAAAAGCATTTTATAACTTTTTTTTATTCTTAAGGCTAACTTCTTTGTATATATGATAGCTGTTTATTATAGTAATAGGCAAGGTTTAATTCAGGATGATATTTGGAAAAAAATAATTTTTTTTGTAGATGATTTACTTTAAAAATTAATTGTTCATCTTAAGACTTTTGTTCATTATCTTGTATTATTGTTTACTATTTGACACTGCCTTAAATTTGTCATAAAGGTATATTTTGTTTATTGTTATTTGACAGATTGTGAGATATGAGAACACTAGTTGTAATGTTGCATTGCATTAAGGTGTTTTTTTTTGTTTGTTCAAGTATATTTTTTGGTATGATATTTTTAGATAATTGTGCAAACCATTTAATCTCATTGTTGTTGAAAAATAATGCAGGAATGAGACTTGTTTAGAAAATAGCTTTTTTGACATTTTGACAAATTAAATTTTTTCTATATTTTATGATATTACTATTCTCTTCATGCAACAACACTTGAAACTGCATTAAGTTTTGCAAAGGGAAAGAATAGATTGTTAACATTTTCAAAAGTTTAAATGTCCTAAAATTAATATTTGGATTACTATATTTTATGAAAGGTTTTAATTCATGGATATTGAAGCTGGAAATATAGTGCATATTTCTGCTTCACCTAGTGCCAATGTCATCAGCACTAGTCTGGGTTTGAACCCAATCCTTATTAACTGACACCCATCTCATATTCGGTGGTAGTATATTTATAATTATTATAATCTTTTGATTAATTTGTATTTTATGATTAACTAACCTTTTATAATAGTTTATTTATTTATAATATTTGTAAAAATGTATATTGTGTTTATTTTATCAAATTGAATTGAATCCTAGATATCTATAAAATGTTACAAATATTTCAAATTCTTTATTAAAATTCATTTTCTTCAATAAATCAGTTGGTAACATTTTATATTTATCTTTTAATCAATGTACATTTGAGAATCAATTATTTAAACATTGTAAGATTTGTATGAAATGTTTTGTAAATTTCTACTTAGGTTTATGTCAAATATAAGTTTGAAAGTCATTGTACCAAATTCCTAAAATTTTTGTGAATAAAATTACATTTTTGTTAATCTAAACCTTAATTAAATAGATTTTGTTAGTACAATGACTGATAAACTTAATATGCTTGTTGTTGTTGTTTTTTAATTACCAAATCAACCCTTGGGGCATGTTCATGCAGAATTATAGATTTCCCTCCAAAGCAGGCACCAACCTCAGAGAAACATTTAGAATGATTGCAATTGGCAGTTGTCACTGTAGATTCAATCCTATAGATAAAGACCAGAACATATAAATAGTGGAAAATTTGATAAGGAGGATTAATTAATTATTTGTTGAGTTTTATCTGAAGAGAGTAGTTTAGAGATATAGTACATCGTGCCTACAGAATGACTGGCTAAAAGATTGACCATTGCTTTTCAGAGCTCTGTCCCACCAGCTCATCAATGCCTTTCCAGTGCTTTCAACATCTAGCTGGAGTCTGTCTGTGTCAATGAAGCCTGCAAATGATCTGACTGTATTAACTGCCTGTTTCAAACCATGGAATGCCTACTGATTGATTCTGAGGTAACGTCCAATTCGCCGCAAGCCATTGATTCTATTTTACTTGTTTTCCAAATCAATACTAACATATTTTATATATCTGTGTAATGTTTATACAATGTAATTTTAAATTAAATGCGTCTTTAATTTTTCTTAAATTTAAAATATCAATTCTAAAAATCTCACATTATTTTGATGCGGCAAACTTAAATTAAATTTTGTTGGTTTATTTATAATATTTGACTTACTGAAATTTCCAAGTACAAAATTCAATGAGCTATTAACTTTAAATTCTCTCCCTCTTATTTTTCCAGTCAAAATCATTACGGGAGACTTACTTCCCGTAAATTAATTAATAGAAAGCTCGTTTAGTTTTGTATATCATTATAAATTTATTTTGAATGATTTATTTTAAAAGTATCTTACTATTACCTCCAATTTAAAATAGCCCTGTAATTATTTCTGAAAGAATAAATAATTTTAGTGAATCAATTAAGTAAAATTTATCATAGAATTTTCTCAGTATATATTTCATACATATATTTAATTTGTCAGAAAAATATTAAAATTATGATTTACAATTTATTAGTTTGATATTCAGTGCCCGTCTGTGTTAATTAAAAACAGTCTTATTTTGTAATCTTTGATAAACTATTTAAGAACTTATTAATAAATGAAATATTTGTGAAGTGTGGAAAACAATTTATATTTTAGTTAATTTCTTTATATATATATATATTATATTTATGATTCATTCATTAGTGGACTAAGGTTTGTGGGGACTTTCTATCGACGTCAGGGAACTGATTATTTTAATCAGGAATTCATTAATTTTGTTAGTGATACACTATCTATATATATGTCTAAGGCATTAATGTTTTTTATAGCTACAACCATTCATTTATTATTTTGCTTTGCTACTTACTCATCAGGACCTTCGGAAATTTAACTATGAACAATCCAATCATTCACACTCCCTCAAAGTAGACGTAGTTCATACCAAGGGATCCATTTTCGGGCATTGTCGTTTAAGATGTGTATGGGAAGTCCAGCACATCAAAAATATTTTATTATTATTCAGAGACCTGCTTTGGCTGGAGGGCCAACATTTCTCTTATCTACCTGTACATATCAGGAATTTCCTTTAGCAAAGCCACCCAGAGTTTCATAACAGACCTCATTTATTTTTGTTGTAATCTATAATAGCATACTGCCTTCTTCATCATTTTATATCTTTATTTAGCAAACCTGAAAGGCTCTCTGCCATGATGGCATGTCCTTCACAAACAAATTTCGTAATTAATTAAATCTGACTGTATAATTGTCAATTATTTATTTAAGAACTATTTTGCTTCCCATACTCATTATATACAAATGATTTTAAATGTAATAGTGTTTTAAATGCCCATCTTTCATGTCTTGTAATATATATATATATATATTGAAATGGAAACCTCCCAATCTCCGTTTCACCATCAACCTAATAACCTACTCGTCTGAACTAGTTTATAACCTATCTTAAATGTAAAAAATGTTATATATAAATCGAGCGGGAAAACTTTGCTATAATGACCGCTTGAATGGCATCATCCATTTACATACAAAAATACGCTATAATTAGATAGGTTTGATAAAATTATAGCGTAGAAATGCTCATAATTTATTATAAAATGTTTTATTAATTTTCAGTCAATTCTTAATTATATTTGCTATGATATTCATATGTGGATGGATAATTTAAACCTTGGAATAATGGCAAAATGATTTATATATATATTTAAGTTTAAATAAAAAAGATATAATGTGAAACATTTTTCTTTAAAATATATTTAACGTTTTTCTGATTTAATGTTTTACATATATAATTGAAACTAAAGTATTTTCTTTAAATTTGCTTTTTTTTAAACAGATAATATTGGGAAGGAAAATATGTTAAAAGTTATTTATTTCAGTAAAATAAAAATCCATTTATAATTAAAAATGAGAATTTTGTGTAAACAAGAAATCAATTAGTGACCGCACCTGGGTAAATGTAAAATCTGTTTATTTTGGTGTCAACAAAAGACTTTATCATTAAATCAGAGTACCGTTCCTTCTGCTAAGCTTTAACATTTCTTTAACACCTAAAAAGGAATTTAATTAATGAAACAATCAAATTATATAAGTTATATATTTTAATAATTTTTTAAGTAAATTAAATATAACACCTCGGAGATTTTATCAGTGGTATAAATTAGATTATATTATTTTGTTTAATTAAAAGTCAATTGGTCCCAAGGCAAACGAAATTCCAAAAAGGTGTTAAGGTTTTGTGAAAATGTATAAATAGGCCTTATTTTAAGCGGGAAGATAGACTCCATCTTGCTGTTAAAGAGCTGTTAATATCAGAAGTTATAAATCGTTTAATTTTACCATGTCTGGCTAAAGTCAGGCAAAATTTTGCTGCCGTTTCCATGGAACGCCGAAGTTCAATCCATCCAATGCCGAAACAACAACCAACAAGCTTATACCGAATAAAAGATGCCGTAAGCCACTAAAAGAGACTTGCCTTCATTCCAACACCATTTTTAAAATCGTCTCCCAACTAAATTGAAGATGCTCTAAGCCGCCAAAGAACTCACCTTTGTTCCAGCTCGAATATCTCCAGTTCAGCTATAGGAAAACTCTTAATATTACTAAAATAGCAGAGCTCTGTGAATTTCAAAATCAATCATTATTTCTTCAAAATCAGGTTAGCTGACCATATTATTGTAACTCCTTTCTAAATTGTTTTCTAAATAATATTTGAATTCTATAAAATGTAATAATTTTGCTCGTTTTTCTTTATTAATTCAATATTTTGCTATATAACTTAATCACTGCAGTAAATTTGCTTTTCTGTTGATTATTTTGATAATTATTAGTTATACCTACATTTCGAAATGGCGTGCATTTAATTACCAAATATGTTTTTTTAAAAGATATAATTTAAAATTTTCGAATTATTAGTTATAGTGTCATTTTGTGTGCTGTTTCGAAAACCTAATTTCTAAATAGCGGCAACACATTTGTGCTCGTTGATATTTGGTCATTTATTAATTAATTAATATAAATATAAAATGTGGCTTTTCAACCTTTAATCATTATGTTACTAAAGATTAAACTAGCCTGGAGTGTAATCATAAGTATATTTTTTTACTTTCCCCCCTTTTAAAAGTTTAATAGTTATAGATAACTAAAGAGATTGAAAGGGATAAAGTAAAGTTTGTATATATATATATTCCCGTCAGTAGCATATCGTATTTCTCATGCTACAGAAGAGTTGGCTCTTTTGATCAAGCTGATGATCTAGTGTTTATTTGATGTATAGTATTAATTTATAATATACTTCGGTTGGCGGATGTGAAATTTATTAATATTTTCTCGTTGTGCTGTTTTTATATATATCAGATGGAGCCACGGTAAGTCCAGCCCATCTTCCTCTCTTATGGGCAGTGCAGTAGCTAAATCTGAGCTACGGACCAGATTAGCACATAAGTTTCTCTACTTCTTATGAACCAAATAAAGGTTTTTTTTTAGCAGCATGACGACCGGTTATTGGGTAAACCGGTGTTTGTCACGAAAACCCTAAAACTATTCTTCCATCCGCAGAGCAACTTTATTATTATATTTTACTTGTGCCTAGCGTATTAGTAAAATCTCTATAGCCAACTCTGCCTCCCTAATATGCAATCTTCGGCATTGAACCGAAGTATTCTTGAAAACCCATTCGATCTAATGCTATCTGGGATGCTTTATAGGCCATATTTAATATAAAAATTTATTATAATCAGATGTATTATTAAGCTTTACTCCAGACTTGGTTTGATTTCATGTATAATAACCACTCGAACTGATTATAAAAGGACATAACTAATAAGTGAATGTAGTGATTAGTTGTATAGCATGATATCTGGCTCCATTAAATAATGTCAACAAACCTATTTGCCAACGCATTAATTTATTGTTCAAATGGCCTAGAGAAATGTTACTTTATAAATAAAATGCCTGCGTGCATTTGCCAACAATAATGTTATTCAAAATACATCTCAAATTGTCAATAAACATATTTTTAATTCATCATATATCAGTTTCTGTCTCATTATTAGATCAATCCAATTCACTAATTTTCCATAGTTATTCATTAGTAAAACCCCTATTAACTAAATATATTAGATTTTATCTTTGGAATGTCTCTAGTATTAAGTTGTTTATTTTTATGTTTAAGTCCATGAGTCTTATTGTTTTCTCCGATTTGCTAGTGGGCCGGATTAAGAATTAATTCTCATGGGCCATCATTGTTATGTTGTCCATTAGGTGTTTGACCTGGGGCTTGGAGAGTGGGTTCGAATCCAGGCTGGTCTCTGACCAAAATCTCGGGCTCGACTGGGTTTGAAGTACATTTTGTGAGTTCCAGCTCATGTTAGATGGCTAAGCATGTTTTGACTGGCACAATATAAAACAGATTTATTTGTAATATCTTGAAGAGGGCTAATAACATTTTATTGCTGATTGGTTTTTGGTTGACCAATTAACAAACTGTTACATTATTTGTCAAATCCGCATCAAAATGAATTAAAGAAAATAACCAAGTTGTATAAATAAAGACTACTTATTTTGTACTAAATTTCTTAATAAATTCCTATAATATTGTTATTTTAAATAAGCTTAGTTTGTCATCACTCCCAATCTCTAAGGTTAATTATTCTATTTATTTAAATATTTCCTTGATTTAAATTCACTTCTTTATAATGTTGCCAGAAAAAATTGTCATTATTACGGTTCAAACCATTAGTAATCGATCAAATCATATCTGTACCATTCTGCAATCGTCAGAATCCATTAAATCATTGGTTTTTCATATAAACCCTTTATTATTTTGAGTCTCTATGTGAACCATGACCTCCAGCTGGGACGGAATAAAACCAAGCACTGCTAGTGTCATCACAAACGTTATCCATTAGTCAGAGAGGCAATAGTTTAGGCAAATAGGTTAGGATTCATCTTTGTCCTGACATATGTATCTTGTGCATGGTTGGATTCAAGGTACTTTTGCTTGGATTATTGGTCTTGTTGAATGAATACACGATTTTGACCGGCACAATATCTTATAATTTTTGTGATTTATCTACTTGAACTCAGGCAGGGCTTAGTAGTGAATTTGATAATTATTTGACTTTTATATATTATGATGTTTCACCAATTCGAAATGATCTCAAAAAAAAAAAATGTTTTTTTTAATTACATGAAATTTAAATTTTTTTTATATCTTCTTCATACATTAAACTCAGTCTTTAAAAATACTCCTTTGGAAGATAATCTTTGAGAACATTAAGATAGAATGGAATTCTACTTATTTAATCTATAATCTTCCATTCATACATCTTTATATTAACATTCATCACAGCATGTTCTCACAGATTATCTTCCAATGGAGTATTTTTAAATACTGAGTTTCACTTGCTTAATTTCAAGTATTGTATGATTATTATTTTTTGTTGACAAGCTCTTTGATGAATGAGCATAATAAAAGCAAGGTAGCATGTGATGATGGAAATGAAATGCTGAATTTCAAATATATATATATCAAGCAAACCAGGAAAGAAATAATGACCTTTTTGCAAAATTATTTTTGAAGTAAAGCACTAAGAATGAAGGATTTTAAAATAGTATAATTCTTCAAGAATATAAGAAATTTCTTGGTAATTATCTTATTATTTTTTTGTTAACTATCTGTAAGATGTACACATAAGATTTATGTTACAATTTAATTTTACTATATGTTAAATGCATGTAACTTAACATCTACATCTTGTCTTTGCAACATCAAATATTATTTTTGAGAGTATTTTATATTTTGCCAATTTTCCTTTTGGCATTTTATAGAATGCCTAGGAAATGTGTGAAAATCTAAATGTTTCATACTTGGATGTCCCACTTTTGGCATTATATAAAACACTTAGGCATTCTATACAATGCCGTTTTTTACATTTTGCAAAAGACATTGACTGATAATTACAATGCCAATTGTATGTAATAGGTTAAGCGAACAGTGGAATCACAAGTACATTATATTTTGTTCCAAACTCCCTTTGTTTGATAAACATTGATTAGAATAGAATACGTATTGTTTTTGAAATGCAAGTGTATAGTACTTTTCAAAACACACATATGTATATAATACAGATGTCTTTATATATATAAATCGAATTTATACTATAAGCAAAATTTAAAAAAGTAGTACTTAGAATAAGAAAAAAAACACTAATTCCTACCATGTGTGTGCGTGTAGTGGACATCCAGGTGGTTCTCTGTGGAATTATTTGGATGGTGCTAAGGTTGTAAAAGTGATCTTTAAAGTTCAATCACTTTGTAGATTTTATAACTAATGATACACTCAAGAAACCAGATGGCCAAGACATTGATGATAATCAGCATTGATACAATGATCCCAGTGCTTTTGAATGTGCATGCAATTGAAATATTGATTGTTTTTATAATATGCCTTAAGTTTGGCATTGGATAGATGATAATTAGCCTAAGATTTATAATATATCTCTTTTAAATCCTGTCACAAAGGATGGCTGTCATTTGTTGATTATAATTACTGATGATTCCATATTATAATTTATAATTATTTATAGTTATTTCTAACGATGATTTTTTTTTTCATTTTTATAGTTTAAGCGTGAAAACTGCGCCATCGAGTGGGGATATAGTAGCTATTCGACGACAACCGATATTAATATTAAATTTATATTTGATGAATATGCTTTTAAAAATATATGACTCTATCTTTGTATCATGTTATTCAAAAAAAAAAGTGATATAACTATAATTAATTATGTTGAATTTATTTTATTTTAACAGTTGTTAATAATACATTAATTATTTTATGCATTTCAAAACAGTTGTTTTGGTATCCCAAAATAAATGTAACGATAACTATGGTTTCAATGCCCATAAGCATATAACATCTTTTCCCTCATCAGTGCATTTCAGTTTGAATTAACTAGGGTCTTTTATACTCTAAATAAGAAAGGATTTTTATTTACTATCAACTATTTGTTGGCTAGATGAATTAGTTATGATCTGCTACTTGAAAAAAAAATTTTTAAGGTTTACTGGACTGGCCAAGCCTAAAGTTGTGGGCATTGTTTGGGGGGAGGGGGTCTACGCATTATGCCATAGGACTCTTTATTATAGAATATATATAAGTTTACTTTTAAATGTTCGTTTTGTTAATTGCCACAATTTACTAAGCATTCATGGAATTTGTTCAGACTTGCTTGATCCCTTGTAAGATATATAATAAGATGACAAATTAGTTGTTAGTTTAAGGTCATTGCATTTTATGCATTGAATGCCTAATATGAAATAATTCATAATAGCAATTTTTTTCAAAAAATGTTTAATTTATATAGATCTTTAGGTAAAGTTTATTCTTATTTTTCTGTGTAATCATTTTATTTTCAATTAAAAAATATTGAATTGGTTTACCATCTTAATATTTTACTATTAAGAGAATCCAAATAAATAAACGAATGTGCACTGGAAGTAAAATATTGTTGGAAGTCATAATTTAAATAATGGAAACTGAAAATGGAAAGCAATACATGTAAACAAATGTATGAGTTATTATTAAAATGCTCTTTACTTTGCTTTTTATAAAATAAGATATTAGATTATATATATAACTAATTTGTGAATTATAAACTATGCCATTATAATTTATTATATTTATACATACCATTGAATATCTTATTTTACAAGAAGTTCAGTAAAATGCATATTAATGCTCTGAATGACTAATTGAGCCTCTGGGCATATGTTCTATACTCAAATTTTTGGTTTTATCTAAGGAGTTTATCTAAGGAGAAGCGATTTTATATCCTATTGCAAATTACATTTACAATTATGTAAGTGATAAATAAGGAAAGTTTAATTTCAAAATTGGAAGGAACATTAAAATTGCAGTTAGAAAAATTGCTACAATGTAGGAAAAAGCAGTATGTAGGATGGACAATGTTTAGAACAATTTCCTATAAACCTGAAATATAAAATAATTTTAATTATATATATTATGTATATTCTATTATTTAAAAAATTAATGTTAATTTTTGATATAATAATGTGCATCTAAGAATAAGATAAAAAAAACATCAAATTGTTATTTTTTAGCATGATCAGTCTTAATCATTCAAACGCAATTCAAAATGCGAATAATTTTGTGTTAATTTTGTTATAAATAATGTTACTTTTGATATTATTTTTATTGTCTGATTTGAATTTCTATATGTCTTTTTGCTAACATATAGATATTTTTTTGAATAAATTAACAACACACAATTTATTTATAGGTAAAATATATGCTGTCATCTCTAAAAGGAATGGTCGGGTTTTAAATGAAGATTTACAAGTGGGATCTCAAGTATTTAAAATAACTGCTGTCTTACCTGTAGTAGAAAGTTTTGGTTTTGCTGAAGAAATTCGCAAGAGGACAAGTGGCTTAGCCAATCCTCAGCTTGTTTTTAGTCATTGGGAAGTAAGTAAATATATGAATTAGTTCTAAGTCATATTTGCATCATTTTTCAAAAATAGTTGTAACTTACGTTAATTCAGGAATTGCTGAAATAGTTTGCTGTTTAGATGACTAAATTTGATCTTTTTTCTGAAATTGAGTTGCATTCTGAAAATTAGCCACAATTTTTGTTTATCAGATTGGTTATTAACCAATAAAAGTCATTTTACTGAACACTCAAATATCCTTTGGTTTTTGATAAAGACTTTTATTATTCTGAAAGTGAAATTTCTATAACGATTTAATAATTTTTGACTTAGGTATTTATTTGAAATGCTTATACATGGATATATGAATAGTTTTAGTTCTGCAGATATACTTTATTAAAAAGCATTAATTCTCATCTGATGACCAATGCAAGAAGATTATTAACATTAGCACCTTTGAGCCTTGAGTATGTTAGCAAACATTTGTTTTTACCTTATATATTTTGGAAAAAGATTCCATGGCATCCATATAGATTTAATGAAATGAATGGTAAACTTTGACACTTTGATGAGATCAATAAGAAAATAGTCGATATTGTATTAAATCAGTTTAATAACAGGAATAAGAAACAGAAATTTGCCAATAAATTTTCAACATGTTATAAAACAATTTATGCAGAAAAGAAGAAGAAATATGAAATATTTGAGTTACGACATAAGAAAATATAACTGTGAAATGTCAAAGATAGCTATAAATAATAAAAGCCCCAAAAATATAAAACAATATCTAGATATTGGAAGAAAAGTTATGGCAGCAATTAGAAGAAAATATGACTTTTAATTAAAAAAAGAAAATTATTATGAAATTGTGTGAAAGGTTTTTTTAAAAAATTGAAATCCCATATGTTTTAATGAAAAAATGAAACAAGCAATTAAATCTATATAGAAAGAAAACGCTTCAAGAACTATAGATATTCTAAAAGAAGGAAGTGAAGAAATTGTTGCAAAACTATACATCAATTATTTAAACAAGTGTGAGCAACCTTTTTCAATCAGCTGGTTTCATGAGATATTGTTCATCATGTATTGACCACAAAATTTTAAAGTATTTGAAATATTAATGCTTTTTTTGTTAATATCTTCTTTTATATATATATATTATAATGTATATAATTTTATTTTAAATTTCATTTTAATTTCTCACTACTTACACAAACTCGTATAATTTAAACTTTAATCGAAAATGAATATTATCCTCCAAAAAAAAAAAAACATTGAATGTATATTAGAATTTATATTTGTATAAAAAAACTCACAAATAAATCTGTTTTAATGTATAGTATATAGAAAGTTCTTTAAATTATTCTTAAGGGTTCCATACAGAAAATCATGCTTGTCTAAATGATAGGAGTATATCAGATCATTGGAAAAATATAATAGTGCTATTGATAATTTAAAAAATGATAAAGAAGCTTTTAATTGCAGACTTTCACTAGGATCATCACAGAGGTCTTTAAACTTCACTCATTCAAAATGAATAAGATGAATTTAAAAAATGATTGTAAAAAGATCCAGTGAATGTGAGTTGCCATCTTTTATTAGATTTGTAGATTCTAAAAAGACATTTGATTATATAATCATTTCCAGTGTGATAATAACTGTAGAACATTTTGATGTAGATTTACTATAATGTCACATTGTGGAAAATATTAAAATGTGACAGCAATGATTAAAGTACATGTAACATTAAAACTAATATTGATAAAATCATACAACAGATAATTTCTTGCTTCAAAACTTTTAGTAGAAAAATTTTATAGGAAATATTTTATGGGTTAAAATGAAAAGCAAAGAAAGTAAAAATAAATGGAGATTATTTAGATCATTTAGATTTTGTTGATGATATGGTTGTTTCAGTAAATAATTATTTAGGATTTCAGAAAACTTTACTAGAATTATCAGATGAAAACAAGAATGTTGCTCTAAAGATAAATATTAAAAAGATGAAAATAAAGATTAATAGTATTGAATTTTAGAAGCAGATAACAGTTGTTACTATCTTACTTAACTTATTAATACAGATAGAAATATAATTAATGAAATTAATCATGCAGTTAAACTTGAGGGCAGTGCTTTTGGTAGAAATTAATATTAATAGGAAGTATGCTTGTGTACTTGAAAAGAAGATTGTTGTTTTTTTATATTATCATATTTATTAAATATATGGACTGTAGACAACGCAATAAAATATAAAAAGATGTTTGATGCAACTAACAAAAAAATATCAAAATTGAAACATTTTGAGTGAAAGAACAACAAGATTTTAATATCATGCATTGAAAAATTTAAAAGATTGAAATGGAACTGGATTGCACAAGTTGCTAGAGGAAATGATTATAGCTAACAACTGAAAGCTTGAACTGGATTCTAAGAGTGTGGAGGAGTTAGAAAGAAACTTCATATGAAATAGACAGATAAGAAAATTACCCGGAAGGCCATGGGGAATAGAAGCTATGGATTAAAAAAACGGGATTAAACTTTAGAGATTTGAAATAGGTTAATAATGGTTGAAAATGATTATGATGATATATAAAGTTTAGTATAACCCCAAACTAATTATTTAATTTTTTAATCTAGCCACATTATTAGTTATTTATTCTAGAATATGCAAAAATAAATAACATTTAAAAGTCATATTTCTATAGAGTAATTTTTACTACACTAGTCCCTATATTACATGAGAATGATATAATAAAAATTAAACTACAGAAATATTATTTATTAAGTGGATAATAAAATTAGTAATATACTTCCATTAAGTGGTTTGTGTCAAAATTGTGAAGGCAGTAAGTTTGACACATCAATTAAAGTGTAGTAATTGTTTATCTATGTATATACTGAATAGTGATAAATATATGTGTAAGAGATTGTGATCTGGGCCAAGTGATGAGGGTTGGTGTGCGTCTTGGGGATCATACATTTTTTTTACGTCTTTGGTCATATGTTTAGGATTACACCCCTCCACAAAGTGTTAGATGTGATAGAAGCCAGTCTCTACCTTGCGTGAGAATGGTGTAGTGAAAATTACATTACAGAAATATTCATTAAGTAGATAATCTCTAGTTTAATGAATGACTAATAAAAATTATTAATAAATATTTAAGAGTATTTTTCTTCTAAGATTGGTATATAAAATTATTGTGCTTTCATTGCCATTCCCTGATGGCTTCGTTCGTAATTCTAAATATAATTTTCTAAAATATTTTATTATATAGACTATATTATTTCAGCTTTTACTAAAATAATAGAAATAAAAAATTTGTATCATTAATAAAGAAAATATATCAAAATTAAAATGTGTTAAAAGTGGATAGAAACCAGTCTCTACCCTGTGTGAGAGTGGTATAATAAAAATTACACTACCAACATATTATTCATTAAATTGGATAATCACTAGTCTAATGAAAGACTAATAAAAATTATTAATAAGATAAGGAATTATTTTGATTTTTCTCAAGAATTCTCTGCAAATGTATGCAATAGTTCTTATTATTATACTTAATAAATAAATACACATGAAAATATTTTAATGAATCGTGTGATAATGTTAATATATAAGTATGTATGTTATTTGAGCATAATTATAAAATAAAAGGATTCTAAAATTGAATTGCTTATATATATTTTATACATATATTTCTTTTTTGGATATATATATACTATAGATTTTAATTGAAATTTCTAAGTTAAATTATTTCAAGATATAGAATTAGATCATAATAATATTCATTCATACATTATAAAAAAAATTAGAAGGTATTAATAACTGTAATCTATGTTTTGATTATTATATACATATTAAAAACATGACTAATTGTTTTTTATTTTTTAGGTAATTTCTATTGATCCTTTCTGGGTTCCTTCAACAGAAGAAGAATATGAGCATTTTGGTGATAAAGCTGATTGTGAAAATAGAGCTTTGAAGTACATGAATGACATTCGGAGGCGAAAAGGATTAACTATTGAAGAAAAAGTAGTAGAACGTGCTGAAAAGCAAAGGACTCTAACAAAAAATAAATAATATTTAAGCTGCAATAGTCTTATTCTAATTTATATTTTTGTATCAAAATAAAAATATTAATTAGATGTATGTATTTAATTTATTTATTAAATTAAGTTTCATTCCTGAATTACATTATTAAAGTTTATATTTCAGAAGTTGTTTATTATAAATAGTATTGCTCCCATGTATTGCTTCAAATGTATAAACAAACTAGCCTTAATTTCACTATAGTAAATGGCAGAACAATTAAGAATTAAGTCTTCCAAATATAGTATAAATTATACATAATTTGATTTTTATCAGTTTGATTTAGTCTATCCTTAATATTATTTGTCAATTCATTTTAAAATATAAAGGAGACCTAAATGCAGTATTAGAATCTTGGGTAACATTTTTTTTTAGTTTACAAAATGTTTATAAGATCTTTGAATATAAAGGGATTTAAATGCTTTTATAATTTTCATTTATATAAATTTGAGGTCGATAGGAAGCAGAATGTTAAGAATCATATTTAAGATTTATAAAATGTAGATTATAATATTTGTTATATAGATATTTAAAGTTGTTTTGTAAATTGATCTTGTGGACAGCTATTATGCTACTCTTAGTGAATAATTCCGAGCTACATATATTTAAAAGGAGAAAGATTAATACCATAGGTAATATGTAATATACAAATGAGCAAATAAAAAATAATTACAGTAAGGTAAAATATGCATAAAATAAATTTATTAACCTGCTAAGCCAGGTTTTGGATATAGAGTATTTTTTTCAAAGCACAACTGAGAGGGAATTAGCAATATGTATCAAAATTTCCACCTACATACAGAGCTAAGAACCAGTGTTTGTTGAGAAGAATGCTATTGGCTCTAATGTTTATCGCATTAACAGAATTGTTTTATGTGGCAAGCTTTATTAATTTTTCAATTCCTGTTATTGTTTTTGAAGTAATCAATCTTAGTAGTTGTGTGTTTTGAACATACCAATGATAAGGATTTGACAATGGGTTGATTTATTATTTCTGCTACTAAATGTCAATAAATGTGTAAAAGTTTAAGTATGACCATAACGCTACAGTAGCTACAAAATTGAAGTGCTATTATGCGGCTGCAATATGGATTATGGTAAAACTCACTAAGTACTCGAGTACTTAAAGCATAAGTACAGGTGTGTCTCAGATAACAGGAACATCAGAAAATTTTAGAACTGATCTGAAGAAAAGTACTTGTAGTCTTAGAATCAGCAAATGTAGACAACTTCTGCTTAGATCTAGACAAAACAATGGCAATTCATCTCTAAGAAAAGACAATCCTCAGATGAGCAAAGATACCTCTAATGGTATGACTGATGAAGGAAACTAATACTACAACATATCTATTAAACTTCACATTATCTTTGCTTATACATTTTACTATCTATTAGCAATTTTCTCCCAATCTCACTATGCTTATCACATTTAGTGAAAGCTTTACCAGATGGTAATGCTTAATAAATTTTTATTCAATGTTGTTCTATCCAGGCTAGTTTCTAGCTTATGACTTTCATCAGTGAGGAGCTTTTTGATTTTTGAACAGTGCACTTGGGTGTTTTGGATTTTCATCTAACAACCTCTTTTTACTTTTGTTATACGATCAAACTACCAGCCCAAATTGAAAAACCTGTACATTTTTTTAATCCAATTCGAATCAAAGAATAAAGATAACTAAAGTTATTAAAAAAACAGGTCATTATAACTGTATCGGATCCAGATTTATAGAATCAAATTAGGTTACATAGAAAAATAAATTTTTCAATTTGGTCCAGTAGCTTAACTATATATCAAAAAAGTAAAGAGCTGCTAGAGAAAAAGTGCATTAGATCCAAATGCATTGTTAAAAATCCAAAAACTCCTAATAAAAGCCATAATCTAAAATCTACTTTGGGCATATTTGGATAGGACAGCATTAGATAAGAATTTTTAAGCATTATTTGGCATCTATTGATTACTAAAACTTAAATTATATGGCATAGACATAATGATATTAGAAGAAAATTGCTAATACCCAGCAAAATGTGTAAGCATAGATCATGTGATGATTAGTAGGTCATATGATGAGTTTCTGGTTTAATATTAATAAATGCAATACTTTTTCAATTGCAAGAAATGGAAATCATTTTTCATGTATTCTCACATTGCATTGCTCATATTTAATTATAATTAATAACACTTACTTTTTTCATTTTATAAAAAGTCAAATACATATTTTTATAGAAATAATTAAATTAAGTTACTATAAAATTCATAATAGAAAGAAAATAGTGTATTTAGATATATTGTTAATTAAATTTTACATTAGTAATAAATGTAACAAAACCATTTATATTTAAGAAAAATGTAATGTAGACAAGACAATAGTATAACTAATTGGAATTCTAACATATCTAAAAATATAGAAAAGAAATAAAAAAGATATAATTGAAAAAATTAAATGTACAGGAATAAACAATAATAATATAGTGAAAAATATAAAAATTATTAATAAATTAAATAGATAATTTAATAATATAATAAATTTTAAACTGTAAATGAAAAAATATTCTTAACATTTGATAATAAATATGTGAAAATTTATATTGAAAATTGCATAAATGTGATAATTAAATGTAAAAATGTCAGATTAATAATATTAAAAGTAATTCATACATGAAATGAAAAATTCAATTAATACAAGATTGAAACAATCAAATGGGATAAAAGATTACCTATTTATATGCATTCATTATAAACAGGAAGAATTTGAAAAAGATTGTATAAAAATGATTTACTACTACACTAATAATAAAAGAGAGAGAAAAATTAAAGAAGATATATTAATTAAAAATAATAATTCAAGATTAAATAAAGATTTGTTTAAAATTTTTACAAATGTAGTAATATATATATACAAATTAAAAATTAAACAAACAATAGAAAGTAATAGTTAAAAAAAAAACGGAGTTATATAAAGAGAAATATTTTAAAAATTTGTCAGTTGATGAAGATTGCATTTAAAAGAAGATAATGATTTAAAACATAAAAATTAAATAATGTATGATTTAATACAAATTTAAATGATTTAATTACATAAAGTTTAAAATTGATATAAATTATATATAAAAGTCAAAAAATAATATACATATTAAATAAAACAAAATATAATTAAGATGAACAATTAATTATAAGGTATATGAATTTTGTACAAATGTAATTAAAATATGAATCGTATATATTTAGATGTGATTGCAGTAAAATATTGTTTCCATGTAATCATATATATTTAAATCTTCAATTAACTATAAGTTTATTGAGAAATGATTAAGAAATTAAATTAAAATATTTTGTAACTCACAGGAAACTATTGATGAATAGAAAAAAAAAGCTGTTATTAATTATATATATTAAGTGTTAATGCATAGAGAATAAGAAAGAATCGATCATATCTGTTAGAAAGCCAGCAAATATAAAATAATCATTTATATTTGATCTTAACTTGTAGAAATAGACAAATTATTTGAAAGTAATATTAATGATTAAATTTGATCCTTACTAATATTACTTGTTAGTTTGCCCATCTTATAAGTTTTGAATTAGCAAATATATAAATAAAGAGAAAAAGCAAGAAAGTATTTAGGATTGTTTAATTCATTTCAAATTGGCTGAAACTTCTATTTATTAGCTGAAAAGAATATTATAGCAGTTATTCTATATAAATTTACACAGATTTTTTTGTTGTTGTTGTTGATATGGATATAGTGTGACTATACATCTGATAATAAATA
Source organism: Epiperipatus broadwayi (assembly GCA_028023455.1). Lineage (NCBI taxonomy): Eukaryota > Metazoa > Onychophora > Udeonychophora > Euonychophora > Peripatidae > Epiperipatus > Epiperipatus broadwayi. The sequence continues at coordinate 9,572,820 of JAQFVV010000032.1, forward strand.
AAAATAAACATAATTACTTTACACATTTGCTTTAATATTTCAAGTAGTCTGGTTGAATTGTGTTTGTTCCTATTTTTATTTATTTATATTATTTTTTGTAATTAGTTAATATATTTAATATGATAATGTAATAAATGAGAAATAGCTTTTTTATTTGCAGATAAGTTTCTGTACAGGCCATAAGTCTCAAAATTCTATTAGATAAATTAAACAATCTCTTCCTCTAAAATTTTTTTATGCTCCTAGAAACCCATCTACTTTTCACCTATCATCTCCTGTCCTATTTCAATAATACTTTTTTTCTTTATTTCAATTTCCTTATATTTTTCATTTTTGTTATAATGGTCTAAATAAAAATTATCTACATCTTTTAGTTTTATATTTCTTTTACTCTTTATACAAAATATCCTTTTCCTCTGTAAATATTTTACATTGAAAAAAATAAATATTCTTAAACCACTAAAGCATCACATAATAATAATTTATTATGCTTACCCAAGCTGTTAAAACAATAGCAACTTTCCATGCTGTAATACCAGCCAGGGTAAACCATAAAAATCAATGAATGCTAGAAGGTTTTTTCATCAAAATCTAATGTCTACTTGTCTAATACTCCTTGACTAATTTCTAGCTTGTGACTTTTATCAATGAGAAGCCTTGTATCTGAGAATACTGCTCTTAGATCTCTGGATCTAATGCAACTCTCCAGAAGCCAGGGCTTCTCACTGATGAGGCCACAAGCTATAAACAAGTGTGCAATATTGAACAGGTAGTTCTAATTATAAATTTTTATGCACAAATCTTCTAGCATCCATTGATTACTGTGGCTTACACTGGGGTTCACTATTAATGAAGAGAGTTGCAATCCTGGCCAATGGTGACTATGGTTATTAAAAACCAGATATCAAAGTATAGATACTAAACTGGGTTCGGATCTGTATGACTATACAAATAAATTAGCTTGAATTGGATTGGAAATGTATTTTCATTTTGGACCTATAGCTTTATAGTTAATTAAAAAGATAAAAGGTGGTTGCTGGAGGGTTACATTAGATCCAAAGATCTAGATGTAGTGCTCTCAAATCCAAACCTTACTGATGAAGTCCACAAATTAGAAATTAGTCTGGGAATATTGAATGAATAGGCACTAGATAGAGATTTTGATGCACAAATCTTCTAGCATCCATTTATTGCTATGGCTTGCACTGAGACTATATGAGAGTTGCCACTATTCTGTATTATTCTTTGCATTTCTTTATAAATCATATCTCAATTAAAAATCTTCCATTTTTTATTCTTGGAATCCAAAGCTCAAACATCCTCTAAAAAACTTATGAAATAAAATATAGTTGCCAACTTTTTATTTTACAAATTTTAGCTTACAATTTTTTATCTGGTCAAAACTTAACTGTATTTTAATATATCAACATGAGCAGTAACTGATAAATGAGTATGGCCATTCTAGCTACAGAAGAGAAAAAAATGAGATAAAGAAAAAAGATAAGTTTGGAGTCAGAATAATCATGTATGTGTTTAACTGACCACTTCTTTTGCCACAGTTAGTACAAAGAGATGATCATCAGCATGAGAGATTTCTGACATCTATGCAACATGCTAATCTAAATGATTGAAGACAATAATGAAAAAGAAGAATGGTAATTAAGCAGTTAAGATGGTATCTTACATTTATTTTTTATATCTACTATTATACAAAAAATAAAATATTTCAACAAAATTAAAAATATATTTAGTTTAGAAGACCATATATAAAATTTTTGAGATTTTTTAAAATTATTGATAGAGTATTAATGGTAAAGTTTGGGCTCAGTATTCAGGAATGATTAAACTTATCAATGGTGAAGACTCCATTATATTACAATCATTATTTGTTTTTATATCGCTACATGGGCACTCATCAGACCACACAGTTTAATTGAAATGTTTATTTTTTTTAGCTATAAAAATTAGATAATATTTATTGACTAATACTGGATGGCTATTTGAATTGATCATATACAATTAATATATTCTTATTTTTATTTTCAACTATTATTGGTTCATTGCTTTTGGAAATTTAATTTACTGTCTTCATATTTAACCATTTCCTCCCACGACACCATCAAACTTCTTTCTTACATCAATCTGTCATATATATGGCTATCTCTATTTTTATAATCTCTTGGGATTTCACTTTAAGATGTCAATTATTTATTATTATCTCTTTCAGAAATATCACATGATCACCATCTCATGCTAGCACATAACTGTTATTAAACAGGCAAAACTCTCCATACAGTAGTACCACCCTGTGCCAACCACAGTAATCAACGAATGCCAGAAGGCTTGTGCAAAAAAACCTCATCTAGTGCCTACTCATCCAATATCCCCAGATTAGTTTCTGGCTTGTTGCCTCCATCCATGAGAAGTCTTAGATCTGATAGCACTGCACCCACCTTTTTTCTCAACTACAAAACTATGAGAATGAAATTGAAACAATAATATTTTCAATCTAAGCTCAATAGCTTATATAGTCATATGGGTCTGAACTCAGTTCAGCACCCTACATTTTGGTGTCTTTGGCTCTTTAACAACCATAGCCACCTCTATCCTATTAGGCAGGATTGGTGTTAAACCACTAAACATCACATGATCATCTCTCATGCTAGCACATAACTTATTAAACAGGCAAAACTTTCCATACAATAGTGCCAACCAGAGTAATCAACGGATGCCAGAAGGCTTATGCATAAAATCCCCATCTAGTGCTTACTCATGCAACACCCCCAAACTAGTTTCTGGCTTGTGGCCTTCATCAATGAGGAGCCTTGGATCTGAGAGCACTGCACCTAGATCTTAGGATCTAATGCAACTATTCAACAGCCACCTTTTATCTCAACTATAAAACTTGTGATTTCAATCTTATTCTCATAGTTTTGTAGTTAAATAGAGATAAAAGGTGGCTGTTGAAGGGTTGCATTAGATGCTAAGATCTAGGTGCAGTGCTCTCAGATCCAAGGCTCCTCACTGATGAAGGCCACTAGCCAGAAGACTGGTCTGGGGATATTGGATGAGTAGGCACTAGATTGGGATTTTATGCACAAGTCTTCTGGCATCCATTGATTACTCTGGTTGTCATAGGGTGGCACTACTGTATCTCAGAAATACATGCAACTCGGTTCCATTTCAGTCTGTCAGTGATACCTTTGTTGTCTCTTCCTTGTATCTTAATTTTGATCTGTTCTTGTTTCTCCTAAGTAAGAAGTGATAAAAATATCTCAAAATTTTTTCAGGCATACTTCCTTTCAATATTAAGTTATTGCAATGAAATCCAAGTCATTTATCATGTGACTTCACTTAATAATCTTGTATTACAAATGTTATATATTGAGTGCGCTAATAGCTCTTATCAAGCATTTTAAAACATTCCTATCCTTAGATCGGTTTCTAGCTCTGGCTTTTGTCAGCAAAGTGCTAGAATATTCAAGCATTAGATTTAAAATATCAGGTCAAGTCCAGAGTTAGAAACTGGTCTGAAGATAGGGATGTTCTGAAAAACTTGTTAAGAACTATTGGCATTCTCATTATATGACTTGATTTCTTCTCAATTATTGTTATTGTTCTTCAGGCTTTGATGATTTTGTATTGCCAAAGCTATTAATATATGGTGTATCTGAAATTTAGTTCAGTCCCATATGGTTATTTAAGTTAGCTGCATTTGAAGATATATGGATATTTGAAAAATTCAGATTTTCTACTTAATAGTTAAACATTAGATAAAGTACTGGGTCTATTTCACACATATATATATACTGTAATCACTCTCCCCCCAACCTATTACTTTTAAAGAATATGTTATTATTTATCCTTGTAAAATCTGCCTTGGGAGAGAAGCAATTGTAAGACAATTTATAAATTTAAGTTGAGTGATACTTTAATTTTGAATATTGCTCATTTAGCTTTCGTAACTTGATATTATATATCATATAATTTGTATTGTTAGTAGTCCTAAAGATCATGTAAAGTTTAATACCAAAATGGCAGAATGAATGTTTCATTTCCATTTCATTAGTTTTTTTTTTTTTTTATCTTGACTTGGTTGATGATTTATCAAAAAACTCATGTCTGTTACTTCATTAAACTGCACAAAACTGTAGGTTACTACTTTGCATCATAATAATGACTTTGGTATTTTATGATTTAATTCAGTGGTGTGCAACCTTTTATACTTTCTCATACTCAGACTGAAATTTTACATAACACAGAATATGTTATCATCCTAAGCATATAGGGATAATAATAAAAGTCGTTTTATCACATACAAATATATTTTTATATTACATTTCAGTGCACGCAATTTGATATCTTTGAAAAAACTGCATATTAACAAAAAATGTATAATAATACTTTGTTCTTAGTAGATCGGTTGATTTGTAGCAATTACAACTTTTTTAGTCTGTCTTAGAAAATGTGTACATTCAATAATGTAGTACCACATATCAACATTAAGAGAATACTCCCATGAAGAACAAAATTATGAGAGTGAATAACAGAAATGAGAGCAATATAAATGAAATACTATTATTATGTGCTGTTTATGCAAAGTGGATTGGAATATAAAGAAGGAAGTGTTAACATGACATGAATTGAGCAGGTTTCTTGTATTTTTAAATAGTATCAGTTTTGTTTTTTCCAATTAAAAATTTATCCAATATTAGAACTTTTCAAAATTTTCATGATCCCCAACAATTTTTCTGCAACCTCTTGAGGGGTCATGACCCACAGGTAGTGCATAGCTGATTTAATTCTAAATATTTGTGCTATTAATGTTTAAATAAAGTAAATTACAAAGTTTGGAAAACAAAGTAATGACAAGATACTACTTTTAAGCAATAAATTTAAACATTGATAAGTATTTATTAGACAATAATTGCATATATTCACCAATATCTTTTAATGATTATAATGATCATGTAAATAATTTTATGGTTTACCAAATATGTAAAACTAAAAATATAAATTCATTCACAAATCCAAATTATCTTTCATCTGATAAAATAGATTGGCATTGATATAACAATGTGGGTGTTATCATTTAAAATGATTTTTTAGAGATCTAATCTAGCTTGTGAATTCTCTTAATGTATTTCAACTTGTTTTGTGTAATGGTCTGCCAGAAGAGGGAGAACCCATCTCACTACGGTTGGACCTATGGTCTTTGGGTACCTAACCAAGAATCATATCTATCTCCAATGGGCTAGCTCTAAGTTTACACGTTAAATTCAGATACAATTTAGGCTAGTTCATCCATGTCTCACCCCTCTTTCGGATTCCATTATGCCTCACTATTCAAAATCAGGGAGAATGTTGCCTTTGGTTCTTTTTGGGGGGAATTTACTCTAGATAGCAACTACCGCACTTTTATATAGGTTCCAATTGTGAAGGGTTCATCTAACCAATATTACTATATTATGATGTAAAAAAGTGTGTGTGTATGTGCATGTATATCCATTTATGATTTAATGAACAAATTGATAAACAATTTTGACAAACTAGAACCATTTTAATGAAAATCAAGTTAACATTTATTGATTAATAAAATGAAAATTCAAAACTCTTAACATGATAAAAAAAGTATATATTTTTGTATGTGTCAAGGATGTATCTCTACCATATTAATGATTAAATATGTTTATTATTCCAACCCTTACTCAAGGTACTGTTTACAAAGCAGATAAAATTAACAAAAAGAAAACCAATCATGAAGCTGAATATTTTACAATACTATATCAATGTATGGACATAAGCTTTTTGTCCAATTGTAGGTGTAGAAGTTATTTCTTTGGGGACCCCTAACTATGTACAAGTTTTCTATGGTTGATAGAAAAGAACATTCATGCAAGAAGGTTAGCCATCCACAACAACTATAAATGATCATTAGTTAACAAAAAATAAACAATATGAACTCTGTCCTACAGTAGCAAGTGTATGTTCTTAATATGGAATAATATCCAAATAAAATCTTTACCTTATTCCACATCACAGTGATGATGATGGCCAATGGCAAGTCACTATGAAGGGAGAGCTGACCTAAATAAAAAAAGATTTTGTCTAACTTAACCTTTGCCTTCCTATACTTTACAATGGTCTCATCCAGGTTATAGATATTTAAGTTTCCAAGTACAGAAGTGAAATAAAAATAGAATTCTAGAAATGTACATATAAAAAAAATAATACATAATAGATTAAAACTTATATTGATTAATGTCTATGAATTTGGAAAACAATGTCTTTCATAGATAGTCTATTTTGCTTTGTGTCATCCTTCTTCGGTAAGTTATGCATCACTTGTAGGGACTTCTCGGTGATACCTTTGAAATGATATTTCCATCATCTGTTGTTTTTGTTATGGATTCATCTAGACATTTAAGACAGGATATTTTATTTTATTTTAGGCATTATACAAGTGGATATTAAATCATGCTTCCTATGATCAGGGACAATAGCTCCCCAGCCCTATGGCAATGTTAAATTAGCCAGAATACATTGCTCTGCAGTTCATAAAAGATTAAAATTTCATTAATTCGCTATTAGGTATTTAATACCTTTATAAGGAAAGAATTATTTCATCATTTATATTGTAACCATCTATATATGGATAATAATATGTACATGAAAATAATGTTAAAATAAAAATATTTTCTTAAAACTAACTAGACTAGTGTGAATCGGTAGATCTAAGGAAGGTCACAAAGTGTTCATGAAGCTAATAACTTCCAGTATCAATTAAAGTAGCTTTAAAATCCATCAGCAAAATCTTACTAGATAAATGTAGTTTGCAAAACCAATAATCAGATCTAGAAATGAATATGGAATTTGAATTAGGTGATAAATGAGGTAGAATGTAGATGATTAAATGGATGATGAAAACAAATAAATAATAAAAATGAATGAGCTTAAGAGTGAGGAGAAGAGAAAGAAAATGTATTAGGGTGATGAATAATTATGTTAATAGAATAGGGACCAATGCCTTTAGGATGAATCAATTATGATAATGAATTAAGATAAAATGAGAATGAAGAAATAAAATAAAGATCCAGAAGAAATATGAGAACCATGTTGATGATGAAGAATGAAATCCTGAATTATAAAACTAATATTGGATTAAATAAAATAAAACAAAGTATGGATTGTAAGCTTGACTAAAGCAGAATATTTAACCACAAAGTTGAGATAAACTATAAATTTTCGAGAAGAAATTTACATCTTAAAGTTATACTGAATCAATAAAACTGTGAAAATAAACAAATCAAAGCATAATAAATAACTTTAGACATAAAAATTACCATGAATTCAAAATCACAACTGAATTAGTAATTTTTTTTCCTCAGGGTTCAAATAACTTGAATATTATTATTTTAAAAGATATACTTGGGTCAGTGAGAGGGATTTTGACAAACAAAGACAGTTCATAAAAAAAAATAGAATTAATAAAGAATATTTGGCAATCCCAATACTAACAGTAATATGAACTTTTAAGTTTTACGAAGTACAAATAAATTCTTAATAAAGCAAACACAATAACTTACAAACTCTTTTTTATTAATAACTATGGACAATATGATCAAGATGAGTGAATGATATATCTAATGATTCAAATAAATAGGTTATTCCAAAACCAATAAATCATTAAAATAAGACGTGCTTAAGATCAACAATGTTCTGATCAATAAGCCATAAATTCTAAATGTAATTCAAATGTAAGAGCTTCCCAAAACTCATTGTGATATGTTAATGCGTAATAAAATCTATATTGATTGATGATGAGTTTAAGACAATAAGATATGTTGATAGCAATAATAATAATAATATGGATGATGATTAGCAATAAGTCCACAGACAACTAAATATATTTCAAGCAACAAGATTTATTTACACTATTTACAACTTTATACAATAATAGTAATAATAATAGATAACTGAAAACTATATTTCAGAAACAACAAAACAAAGTATATTCATTTGGTTACAGGTATGTTCCTTAAAGATCATATGACCTCCATTCTTATGCTAGCACATAACTTATTAAATCAGACAAAAACTCCATTCAGTAGGTATATTCCTTTTAGATTTAACAATTTTGATGTATTGATGTCTAGTAACTGTTATTCATAATATTCAACTATAATATGCTATTGAGAGCATTAAAGTATAACTAAACTTTATTAATAAGTAATATAGTGATAATTATCATATGAAGTACAAATGACAATTATTATTTAGCATTCAGCAATCAATTAAATGAATATAGAACAAGACACCAGAAGTCAAATATATATAGGATACTAAACTTTTTTCATGTCCATAGAATAATCTTAACCATTGAAATATCTTACCAATCCATCGGCAAATTATGGTTTGTTGGAAATGAAATGACATTGCATATGTGTATCTCTTATTATGCCATACACAAGATAAATTTTAAAATTACTAATAAATTTAGTTGGTTTGCTTGTAAACTGTTGACAAGGTACCACAACACAATACATTCACTATTTTCATTTAGCTAAACACTATAGATAAACAAGTGTCCCTGAATCTAACTCTATCTTATCATTGCCATGCAATTTTAAAATACCAAGAACTTCACCATACACAGTAGACAATAACTAGACATCATCATGAGGGATCAGACAATAAAAAAAGGCTCTTGAGAACAACATTATATAATTGTAAAACAATATGGCAGATTCCAATACCTTTTTCCTAGGTACAAAAAATGTATGGCCATTGTCTCAACACAAGCTAATGGAATGTGTACCATGAAAATAATCCTCTCTAGAGATTAAACTATACTAGCTAAGCATAAAATAATTATAAGCCTCAACAATACAATCCTCTCATGGACTAAGCAATAGAAGAGTATATTTCATTTATAGAATATTGTAACAGGGAAGTTTTGTAAATTCACGTAACAGAATCCAGACAAAGAGACCAAAGCTGACCAGACTAGGATTGTGACATTCCCAATCCGACCACAACCAGTATTCCAAGACCCTATGCATGATCATGCTTGAGGTTACATGTACTTTTATCTTTCGTGGCTGGCATAGGACAGGGTGAAACAGGAGAGTCGGGGATCTAAATATATATATTAACTAATTGAAATGCTACCAGCATGAAATTTAAAGATAACTTTCAGAAATTATAATTAATGCATAGTTTTATCATATGTAATTAACTAGGATTGAAATGGGAACGAGAAATCAGAATAAAACCAGAATAAATTTAACATATATTTATTAGATCTAGTGTCTGACGCTACCCGGGTGCCTCTCTGAGGAGTGACAAAGCATGAAACCATTAGTCAGAGGTTTGGGGGGGGGGGTCCTGACAGATATTTTAAATGCTTTCTCTGGCTAAGCATTTATCACAAAGCTTGTTGAGCAATTAGCAATGGTCATTATTTATATCTTACAAGCTTAAAAGAATGGGGTCATGTGATCTATGACTCTATTTTTATTTGACTATCTATGTTTAATTATTCTTATGCACAATTTCTCTTCATTAATTCAAAAACCTATGCAATTTTTATCTAGGTCTGTTACAATCTCTTTATTATCTTTCCATCAACATGTCTAGCTCAGTTTCATTTTAATCTCTTAATAAATTGAATGTCTATGAGATTATTTTGTTTATATGTAAAGTTTAATTTGTAAAACTTTAAATTCCACTGTTTCTATGAAAATTCATTTTGGAGATGAATTGCCTACTTAATATAATGACAAAGTTATCATTCTGAATCAATAGCTAAAAGCAGGTGAGACTTAAGAAAAAAAAGCATAACAATGACCTCAATAAAGTGATGATGTGATGTGATGTATTATGGCTTCTCCTTAAACGAAGTTAAGAATATCTCAGCAATTATGCCCAGATAAACATGTTAGCCACTTTATTTTATATTCCCCACTCTAAATTTATCCATAATCTGCTCTATCCCATTTCCGCAACATAATCTTTGTCAACTCTATAACCTTTATATCTAAATCCCCCTTATCTTTTCCCAAACCCAGCATAAAAACCAATAATTCACTTTCTGTATAATCACTCTTTTCATATTTATTTTTCCACAACTTCATTATATGTACCCTTTCTGTTTTCAAACATTTACATTCAATTAACAAATGCCTAATATTTTCTATTCCTTCCTTACATAATTTACAAAATAAATCACCCATATTTTTCCATTTACATGTATATTCTTTTGTATCTAAAGATCCCGTTCGAGTCTTAAACAATAAACTACTTTCCTTACTATTATCATATATTAACTCGCACCTAATATTCTGTTTACTTCTATATATATTTAAACTCTTTTTACTCTCCATACTATTTCTCCATCTCTCTAACTCCCTAGTCTTTATTAATACATTTATTATTATATTCCATTCCTTACTACTATAACACTCAATAATCCTCTTAACACGATCATCCCATCTTTTGTACAAATATACTGATATAAATTCTTTATCCAAATCTTTTGCATACCGCATTACCTTTCTCACCCATCTTGTTACCTGCCCTTTACTCATAACTCAATTAAATACTATTTTAGCTATTCTTTCATTATCCATAAACTGCAATCTACCAAACATTTTCATTTTACTTTTTGTGTATCTCATATGAAAACTTGACCATCCCATTTCTCCTTGAATTGCCTCCCTTGCTGTCCATACTTCTACATCCAATGCATGTCTTCCTACTTCACTTTGAGCTTTTTCTAAGTAATCTAATATCTTTTTACTAACATATAATGCATCATTCCCATATGTTAACCCTGCTACTGCAACTCCTTTCCATATAATTCTAGCTACATCATATTTATTATTTGAAAACACTGTTAATTTCTTTATCAATCTCTTTCTTTTCTTTGCTTCATTTATCAATTTTTTCTCCCATTCATCCAAATAATTTTTCTGATTACTTAAAATAATTCCCAAATAACTATATCTATTCACCCACCACACTTAACTTAATATCTCCCAATAAAAATTCTACATCTTCTCTTTCCCCAGTATTAACCATCATTATATTTGATTTTTCTTCACTAAATTTAAACTCCATCTCTTTACCCACCCTTGCACATGTCCTCAACATATCTTCCATATTTTCTCTTTTTTCTGCACACAAAAATATATCATCTGCAAAAAAAAGACCTGCATTAGGTGGAACTATTGTATGGAGAAATGGTAATTGTGGTGTTTTAATCGTTTGAGCATGTTATTAAGTCATGCTTTGGGCTTGGAAATGCTAAAAGTCTCATATATAATAATTCAGTTATAGACTATTATCAAATCATGGATCTCAAAAAGTGCATTCATGGCAGAGACATTCCTATTATAAGGTTATTTGTTTTTCTTACATGCTCAATCTGACTTTCCAGAAGAAAATCATCTCTTCCTCAATGTGATTAGGAAAATAAAAGAAAGAGACAAAACCTTGGCCACAAAATTCTTCTATGATGAGACATGCACTTTTTAATATACCAAATGGAATAGACTAGAGCAAATGGTCTTACATCCATCTTCATAAGAAAAGTAGTCCTTGTTCAAAACTAGATGAGAAATTTATATTTTATTCAAAGATATAATGAATTCGATATAGATGTGTACTGATTGCCTTTGCATTGATTAATTTGTTTTAGAAATCTTTTGATATACTACATGGAATAGACTAGATCAAATGGATTTGCATACATCTTCATAGGGAAAATAGTCTTTGTGTTAAGGACTAGATGACCAATTTACTATTTATTCAAGGATATACTGTATTCAATATAATTATGTATCAATTGTTTTGCATTAATACATTTGTTTTAGAATAAAGTGATATTTTGTAAACAGAAGAATTGCTTAAGAAATTAAAATTATGCTCATTCTATTAACTAGATATGTTATTACTAATTATCAGTTGAACATAACTTTATATAAACAAAATATTAGAATGAGACTTAACATATATTAGAGTATAACGCGCGCGCACACACACATATATAAATATCATTAAAAACCATGTCAATAACAATCAATTCATCAAGCATTAAGATCAAGTCAAGTTATATAAATGCATGATTCTAATGCTACCATAGCAGATTGAGTATAAGTAAAAAAAATATCTGAAAATTCACAATAGTAGGGATCGGCAAACTACAGTTCACGAGCCACATGCAGCTCTTTGATCCCAATCTCGCAGCTTTTTTTATCATGATAAATATAAACACATTTGGTTATTTCTCTTTTAATTTGTAAATATTTTAATGACTCTAGAAGAATTCAATTTTTTTTTATATAGAATAGTAATTATTGTATATGATAAATATTAAAAATTTGTGGCTAAATCACACTATCAAAAGTTTGCACTCTAGTGTAATAAAAATTTAAAAAACATTACAGATAATATGAAATTTTATTATATAGGGTGTATGAGCACAGACTTTCACATGACCAACCACTCTCCACTCTATCTCATAACACTGATAAACTTGAACACATATATGTCGAAAAGATAAATAATCATCAAAATTCGTATTTCATGCTAAACCAGCAATCATCAGTTGGTCCAGATTAGCATTTCTACACATATATGCAATAAGTGCTCTGATATATATTAGGATAGCCAATCTGCATACACTGGACAGGCTTCAATCCACTCCACACACCAACTCTTCAACTGTCCACCCAATTGAAAATCTGATGATGGAATGCTCAAAGGCCATCCTGAGGCTAAGATTCTCATCACACCCATGTTGACCTAAAGTCAATCTGACCCCTCATGTACAGGATATAATCCATTTAATACATATACAAGGAAATTTTATAATATTTTTTAGCATACTTTCAAAAATAATAGTTTATGAGTGTGTAGTTTTATAATATACAAGTAATCTTATATATAGGGTATATGAGCACAGACTTTCACATCACCCACCACTCTCCACATTATCTCATAACAATGATACACTTGAACACATATAGGTCGAAAAGATAAATAATCACCAACATACTTATTTCATGCTAAACCAGCAATCATCAGTTGGTCCAGATTACCATCTCCACACATATATGCATATACTCTATATATTACACAGTTATATAATAAGCCTGTGTTTCCGTTATTACATAGTAGAGATTTCTGCCCATCCCTTATATATGTATTAAAATGGATTATGTCCTGTACATGAGGGGTCAGATTGACTTTAGGTCAATATGGGTGTGACAAGAATCTCAGCCTCAGGGTAGCCTTTGAGCATTTCATAATCAGATTTTCAATTGGATGGACGGTTGAAGAGTTGGAGTGGATTGAAGCCTGTCCATTAAAGTATGAAGATTGGCTATCTTAATATATATCTGAGCACTTATAGCATATATGTGTGGAGATGGTAATCCGAACCAACTGATGATTGCTGGCTTAGCATGAAATACGTATATTGGTGATTATTTATCTTTTCGACATATATGTGTTCAAGTGTATCAGTGTTATGAGATAGTGTGGAGAGTGGTGGGTGGTGTGAAAGTCTGTGCTCATATACCCTATATATTACATATACAGACACAGGTATATAATAAGCCTGTGTTTCAGTTATTACAAAGTAATCTTATGTAAATTGTAATTATATTCATTTTGCATAAATTATTGTCAGATGAGCATCCATTTTTTTATTTTCACATTGCTATATATCTTCAGCTTTAAAATATATTTAATTCAATGGAACTTCTTTCTTTTGATTTCTCAAAATACATAATAAAAATATTTTTATAATGTATCAATTTTATCAAACAGAAATATGAAATCCTTAAAGCCAGAGATACCGGAGCTGAGCTTTATTGTGTTAAAGTCGTTCTAAAGATATAAACTTGAAGATTCTGATATTTCCATATGACCTGAATTCGAATCTAAGCCCAGAAACCTTGATTTATTTTTTTTCAATTGTAATTGGCTTATATTTTTCATATTAAATCGTTGATAAATTTCTACTCATTCTTAACTAGAGAATAAAGCAGAAATGGAGACATACACATTCCTCATCACTAACATTTAGCAAGCTTAGCCGCATACTTTCTTCTTCATCATTCCTCTCTAAGAACTACTGGAAAGGCTTCAGTGGGATCATTGTTTTATCTATATACACACTTTTTTGTTTTTTAGCTATTACGTTTAAAAAATGTTTTTTATTAAATAGATTTTTATATGGTAAGTGCGATAATAGTTCGTTTATTTACTAAAATATTATAATAAATTGTTTTTCTCTTCACAAGTAAAAATTGTAATTATAAATATGCGACTTTTTTCGCATTAAATAGTGAAGCTATAATTATACTATAATGTGTAATAAGTCTGCTTAGCTTGTTCGAGATTTAATGTTAGAATCTCAGTATAATTATAGCTTCACTATTTAGTGCGAAAAAAGTCGCATATTTATAATTAAAATATTATAAATAGAATTTGTAAAAGAAATATATATAATATTAATTTATATATATTCCGAAAAAGATTTGACCGAATTAGTTTTGACATAATTAGCCAATTGATTTTCTTTCTATTCTTATCACTTGCGAACTTTAAATTCCATCTAGATTATTTTTATTTTTTTGATTAGATATCCAGTTTTTGAGTTACCGAAAACTAAAATTTTGCACACAGTACCTTTGTTTATGTTTTAAAACTTAAAGCACATGGCTCTTTCATTGATTGTAAGTAAAGTTATTGCTATAGGAATTACATTTATTTTAACCCTTATTTCAGTTTTAATACCAATAAAACTCGTAAAAAAATTTAACAATATACTTCAAACTTCAGGAGGAAATGATTTTTTTCTTTGTCTTGGTGGTTGTTTTGCTGGGGGAGTATTCTTCGGAACATTTATGCTGCATTTACTACCCGATGCAAAAAGAGAATTTGATGATGTTTTGGCATCAGTCGTGACAGATAGTCTAATATTTTCTAATTTCCCTTTAGCCGAATTTGTAATTTGTATTGGATTTTTTTTAATTATGTTAATTGAAGAAATTGTCAAAATCTGTTATAGCGAAGAACTAGAAAAAATGAACATTCGCAGAACTTCTTCGAATACTAAAAGAGATTCTAAAACATTTTATGGAAGTTGCGAACAATCAACTGCTACGAAGGGACAGATATCAGACAGTAAGTCCGAGGGTCGTAAAATAAACGTAATTTCTAATGTAAGAGTTCTTTCTTTGATTTTAGGTCTTTCATTTCATTCTGTGTTTGAAGGATTGGCATTGGGTCTTGAATCCTGTTCACGGAATGTTATAAATCTTCTGGTAGCAATTCTTTGCCACAAGGTTATCATATCATTTAGCCTTAGTCTGCAGTTTTATCAGGTTTTGAAGAAAACAAATATTGCTATTATAATTATGATTGTGTTTTCTCTTATGTCGCCCATCGGAATGATCTTTGGGACTATTCTGATGATAAATGCTTCAAATAATATAGCCCAAAATTTTGTAGTAACTATATTACAAGCAGTTGCTTCTGGGACATTTTTGTACGTTACATTTTTTGAAATTATTCCGTTGGAAATGGATAAACCTCATTCTGGATTTTTAAAACTTTTGTTTATTATTTTAGGATTTTCAATAATTTCCGGTTTACAATTTTTACCAACCGAAATTTAATTGCATTTATTATATACATGCAAAAGACTAATAGCAACTAAATATATTTGTGATTATGCATTTTAATGATGTAAAAGATTTATTTAAATTTATGAAGTGTTGTAGTTCTAAATATCGAAATGTTAAAATGATTTGTTTTAAGGGTATGACAAATTACCACCAGCGATGATCAAATGTTATCGTGTTATATATTATTCCCCTGTCTAGATACTCTTCGTCTTTGGGTAGTAAACTTAACAAACTTTTATGATAACTTACATGTTAAAACTTTATCGTTTTTAAAAGATTATAATCTATTTTTATTATATTTTTAGCTTTAGTGATGTCACATCAAAATTTTTTCTAATCTTTTTTTATGTACATAAACAATGTAAGTGTGAATATAAAATTAATTCAATGGGTACACAAAAATAAGAATTAAAGGAAAAGCGGTTGTTTTACAATGTGTCTGTGTGAAAAATCCTATAATTATAATTTAATGCTACAGTTAGAATATTTTATCAGTGTTTTTAGTGCAAACTCCCCTCCCACTTTTCCAAGTATTTATATATACATAGGATTACAAATGGCCCACTTTAGAAAGAAAAATACTATAATTTTATCTACAATCCTTTCAACGTTCTCATTTTTGAATAAAACAACAATTGCCTATTTTTACAGTTTTGAATTTTAGCGATCAGTTTCTTATAAAGTGACCACAGTATTGTTTAATGGAATACCCGCAGAGGGCAGTAATGTGTAATTAACTTTCAAAAATAATTTCATTTTGTTTTATTATATAAAATTAGGGTGAGAGTAAAATAATTAAATATATATAAATGAACTGTAATTAAATTATTTACATGATTAAAATTTTAATTTTAAAAAAATATTAATCATTTTTGCTTGTTTCTTCTTTTTAAAAGTAAACATTTTCTATAAAAAATGGTTTCTTTTCATTAGAGTTATTCCGTAACTATGTATATACATTATATTATAATAAAATAGTTTTTTCTCTCTTCTAAAATTTTTGTTTTCTATTGCATTGCCAAGTTCATATACATTTTTTTGAATAAAAACAAAACAAAACATCTACCTGCTTTCTCTAAAAAAAAATTTATTTTATTTTAAAAATCAAAATGTTTTTTTCTTCTTGCATACATTACAGTGACATGCATTTTTTATTCAATAGGCGAACCGCAAGAAGACAATCAGGAAATAGACGTATTTATTTATGATTAAAATATGTTTAAATAAATTTAAATAGTGATATTTTTATAATCAAAGCAGCTCAACCCCTTTTAAAGAAAGAATAAAAAAGCCACAAAGCTAGTCAATAGCTTGTTTGGTGTTTTTATTTTTGTTCCTTCGTTTTACCTTTTAATAAAAAAATAAAGATACCTATTTATTAACCAATAATTGGATAGTTATTTTAAAATACTAATCTTATTTGAAAATTCTCAGCTATCAAAAAAAATTTCCAATCTACCAGGATTTGAAACACAGTTCATTTGAATAACAAGTGAATGCATTAAGTTTTAGTAGTATAGATGACCTATTTCATTGATAATATACAAAATTGAGATCATCACTTAGGCAATTTTTTTTATATCATTATAAAACTTTTAGTCTCTAACAATATTTTAACATAAACATAGAATTACATTTATTAATTCATAATCTATATACGTAATAAATCACAGTTTTAGTTAGAATATTGTAATGCAATAGTGTTTGACTTTCATTGTTATTAATTTGAGATAAATATTCCAAAATTAGTAATTAAACATCTTATAATTCAAATATATTACATATACAAATATTCTTGCATTGATATATTGTAACGATCCGGCGAATGATACTTAACGTAAACTGCACTACGGGCGCCATCTAGGCCTTTGAACCTAGAAAAATTTATAAAGTAGGCAGATACGTAAGTCAAAAAAAAAAAAATTTTTTTTTTTTTTAATTTTAAATATTTTGGTTCCGGTCGTTAGCCCATGTCACTAGCTCAGTGGAATAGCAGAGATTTAATAAGATAATCTAAGAGTATATATAAAGAAAAGAATAAAATAAGCCACTGCCAGTAATTAACATACAAACATTTATTTATGCACATATATATAAGATTTAAAACTATTTTAGTATTAGTTTTACATTTTAACATTTAACATTATTTTTAACTTTACCTTAGATTTTAATTTACATTTTAATTTCTATTATATTATAAGTTTACATTTTAATTAAGTTCACACAGATGGGATTATAAAAGCTTGTTTTAATATGTTGCTATAGATCGGTTACATAGATTACACGGTTAAAAACATTTCAAAGTAAACATAAACGATCAAAATATAAAATCATTGATTACTGACAATTGCGGAGGGAAATTTATACGTAACCCAATAGTATTCACCATAAGATACTTGCATTGTCACCAATAACTTAAAAGACATCCGAATAAATACATTTTAGATACTCACCGTAAGGTATCATTATTTATCGAATGTCTATATATTTTGATCAAATATGGAAACGCAAAACATAGTTAACCAATAAACAATCCATGCAAGCGTCTATAAACAACTTAAATTTAATGCATTTTTATTTAGGGTCGAGTATGAATAGACCACATAAATTTGCTTTTGAAAATAAACATTCTATCCCTATTTAACCTTAGGCTAAAATTCGTAGTCAAACTGGCATCAATCCATCTGATATATCGATGTATTCAATGTAATACGGAATACGGCAGCACCAAAGAGATTAAGAAAAGACATTGACTCTCATCAGATAGGGATATTACATCTATCTAACGAGAAGAACAATAAAAAAAAACTCCATAGAAAGGAACTGCGTTCTCCGTCTTATAATTCCTTTCATAGGCAAACGGGTGAGTGCGGCGTATATATAAACGATTCTGCCAGTAGCGAATCTCTGACTACATCTACTAACTACATCAATATATCCAATCCATTGACCCAATTTAACAACGAAACAAATAACCTAAGATTACCCTCCCCTAATATAACTTTACAAATCTATACAGCCATTCACGCCCGACTTAAGTTTAACATTGATATATTTTAATTTATCGGAAAACAGAAATCATAAATAAACTTAAAGAACAAAGTTAAATAAATGGAAATGATTTTAAATAAATAAATAACAAATACATCAAATAACATTATTAATGAAGAATTTAGTTTGGTCAGATAGGATTCTATTGCATTATTTACTAAAAAGTTTTAAAATTTAGAGTTCTTATTGTTTCAAGTGAATATAAAGTTCTTACGATTTTTAAAACGTCCAACTTTATCCGTTGCTTGCCATGAACGTGAATTCCCACGCCGTCCTAAAGAGGTTAATATTCTGAAGGCCGATTTATTTATCCATCCGGAGATTTTTGTTTTAACTGGTCCTCAATGTAGAAAAACGATAGTTCATTTCTCTTTCTTTACTAGCAAAACTGAAGGGATTGAACGTGCGTCCTTCAATCTCTTCTCCCGCACCTCCGCACTAACATCTATCTGTCACATCGTAATAATCATAATAACTCACTAATTAATAATTTCCAAATTTTCCTTTTATACGTATTCGAAGGATTGACTTGGCATTATGTCATCGATGTGATGATCCTTTCGCTGAGGTCCGATTTCCCGATGGATTTCTTTCATTGGCTATTTGTTTCTATTGTTTTCTTATCTGACCGATGTTTTTACATTTAGATGCCCAAGGCTGGTTTACATTTGACTAATTAAATTTATCATTTCCATTTCTGATTAATTAACCTGTTTTCCAAATCAAAGATATATTTTTATCTCTAAATCTTTTTAAGTTTTTGTTTTTAAAATACCTTTTCTATTTTTACTACAGTTTTATTTTAATAATTTTTTTTTTTTTTTATCTGTGCGATTTAATATATAAGAGTTTAAGATGATATTTAATTTCAATTTTTAATTCTTAAAGAAAATTTTTAAATGCGAACTTTTTAATTTACTTTCATGTTTAATAAACAAATAAAAAAAAACAATGTAACGAACGTCTGTGCTCGTTACAATATATTATAACCAGTTGGCTACATAGCTGCATTAAAAATAATTAGATAGTTGGTAGCATGTTCCTCAGGTTTAGTTTAGAGTTATTTAATTAATCGGAAAAATAATATTTAATTTTCCCAAGCATATTTTTATTATAATAATAATGGGTCTTCAATTAAATAAATATTTTAAGTCCCATTATGATAGTATGAGAATTCTAAAACATTAAATTTGTTAAATAATAATATGATTTTAATATGGGGATATTTTAATAAATTATAAGTGATTGTAGAAGAGAGAGAAAACTATAAAAGAGTGTAAACAAGTTTTTTTAAACTCTCTCCTTCAGTAATTATAATTAATTATAGTTGCTATGAAAATGTACTAAGAGAAAAATAATTTTTTCTCTTTAAATTATTTAATAAATATTAATTTTAATTTTTTAAGAAAGATAAAGGTTTATTTTTAATTAGTCAGAGTTGTTTTTTTTCTTTATCTCTCTTCTACACAAAAATCAAATCAGTGCAATTAACTACTTATCTTATTTTCTTTTTGCCAGAAAATTTTTTTAATTAGAAAGTAATGTCAAGAATTTTATCATGTTAATTTACATTCTTGACTTGTTTTTCAATGTCAAAGATTAAGAAGGGGAATAGTGAACAATTGTATTTATAAAAAATTATCTAATTGGTTGTTATAAAAATGCTCATGTTGTAGACAGATTGAGATTGGCTTGTGATCAAGATTGTTCTAGAAAAAATAAAATAATAGTAGTAGATAGATTAGAAGACTCAAGTGTCTGGTAAGAGGAGTTAAATCTTAATCCAGCTGATGAAAAAAAAGAAGACATTATCAAACTGTTATTGCATAATACAGCAGGAATCTTAACCAAACTATTGCACAGAACAGTAGAAGTTTTAATCAAGTTTTTATCATACTAAGAGTTTAGTCATAAAAATGGTTTCTACAATGAAACCATGTGCTAAATTTAGCTAAAAACTAGGTATCATCTTCCTTCATGTAACCTGCTTTTATTGGAATAAAAATGGAGAGAAAATATTCTCTAACGTAATCTGCAACTTTTTCTTCAACCAATAGCATGAGTCTCTGTGCTAGTCTCATCTGGAAATTTTAGTGGAAAGAAATGGATTAAATTTTCTATTTTTAACATGGAATTACTGCAAACTGAGAAATGGGAAAATTAATCATGTTCATGTGTAGAACCCATCAAAAAATAACTGGAAATAATAATTGGGAAGAACTCTACAGAAAAGAAAGAAATATTAAAGGTATTTTCGTGCATTGTATTTTTATTATAGTAAAATACATATATATTTATATAAAAGTAATATTTTTTTGTAACAATTGATAATTTTAAATACTTTCATTAATGTTTTCAAATTGTGAATTAAATATATTTTCTTAATCCATTCAATTTTCTCTTTAAAATTATGAGATTTTTTTTTTTAGAAAATGTTTTTGTGTGTGTGTGTGAAACATTATTGTTCCCTTCTAAAAACTTAACAATGGCTTAATTAAGCTAAATCAAAGATTGTTATTTTTGATTTTGAAAATGTTTTTCTAACTCTTACTTATTTTAAAGAAATAACTTAATGAATTAAAAGTTTATTTATGAATAGAAATCAACTGATTGATTATAATTTTTAAGTATATATTTTTTGATGAAATGAAGGTTTAAAATTTCATACTAACATGCCAGTTTCTTTTATTTATTGTTAATCAATTAGCTATTAAATTGTTTTTAAATATTTTTGACTTTATTCCTTCCAATTCCTTTTCCATAAATGATCCCAATAAAACTATTTTATTTATAATAGGGTAAACTTAGGAATTATTTGAAGTGATTTATAATAAGTTGCTTTATTTATTTATCTCTTGCTCACAGTAATAGTATATAGAGTTCTTGCTTCCTGGGCTAGATTTATACATAAGTTAGTTATGGAATAAGAGTTTATGTTTAGTGTTATGGACATTAAGTTGATGATGATTTTATTACTCCTCTAATCCTGGTTGGTACAAAAGGATATCCTTTAAAATCGATACACATTTTATTTTAGTTATTTCTTTAGAAATTTAATTTATAATTGGCCAATATATTAATGGCACTAAATGGCCATAGCATTGATGATGGTCAGAATGTTTTTAGTATCTCAAAATTATTTAACTTATTTGTCGCATTTTGATGAAGTCGCACCTAAGAATGTACATCCAGATCATTATTGTTGCTTACCAGGCACAGAAATGTGCCTATGAGACTCATAAAGTAAATGATCAAGGCATTCCACTTGGCCAAACATTCCTTTGGTCATTTTTTCAATGTTCCCTTTGGGTAGTAAATCATGTTGTGCTTAAACTGAGATTCTTTTATGGTGCTCATGCTGCATTGCAAACTTGTGTTCTGGTTCTGTGATGTTGTCTGTCCATCATGTTGCTGGAAACAGGCATGCATATATTATGCCAATAGTGACCACATTTCCAGAAATAAAATTATATCAAAAAATTACAGTTACTTTTGATTAACTAGCCCAATATGAATTAATCAATTATATTCCAGTTTGTAAGATTGTGGAAATGGTAATGCACAGTTGAGCATGAGTAAACATTTTTTGTGGTGAAATGAAATTGAATGAATCAAACTAAAATATCAAAAAAGGGGTTTAACTCAATTTCATTTTCCATATAAACCTGGGGTAATGTAATCAGTTGGTTACATAGCTGCATTAAAAATAATTAGATAGTTGGCAGCATGATCCTCAAGTTTGGTTTAGGGTTATTTAATTAATGGGGGAAATAATATTTAATTTTACCATGCATAATTTTTATAATATTAATGGGACTTCAATTAACTAAATATTTTAAGTCCCAATATGATAGTATGAAAATTTTTAAGTATTAAATTTGTTAAATAATATTTCAATATGAGAATATTTTAATAAGTTATAAATGATTGTAGAATGGAGAGAAAACTGTAAAGAATGTAAACAAGTTTTTTTAACTCTTCAGTAATTATAAATAATGTAGTTTTAATTTAAACTATGAAAATGTAGTAAGAGAAAAGTAATTTTCTCTTTTTTGTAAATTATTTGATAAATATTAATTTTAATCTTGTCAGAGAGATAGTTTTATTTTTAATAGTATTTTTATAAAGAAAAAAAGATCTTTAATACTTTTGGTAAATTTTCTTTTTAATTAGTCAAAATTGTTTTTTTTTTTTTCATCTCTCTTTAATGCAAAAACCAAGTAGTGCAATTAATTGATTATCTTGTTTTCCTTTTGCAAGAAAATTTTTTAATTATCAAGTAATGTCAAGAATTTTATGATGTTAATTTACATTCTTGACTTGTTTTTCAATATCAAAGTTTAAAAGGGAAATAGCTGCCAATTATATTTATAAAAATTTATCTAATTGGTTGTTATAAAAAATATCATGTTGGAGACAGATTGTGATTGGCTTGTAAGAAATATTGTTCTAGAAAAAAAATAATAGGGGAGAATAAGTCAGACCCATGTCTGGTAAGAAGAAATATTCCTAACTTAGCTGTTGCAGAGAGCTGTCAAGTCTTAATCCAACTGATAAAGGAAGCAGAAGACTTTACCAAACTGTTGTTGCATAATACAACAGGAATCTTGACCAAGCTATTGCATTAGAATAGCAGAAGTTTTAATCAAGCTTTTAGCATACTTTGGGTTTAGTAATAAAAAAGATTTTTACAATGAAATCCATATGCTAAATTTAGCTAAAAACTAGACATCATCTTCCTCCATGCAATTTGCCTTTATTGAAATAAAAATGTAGAGAAGTTATCCCCTAAAATAATCTGCAACTTAGTCTTCAACCAAGAATGTGAATCTCTGCTTGTGCTAGTCTCACCTGGAAATTTTAATGGAAAAAATGGATGAAATTTGCTATTTTTTGATCTGGAATTACTGCAAACCAAGAAAAAGACAAATTAACCATGTTAATTCATGTAAAGTCAGCTGGAAAAACAAATTATAATTGGGAAGGACTCTATAAAAAAGAAAAAAAATCCATGATTAAAGATATTTTTTGTGCAGTGTACTTTTATTATAATAAAATTATATATATATAAGTAATTTTTTTTTGTAAGAATTGATAATTTTAAATATTTTCATTAAGTTAATGTTTTCAAATTGTGAAACACATTTTTTTTTAATCCATTCAATTTTTTCTCTCTCTCTCTTTTTTTTTAGAAAATTCAATTTTTTTAAACTTAATTTTTTGTGTGTGAAACATTATTTTTCCTCTTAAAAACTTAAAAAGGGTTAATTAAATCTAAGATTGTTATCTTTGATTTTGAAAATATTGTTTTTCCAACTCTGTTATTTTTAAAAAACAATGAAATAAAAGTTAATTTATGAATTGAAATCAACTGATTATAATTTTTATGAATATATATATTTTTTGGTTTAAAATTTCATATTATCATGCCAATTTTTTTTATTTATTGTTAGTCAATTAGTTATTAAATTGTTTTAAAATAGTTTTGTCTTTATTCCTTCCACCTCCTGTTTCATAAATTGTCATATGTGTTTTTATTTCATGAGTTTAACTTTACGAGTGGTTGACCTGAATTATTTAGTCTTTTGGCCCATTTGTCTCCTAGTGAATTTTTTTGTAAGTATTATACGTTAAAATGCATGTAAAATGGTATATTTTAGTATAATTTTTTCCTTTTAATTGTGCACAAAAAGGCAGGAAATTCAAAATTCCTGCTCTTACATTAGACATAAGCCCTGCCCATCAGCCATTGTCTGTTGCTGAGGCTGTAAAACATTTGGCATTTTATGATACTGTAGTTTCCAATGACACAAAAATGTGTTTATTTGTGAATTTATTATACTTTTAGATATTTTTTTGAATATTTTGCCTTATATTTATTAGATATCAAGAAATAAAAATTATTAATAACTTATTTTGACTAGAAATACTTTATTTTCAAAAATATAACATTATATTAGCAGCTAGTATAAATATGGCTTGAAGCAAATTAGAAAAGTAGCTTTGATGTAAACAATCTACTTTATATTTACGAGTAAGAAAATATCTCAATTTTGCAATAAATATTCAAAAAAATCAAACTTTTAAAGCATAATTCATTATATAAGAGAAATAAATAATTATTCATTTCAATGTTTAAAAATAATAAGAATTAAAAAATATTTTGTTGATTTTATAAACTGAAAATAATCTTTCTAAAAACGATGACGTGTAAAGTCTTTGTTTTGGTTGCGATCTCATTTTTTTAATATTTACAAAAACAAAATGTGAACATTTAAATTTTAGTTCAGTAGTAAAACAAAAATATCTGTCAAATGAAGTCAAATTTATTATTTTCTGAAAAGTAATAATCATTTTATCATATATTTTACTTTGATGTATGAGACAAAGAAAAACATCAGAAAATGCTGAAATGTGTGAGGCATTATGCTGCATTTTGGAACAGTTAATATTCTAGGATATTTTAAATGATCCACATAAAACTATTTCCTTATAATAAAATAAACTTAGGAATTATTTGAAATGATTTATAGTAAACTGTTTTATTTCTCTTTTGCTCACAATACATTTATAGAGCTCTGTCTCCCTGAGTTAGATTTGTGCATAACAGTGAGTTATGGAGTAGGTGTTTATGTTCAGTATTATGGACATCCAATTGATATTATTGGTTGACACAAGGATATCCACTACATATTTATTATTTGGCCAGTATATTAATGGTACTAAATGGCCAGAGCATTGATGATGGTCAGGATATTTTTAGTAACTCGGCTTTGTTTAACTTATTGTTACATTCAAATATCAGCCTTTCAAGCTAATTGAGCACATGCCTTTTGAGTGTTAAATAAATGAATACTTTCCTCTTCAGTCCAAGATATAGTATTTATGCAGGAATAAAAAGGATCATCTTATTCCCACAACTCAAATTCTTTTATATTAGCAAATCTGAAGAACTGTTGAGAGCTTGAGTAGAATTCTCACATTAAATTACTATTTACAATGTTTTTTTGGCTGAATGACGTCTGTGAAATTGCTTAGAATTTACTAAATGTCATTCTTACTGAAACTTAATTATGAGTAAATAAGCAATTATTTTATCTAGCACCGTGTTTACTATTATATTACATTCAAATATCAGCCTTTCAAGCTAATTGAGCATGCACCTTTTGAGAGTGTTAAATAAATGAATACTTTCCTCTTCAGTTCTTCAGATTTGCTCATATAAAAGAATTTGAGTCGTGGGAATAAGAGGATCCTTTTTATTCCTGCATAAATACTATATCTTGGACTGAAGAGGAAAGTATTCATTTATTTAACACTCTCAAAAGGCACATGCTCAATTAGCTTGAAAGGCTAATATTTGAATGTAATATAATTGTAAACACGGCACTAGATCAAATAATTGCTTATTAACTTATTGTTGTATTTTGATGGAATAGCACCTAAGTATGTGCATCCAGATAATTATTGTTTGTATTCCTGCCTAGGTTTGGAAATGGATAAATAATTAGCCTGGTCTATAGTGGACCACTTTCAAATCCAGTTCCAAGATTGAGTGTTTATTTTTGCATAATACTGGTGAACTTATAGTTAGTTTTGTACTAATCTCTCAATTGAGCTCATTTCTTTTATATTTTATTTGGGGATGATGATGATTTCCCATCTCCTTATAATGCAACCCTAATGTGGGATATGGCTACAAATGGCTATCTAATTGTGGGACATTGTAATCTCAGATTTTCTCTTATTAACTTCTATTTTTTTTTAATTCTGATATTTGTCTTAAATTTTTAAAACATATAAACTTGTATACAAAAAAGTAAATGTATGGATTTAGTTAGAAAGGCTTCATGAATTTCCCTTTCTATAATCTGGACCAAGAGAAACTTGGAAATTTCGGATTTTTCTTTCAAATAATCAGCTAAAAAGAATTATAACTACTATTAATAAATGATGCATAGATATTTGGCTTTTCTTAGCCAAATAGTAAAACCCATTTAAAAATGATTAAATTGTTTCCACCCAAGAGCTGTTTTGCTCTAAGAGAAATGACCTTTCTCTTTCAACAGTTTTTATTCTAAAGTAAACTATTTGAAAGTTGTTACCATTGAAATAGATATCATATCTATTTCATGGTCATTCATGTGGTCTTATACATAAAGGAGATGTAGTTAAAAGCAATTGTGAGACTATAATTAAAGTGGCACTGTAATTCTTGAACTAAAACATATTTTATAGTAAATATTTAAAAACAATATAGTAATAGCTTGATTATATATGCACTGAAACACTTCATAAGAAAAGCTATAATTGCATGAAAATGATAAAAGCTGAGTGCTTTCAAGGACATTAAATGTCCTCATAATTACAGCCCTGTAATGTGCATAGTTGTATGGGGATGTGTATATATAAGCAATAGATTATTCAAAAGGTATGTAAATCATATTGGCCATTTCTTAAAAAAGGAAAGCAGGATTTCTTCTGATTTATGGCATTATGGTTGTTAGCTATATGCCATGCTTCTTTGACCTTCTGCTAGAGCTGGGCTCAAATATATGGCTTGTGGTGTTCTGTGGCTCATCTGTAAATGTGTTGGGAAATCTGAATATAGAGGGATGTGCTCATTTCACTGTAATATGTAGTGCGGCACTCTGCTCGGGGATATGCAATCTTATACAGGTAATCCGGCTAGTTATGAACTTAATTGGTTCCTGACATATGTTTGGAAGTTGAAATTGTTTGAAAGTAGAGGTATGTAAAAAACATCAAAAAGGGTTATCAAAATGCAGTATTTATTTTTTTTAATTGTTTAGTATCTGGAGTTTTGTTAATTGAATTGTATTCTTTTTCTTCTCTTGACAAAGAATTCTGTAACATTCTGTGTGTTTTTCTATTGCCCTTTGTACACGAGATATACACTCTCCATTGGGATCACATTCTTCCATGATGGTCAAAAATTTGTCAATCATTGTCAAACTCTTAACAATAAGTTCATTATCAGATTCTTTTTCACTTTGTACTTCATTCATCTCTTGTAGTTCAATCAAGTCTTCATTTGACAGAGGTTCTGAGTGAGATTGCATTAACACATCAATATCTTCATCAGTGATATTGTTTGCTACAAATTCAACAGCAGAGTTTTTTTTAATTCTTTCTTCCAATCTTGATGCAAATGAAGGGCCTTAGCTTGAATAATTGATAACTCACAGGGATGCCTTTTTGATGTTGATCTTCAATCCATAAAGCTAAATATTTCTCCATTTCATCCATTACTCTGCCATGTCTTTTTGAAACAATCTTTGAAGAAATATTTCCACAATTTTTAACATATTCCTTAATTTTATTCTTGTTTTTCACAATTGTATATATTGTTGATTGGTTTAAATTACATGAACATGCGATTGAAGCAAAAGATTCACCATTTTCAGAACGTCTAATTATATCCATTTTTGTCTCGATTGTTTGGAGTTTACAAGACTTTGATTTCTCTTTGGTTGTATAAACACTGCTGTTTTTTTTGTTTCTCACTCATGTTTTTAATTAATAAAAATGAAAAAAATTCACCAAAACAGAAATATATACAGTGTAAATTAACATAATTGTGCACAAACTACTTTTAAAAACAAGACGATCCTGTTCAAAACAGTCTGTGATGATGCTAAAAATAAAAATAATTAATGTCAGAGAGCCAATAAACACCACATGATGGTCATAAGCCAGAAACTAGTCTGGGGATGTTGGATGAGTAGGCCCTAAATGGAGATTTTATGCACAAGCCTTCTGGCATCCATAGGCTTGCACTGAGTGGCAATATGTATAGAGAGTTTTGCCTGTTTTAATGTCAGAGAGATGGGAAGATTTTATATAAGTTATTATTCTCTAAAATATATTTTTAATAATTTTCTAAATTCCAAAGTTTATATTTCTTTAGAAAAAATTCAATTACGAATGTATGTAGTTTTTTTATTTTTTATCAGATACTGTAAATTTGTAAAGTTAATTACTAAAAGGAATTTTTTAATTATTAAAACCACTAAAGTACTCTACAATTTTGAATATCCATTTATTTCTACAGTATATAGCACTAGTTATACATGAAAGTATGTGCCTAGATGAAGATCTAAGGTCCAAAAGCGATTATGTAATAGCGAAATGTTTATAACTAGGTTTGTAACTACGGGACTGCCTGTATATGGTGTGTGGAGTTTGTTCTATATGGAGTCTGTCCTTAGAATTATTTATTAATCTGTCACTTATAGAAGGAGTACAGTAGCTTATTCAATGTTTGTGAACAAGCTTTTATTGATGTTTTTGGTTATCCATGGGCTAGCTTGTATTATTAATAACTGAAGGATTTAAAACTAAGTATAAACATATTTTATAATATAAAAAAATGTAAAAATATAGTAAGCTAGTTTTTATTATCAGATGCTATAAAATTTTAGAATTAGAAAAAAAAAAAGGTATTTAAAATTATAATTAAAAGAATTTATGTTGTGTCTGATGGAATATATATTATTTCAAAAATATAACTAAAAAAGTAGAAAAGATCTAATAATAAAAAAGATAATTATGGTTGAAGAATTGTATTTTTATGTTGGTCTATTTCCATCATCTAATTAATATATGTATTGAATGTCTAGAAATTTTTTTAACTTTATTTAAATATTCTAAATATATTCAACTATTAGTAATAGCACATCAAACAGGTTAGTACATGCACAACGTTTTGAGAGTTATTAGTCTCCCATCTTCTTCAATTGTTGCATGGGATTCAAACCTGGGTCCTTAGATTCTTGAGTTTTGAAGTTTAATGCTCTAACCAACTGAGCCATCCTGCCAAAGGCAAC
Organism: Epiperipatus broadwayi; assembly: GCA_028023455.1. Classification (NCBI taxonomy): domain Eukaryota; kingdom Metazoa; phylum Onychophora; class Udeonychophora; order Euonychophora; family Peripatidae; genus Epiperipatus; species Epiperipatus broadwayi. The sequence goes on from JAQFVV010000032.1 coordinate 9,602,422, forward strand.
AGTCTGTAGTAATTTCATATACTTATATATGAGGTTCCTCCTAATTTCTCCACTTTTTCATAAGAGCAAAGTTGATTAGTGGTTTCCATACATTATGTATAGTCACACTGGGTTGGCTTATGGGATTTTTTGCCATGATTGAACAACATATATAAAGGATATTACAAATATATTTTTATAAGATTATTTTTTCTTTTTTTTTGGCAGACAATAGAATAAAAAAGTCATAATTAGGTAGATCCAATGTTGCTTTTATTCCAAGATAAGAATTTAATTAAGTAGATTATTTTTTTTAGCTAAATGCAATTAGTTATTTAAAATTTTGCAAAACAGAGTACTGTATATATATAAAGGTATGAATTCTGTGAAAAACTCTTTGAAGCTGAGCAATAAAGAAGCCAATGTGACTTTTAGTGGCTAAAAATTAGAAAAGCCATCGTTTGCCTGAAGTCTATTTGGGAATTAATATTTGTCAACATGAATATGTTATTCTAAAGAAGTTTAAACTCACAAACGCAACTAGAAATATATTATAATGAGTCAGCAAGTATTTATGCAACAAATTTCAATGATCTATCAGGAAAGCTTATATGTGACAGTATAACTTTGTCTTTAATTAAAAATGCTTAAGGAAAACCGGAAACATGAACTATAGAAAGTACTTAAGAAATTAGTGAAAATTACTTTAAAGAACAGTTTGACCATGGTTATATCTATAAATTATATGAATTATTTGATTTAAAAAACTATCATTTAGACTTTTTTGAAAACCTTATTTTGCTGTGACCTCCCAAAGTGTATTATATGTGTGTAGTTAATTAATTGTATATGTATTCAGCTTTCAAGTTATTGTAAATTGTTACAAGGAATCAAATGTTTTTTGAAAGCCAATCTAAAAGAAGTGAATTAAATTGCAGTTTAATTTATTTTAACTTTTTTTTTTTTAATATAAAAACAAATATTCATTTCTTTTTAAATAATTCATTAAAAAAATTACTGGATTAAAGACATATTTTTTAAAAAGGCCCTTCTTTTAAATATATGAGTAAAAATAGAAAAAAATAAAAAGTATTTAAATAAAAAGGTTTCATATTTCAGATTGTACTAAAACTTAGATAAATTACTGTCAAGCGTTGGTGGCCCAGTGGTTAGTATAGCTGCCTTCCAAGCAGCTGGCCCGGGTTAACTTCCCGGTTAACATATTTGACATATGAAAAAAAAACTTAGATAAATTACAAAAGCACAATAGTTTTAGCAATAGATACATTATGTGTATACCCAATTGAAACTATGTACTGATATACATGAAATGTCCAAGAACTAAAGACTGCTTAACAATAAAAAAAAAAATGCTATTATAATTTTAAACATATATTGTCTATTATTTTAAATATGATCAGTATTGTCATGCATGTAGATTTAGATCTGTTAAATTTTGGAAAGAATGTGGCTTTAGTAACTGTAATTAGTATAAGTTATAAAGCTAGGATTTAGAAAAAATAGAAACTTAATAATGGAACGATATTGTAAGTTAAAAGCAATGAAAAAAGATTGCTGATAAAAGAAATGTGAATAATGCCAGAAAAGGCTAGTATTGTTTAATTAGAGGATTCTTTTTTTTTTTTTTCCATATGTCAAAGCATCGGGCGGGAAGCAAACCCGCCATCTGCAAGCAACAGCTTGCTTGCAAGGCAGCGGCACTGACCTCTAGGCTACCAACGCTCGACAGGATTAAGCTATTTTAAACTAATTAAACAAAAGAATACAGAGTGTCAGCTTAATCAATATTTGAAAGACTAATTACAGGTGAAAGGAATGTACACTGACACTGTTAAAAGTTTGATGATAATTTGTGAAAAGACACAGTACGGGGGGGATAGCTTAATGTAAATAGCTATTACCTTTTATAATAATTAATATCGGACATTAAATTGCAAAAAATTATAAATAGTGTGTGCATAAAAGAGCAATAGCTTTTACTTACTCTTCGTGTGATTGTGCTGTTGTGTTGTGGGACATCAGGAAGAAAGGACCCAAAGAAAAAGCTGTTGGAAAAGTTGTAATGACTTTTCTGCTATGAGGGACATCATCCCAGAGACTAGGTCTCTATAGGTGCAAACAGTCAGATAGGGAATTTAAAACAACTGTACATCTGATAAGGCTTATGAGAACTGGACAGAGTCAAACTGGGAATATAAACAATTGTTATTTACTCAAGTCTGAGAATAGTGGTTAATTGTGGGAGTATTAGTATTTAGTGGAAAATAGCCCTCCAATTCAAGGACTGAATGCATCACATTAGTAAACGCAGACTTAGGAAGATATATGTGCGGGAATAACCACTGGGTAACCAGTTGTTAGTAGTCATCAGAATTACTGAAGGCACAATTGTATACAAAGTGTTATGTATATTAATTAATAATTTGTAAAGCATACACATTACATAAGTAATATATATTAAGGCTATAATCCTAAGACTATGCACCTAAAATGCTACAGTAGCATTTTTAGTCACATAGTCTTAAGGTTATAGCCTTAATATATTACTTATGTAATGAATATGCGGTTTAAAAATTATTAATTACAACTTTAAATTGTTTTAAGAGATATCTAATTATAAGAACTTCACACGATGTAAATCGAAAAATTTCATGTTAATTTGTATAGAAATTGTGGACTTAATCAGTGAAGTGATTAATAGCTTCACACTCTCAAATCAATGTTTTAGATTCACCTATATAATTAGAAAATAGGTCGAAGAGTGGCCGTTCATCTTTTAAAGTTGTTAATCTTGTGTTTAGATTAGTTGAAGTCCCTACTTTAGCATTTTAGGCACATAGTCTTAAGGTTATAGCCTTAATATATATTACTTATGTATATTAATGTAAATAAATATATTTTCATCTTTATTTGATATTCTGTAAAACTTAGTCTATAATTTTTGAGATTTTGTTGGGATTAAACTTTGTGGTTGAATACACAAGATCCTTGAATTAATCCACATTTAAATATAGAGTCTTTGTTTATAATTAAGTATATTTTGTATTTATGATATTGAGTGATTAATTTTAAGGATACTGTTAATTAGAAATAGGATCCAAAAGCTGACCATCTTTATGAATGATTTACTTTTAAGGATGCTATTTTATGAACGGATCCTATAATTGAGTACCTCTATATGTTTTACAATTACTTTTGTAAGGGTAGGGTCCAAAGAACTTTCAATTATTAATTTAACGAAGATATATATAGTTCATATATGCTTACTAAGGTTTTTACTAGCAGTGTACTTGGAAGACTAACTTTATTTAGATATATGTGTGTGTTAAATGAGAATTTAAAGATGATTGAATAAATGAATTATAAATCTAATTATCATCAACATATAAGGTTATATTCTTAATATATTAAAGGCATGGAATATTAATTAACAGCAAACAGTGCTTGATCATATATTATTATATTATACATGGTGGATTATAACATTAATATTTTAAAGTTCAGGAATAAACCTTGGATATTTTTTTTAGGTTGGAATACTATTATTTGTTGTGTATATCTTCTACACATGTTTGTGAAACATCAATTAAAATATAATTTAGAGAATATTAAAGAAATAATTATTTGTTACTAAAATTTAAGTGGATGGGCTAATTATATATAAAGAGGAATACAATTTAAATTAAAAAAATATAATTTAAACGATATTAATAATAGTTTTTATTGGAATATTTGCTAATGAATATATTTTCTTGAGAAAAAAAATCATGGTGAAAATTATATATTTATTTAAATAGAGTGAAATTTCAATTATTTTATATGAAAATTTTCTGATTTGAAAATAAAGTCCACGACTTATTTCATCCAAGAAAACTCACGTGATTCCTGATTTTGTCAGGTCTAATAGATGGTAATGTATTGGTCAATTTAATCTTTAAATTAGGAAGGGTTAACAAAGAATGATTAAAATATATATATACATCTTTTTAAAATATATTGTACCAGGTAGCATCCAGAATATATCTATGCGGTTTACATTCATGTTCATTGCTACTAAATCTGCTTTATTCATTTTGATATTCCTTTCCCATTCTCTATAATCTTCATCCAATCTCTTTTCGACATGTTTGCTTTGTTGTTAATTTCCATTTGTTATGTTCATATATTCGAATATTCAGTAAATTGCAATTTTCATCAAAATCCTTCATCTTTTGATATTAGTTTTCATTTACAGATTTCTCTCCTCAATTTGCAATCCAGTGGTAAATCATTTTTACTCCTTCTCTGCTTATTTCAACAAACTCATGATAAGTGTCCTTTAATACAAGAAATGTGGTGACATTTTAAAATTAGATATTTTTTTCATATAGCCTTTACCACTGCAACAATATGTTCAAGTGTTTTTCATACTTCACCAGTTTGTAGACTGTGATTGCTACCATTGTTTTTTTACTTCAAAAGTATTTTGAAACTCTGCCACACATTGTAACATGGCTTCATATGATATTCTCCTTTGATAGCTAGAGCATACATTAGTCCTGTTTCACTTGTCTGAGCTTGCATGTCTCCTAGCTCAACTCTGAGTTACATTGTTAGTGTTCACAGTCCAATGTCATCTTTTACGGTTTCACATGGTAACTGGTTTATGAAAAGTAGACATACATGTCTAGATGTAAGTTTAATGTCTCTATCAATTCATTATACAGAACATTATCAGGAACCTTGGGGTCACAGTTGGTTGACTATCAGCAATACATCTTTGCCTGCCATCTACATTGCTGTTGCTGCTTTTAGTTTATCAATTACATTGTTGATAAGCATATATATCTCTAATATGTCACCCCATTGCATTGTTAACATCAAATTCAGTGCCATTTTGTTTTTCATTGATTTCTCACTTATTCTCTGTCAGTCTATAATAATTTCAGTTCTCCCAAAATTACAGCTTTAACAAATGGTTTAACAATTTCATTCTGCTATATCCAGGGATGATCCTCTACCATCAGCTGAATATGCATCTAATATTTAAATAAACATTCAACTCAGAGAACAAACTTTAATAATTAGAGCTTATTACTCTAAATATATATAGTAACAATGTACAACTTAAACATTACAATTAGCTGTTCAATTTATGTTCAAGTCTTTTTACACATAAAGTTTACAAATTCTTTACAATCTCTGCACTGTTTCAATCACATTCTATGAAGATTACTCCTAAGGTTTTTATCTGCCTAATAAGTTGCATTTATATGATTAGCATAATTAGTCTAGATTTGCAAATTAGAATACATTTGTATATTTCACATAACTGCATAGATTAATTTTCTAGAGCTTTATTTTATTGAGGTTTTTTATTAATTTTCTGACTAGTATATACATATAAATTATTTAGTCAGACATTGCAAGATAACCTGGATAGACAAATTGTAAAATCTAAGGCTGAGATATCACAGAAGTTAGAAGAGCACATTGATGCATTGTCCGCAAAATCTAAAATAATGGGATTAAATATGAAAATTAAGAATGAATATGACTCAGATATAAAAACAATGGAAGACAAATGTGCAGTGATGTAAATCAGCACTACAAAAAATAGCAAGCCAGTCAAGTGTTGGTGGCTGAGTGATTCGCAGAGCTGCCTTACAATCAGTTGTCCCAGGGTTTGGTTCCCGGCCGGTGTTTTGACACATTAAAAAAAAAAAGGCAAGCCAATAGTTTGAAGAATAAAATGGATAAACATTCAAAAAGTGGCATATCTATGAGCTTGAGTAGAAGAATAAAATAGATAAACATTCAAAAAGTGGCATATCTATGAGCTTGAGTAGATCTTCATCCAAGCAAGAGTAAAGCTTGAGGGCCATATGAGAACCCCCAGAATACCTTCATATGTTTTCAGAACTCTTTATGTTCTACAATTTATCAGAGATTACTATATCCATCATTTGTGTAGTGCAGTAGAGGATTGGTGGAACTTCAGATACCACCCTCTAACTACTTATGCTATCAAGATGCAATATGCAGCAAGTATAATAGGAGAAATTTAAGGCAATTCCAGGGGAAAGTTTATACCATTTCTCTCAGAGTTAGGTAGCAAAATTAAACATTGCTTTTTCCCTCATCAGAAAATTGTACTATAAAGATGTAATAGGTCCATTAACATTCTACAGATTATGTTGTCTAGTAATTGGTTGGCTATTTAAAAGATGAAAAATTTGCTAGGGCTATAGACATAGAATTTCCACCACCAGAACTAGGTGAAAAGACAAATCATGAAACTCACCATATGAGCACCTACATCATCCATATTGCAGAATCAGATCAAAATAAATCTGATCAACAGTAACACATCTAGGTATAAATATTACCATCTAGAAAGAGAAACAATTCATATAAAAAAAAGCTTTTTTTCAGGTCACCAGAGACAAAACCTACAGATGAAGGTCAATCTCTGAAAGCTGGCAGGAATAACCAATAAAGATGGGAGCAATGCTTTATTTATGGGAGGGTAATAAGCTATAAAGTTTATTTAATGCCTAAAGCTTGAAGAATATATTAAGATCAGGTATCAATTTTTTGTTTTAAATATATAAATATAACATCTATTTCATAGTTATTCATGTAGATTTACATGGGGTAAAGTTGGTTAACAGTAATTGTAAAGCTGAACAATAAAAGTAGCATTGTAATTCTTTAAGAGTTTCTAAACAAAAAATATTTAAGAATAAAGTAATAGGTTCGGCCAAAAAAATATAATTTTCATTATGAGAAACTAAAAGATTTAAAATTAGAAAAAAATTATAATTGAAAGAATTTATATAGGAATGTTACATTACTTCAAAAATATTAAATTAGATAAATAAATAGATCTTAATAAAATAAAAAAATTGCAATTACGCATCAACATTTTACTTTTACAAGGTTGTATTTTGTTTCTATCTGGGAGACAACAGAATAATAAAATGTGATAACTGGTAGATCTAATATAGCTTTTACTCAAAGATAAAAATTTAATTTAGATAATTATAGAATAAATTTTTTTAGTTAAATGTAGTGTTATCTAAGATTTTGAAAAACAGATAATTTCTTTAGAATCTCTTTCTCTAAAGCTGGACACTAGAGAAGCCAAACATGATTTTAACTAAAAAGTAAGAAAAACTTTCAAATATCGGAACATTTGTCAATTTGAATATGCTATTCTAAAAACATTTCAGGTTACAATATAACTGGAAAAATTTATGATGAGCCAGAGTATTTATGCAGCAAATTTCAGTAAATAAAACTGTAAGCCAGTGAGTGGAAAGAAAATTCAAGTATCAGGAAAGCTTATATCTAACATTAAAAAAAAAAAAATGCATATATGTATCAACAAGGAAAACCTAAGACATGAACTGTAGAAACTATTGAAGAAATTCCTGCAAAGAATTGTTTGGTCATGGATATACATATGAATTACTTAATAAGAGAAAAACTATTTATATTTTGCTGTGACCTCTCAAAATATATATATTGTAACACCACAGTATTATTGTAAATTGGCTATTCTAAATTTAAAACTAAAAATTTTATTGGCTTTAATTTTTAATTAAGCAAATATAATCATCGTTGTCATTGGTAGTAGTGCATAGAATATAATCATTATCATATTTAAATGGTCTCTCATACCAATGTTTATAAAAAATATAATTCTATTAATCATTTTAAATGGCTTTCCAAGCATTTTTTAAATACTGTATTTCTATTTGTATAAATATGCACACTGTCGTTATTTTTAAGGAATAAAATTGCCAATTGTAAAAGTGCTCACACACATAAATATTTCAAAAATAGAATTATAAACTCAACATTATTATTATGTGAAATAGTTATAACATTTTATATGCTGTGTAAGCTTATGTGTTTAAATTTTATTTAGCAAAGATAGACTTAGTTGCTAGAATATTTATTAATTAGTATTATTTATTTAAGTCAATTTAAATTTGAGATAAATATCTGAGAGCTTTAGTGTGATTGAAAAAATATTTGTAAAAAATTTTTTTAGAACCCGGAAATAAAAGCTTTTACTATCTTGATTTAAAAATCTGAACTCTAACAATTTGCCTGTTAAAAATTCTGACAATCTTCCAATATTTTGCAAATATTGGAAAAAAAACTCCCAATGCATGATGGATATTGTCATCCAGACTTCATATGATCACTAGTATAAAAGATGAAGTTTGGGAAATTCATTCAGTGCATGTAGGATCTAAACAGGTTCAATATTTTAAATAGCCATTTTGTTTTTGTCTATATGATGATAGGCTGCATTTACCAATAGGCAGATGCCTTTGCTAGGCATCTGACTTCTCATTCTAGAAGAAAGGTGGACAACAAATAACCAGAAACCATCATTCATTAATTAATTCTCTATTTCAAGAAATTTCATTTATTATAATCAAATGATAATAGGAAATAGACAAATTGACTTGGGGAATGATGTCTCACTTCTTTAGACAATCAATCATTGGATTTTTCTTCAATTAAAAAGTAATGGTAAATAGCATATATATTTTGGAAAATTGTTTCTTAATTTCAAACAAGTTGCTGAAATATTTTCCATAACCATTATAAAATAATTATTTTCTTCACTTCATTAAAAGATGTTTACACTCTTTATGCTATTTTCCAGACAAGGATGATCTTATAAAAGTGAAATTAATCATGTAATAAAATCAATTATTTAATATACTTTCTCATAATCACTTCTTTCTTAGTTAATTATTTTTATAATTGTTTGTTAATGTAATAAATTTTTCTCAAATATTACTATGCTCATATAATTATTATTTTTTTTAAAAATACTATTATTGAGACTGAAAAGGATTAAATGCGATTTATTTTAGGTTGTACAAACTCAACTATCAAACTTATAAAATTGCTATGTGCTGCAAATATTAATGTTTTTTAAGTTCTTAAAAGTTCAACTCCAAAGTTAAGTGGAGTTAATTATAGTTATGTAGATGAGTAAATCTGAAGGAATATTTTATGCATCACTCTTACCTGTTAGTATTATTTTTTTACTGTTATCTAGTGTGTAACAAGGCATCCAAATGAGCTTATATTTGTGTTAGCAGAATAGCACTCCTAACATTTAAGTGTTCAATTGAATCTAGTAAAGGATCTTGAGATCAGTGAAAACTCCAATATTTAGAAAATGAGATTAATAGTCGATTGGTTAGTAAAACAAATTATTTAAGAATGATTATAAAACATTTATCTTTTATGATTATGATAATTGTTATCCTTCATTATTTAAATTGAGATTATTTTGAAATAAGTAAACAACCTATTCTTATTTAATTGTGTCTCCACAATGCTGACATGATATATCCAGAGTTCAGATTAGATTTAGGGATTAAACAGTAATATTTATTAGATGCATTATATAATTTTTTCTCTTTGTTTTTGATTTATATTATGCAATAAATTAATTAATTTTTTAACATTTATCTTTTGTCATTATTAAATACATATCGTCACTGCATACTCACGATATTAAATGTCATACTTAACATATAAACTTACATGGAAAACTTATCTGTGAATACATCATTATTATATTAATATTATCTGAAACATAAAAGTATTGGGTAGGATAGTGTACATAAAATCCCTTTTACATTGTCATATCCTAGAATGCATAAACACACTTGATATTCATGCATTTATTTTCTTATTTTATATAATTCTGAGATACAGTATTAGTTAACTTTGAGTTTAACTTGTTAGCCTTATTTTTAAAACATAGATTAAGTTTCTCTTAGTTAATGCTTATTTACAAATCATATATTTATCAAGATTTTGTTAAAATAGAATAAGATTAAGAGTATACATATTATTATAAAACACTTTGAAATTTACTTATTCAATATGAATATTAAGGTATAGAATAATAGGGTCTATGAGAAAATAGATAAAACTCATATGCACAATAATTGCAAGTCAAGTGAGATATAATAGATGCACTGTCTTTTCTGTCTCAACTGAAATTTCAACTGTATTCCAATATTATTAACTTTATTATCTCAATCATCATCTTTATAGTTTTCCATATGTTTGTGTATTAAAATTGTTAATTATATATCTAAAAAAGAAACTAGCACCCCTATTTCTAAAAAATGGCACCTATAACTTCCAGTACAGTTGTTAGAATGTAAATTAATTTCTAAAATTCAATTTTATGCTAAATCGGTTTAGGACTTACAAAACAACTTTAAAATGAGAGTTTAATGAACTTTAATTGTATTATGTTATGATATGTTTTAGTATTGAAAGTATTTAACTGAATAAAATATTTGTAATATGAAAAAAACCTGTTCTGTTGTTAAAAGTATTTCAAATTATTGGAAATTGTTAATTGAAATGTGCTATGAGGAAGTGAATATTTTTTTTATTTATTAAAACCAATGTAAAGCAGTGACTTAAAGTAAAATTTAACTTTAATTTTTAACTTCTAAAATATAAAATCAAATCAAATGTTTGTTTCTTCTTAAATGATTAAAGTTTTTTTTTTTTTAAAAAAAAAATTCTCATTTCAAATATAAATGAGTAATAATAAAAAAGAAAACATCTAAAAGGATTCATATTTCAATAAAAAGGTTTTATATGGTACTAAAAACTATTAATAGATACACTGTATGCACCAAGTAGAAATGTTCCAATATTCATGAAATATCCAAGAATTAGAATAAAATTCCTTAAGAATTGGAAAAAAAAAGTGCTATTATAATTTTAAATTAAACATAAACATTCTTTATTATTTTAAATATGATTGGTATTGTCTTGTATATAGCTTTAGATCCTTACATTAATCCACATTGACATACACTTTCATTTGAATTCGTTATATAAATACATGCATTTAGAGCTTTTGTTTATATTCTATATTTGAGATATTATAATTTAAGGGATTAATTTTAAGGATATTGTTAATCAGAAGTAAGAAGCAAAAGCTGACTCCTTCTATGAATGATTTACATTTAAGGATACTATTTTATGAAAGGTAAAGGTCTGATAGCTGATCACCTCTCTGAATTTTAAGGTTATTCTTTTATAAAGAGTAGGTCCAAAGAATGGTCACCTCTTTGAATTTTTATTAGTTTAGTATACTTGATAGATAAACCTTTAGATATATGCATGCAGCAGCTGTGAATCTGAAAGTGATTCAATAAATGAATTATATTTCTGAGTTATATGCTCAACACATTAAAGGCATGGAGTATTCACTAACAGTACTTGACTATATATCATGATATTATATGCTGTGGTTTATAAAATTAATATTTTTAAGTTAATCAGGAATAAATCTTGGGCAATTTTTGAAGATGTCTAAATGCTGTTATTTATTGTATATTTGTCTTTCAATATGTGCTCATGAAACATCAAAATTTAATTTAGAGATATAAATAACACTGCTTGTTAATAAAATTTGAATGGATCAACTTAATTGTATGTAAGGAGGAATACAATTTAAATTAAAAATATATAAAGAGTATTAATAAGTTTTTATTCCATCCCACATAGAATATAAGCTTTTCTTAATGTAACAATAATATACAGCATCTTACTAAAGATAATGCTTACTACTTAGTCTAATTCTTACAAATGTATGCACATATATCAAACATATGCAAATACTTTCTATAATCATAAATATAGGAAGACCATATAGAGAAAAGCTTTCATAAAGTCTGTTTGTTTTTTATTTTTTTAAATAGTATGTGCTTAGCCGACTTTCGACTATTACAAAACTTTTTCCTTATCTTTTCTTACAAAAATTTTTGTCTCTAAATAATTCTTTTGGTAAAATATGAACATTAACTTGGAAGTAGTGTCATGATAATATAGTACAAGAATTGAAAAATGTTAAAAAATCCACTGCAAGCTAAAAAATAAATACGTATTAAAAATGCAGAAGATAAAACTTCTACTGCCAATCACATTATAAACCAAACTTTATTTCTTAATAATGTCCTTCCAATGGGTGATTAGATACTTTAGTAACTTAAATATATATATATTTAACTCAGTACAAACATTTAAAGAAAAAATTTATTCTTATAAAAAAATGAATCTTCATGACTGTATGCCTAAATTGCATCTGATTATTCATTATTTTTATTTTTATGTAAAAAAAAAAAAAAAATTGGTGATAAATCTAACACCAAATATGAATTAACAACAATTAAAAAAAAAAAAAAATTACAGAAAACTGGGGAACATTATTTTACAAAAGGCATTTTTTTATTTCATTAATGGAAGACTTATTTCTTCTCTTGGTAGTTTCTGTGAAAAATGGCTTCAGCTTCTTTAGAAGAACATTTCTCAATAATACTTATTGCTCTGATAATAGCCTAAGAAGAAAAAATATAATAACAAAATAGTTTAGAATAAAAAGATTTGTATATCAACACAATTATATGTATGTAAAATGTGTATACATATCCTATATACATTGATAAAGTACAGATATAAGGATATTATATTCATGTAAATACATATAACTTTAGTCTTTTGATGTTACTAGAAAATTATCAATTATTACAAATTGACAATTCTCCTGCGACCAAACAAGTTTTCTCGATTAACCCATAATAGTTCTTTTGTTAAGATTTTTATTGAAGTCAATACACAATAAGTAATGAAATTTCTAATTTTAACACACTTCTTAAAATATATGAATAAAGATATATGTTAAAAGCAGATGATCCTACATTGTATTTCTAATAGAATTTGCTATCATCGATTGGCCCAGGTGCTTGACCACATATGTGGTCATCAGCAGAAGTATTTATCTATATCAAACATCTGTAATTTAATTTACAAGTGTGACTTGACTTAGATGCATTCACTTTGAGACTGTCTAGGATAAATATTAATGATTACTTCCTAATAATTTTTTATTATACTATAAACCCAGTTAAATATATCAATCATTAAATTCCAGCATGAATATGCACCTCCCAATTTTTCCTGATTGTGTTTAATTTACAAATTTAATTACATATTATAAATATCACACATAATCATGAAAAAATGAAAAGTACATATACATTTATATTAGAACAATAACTATATTAATCTTTACATGAGTTTAAAGTTTGCATCTGGCCAGAAGATCAATAACTTATAACCTAATAAAAAATTAGAAAATGATATTAATATTTATCCTAAATGATACTCATCAAAGTGAATGCATTTAAATAGTCACATTTGTATATTAAATTATAGATGTTTGTCATGGATAAAGACTAAACACTGATGATGAAGACATGTATATAAAGATCTGGGCCAATTTATGATGGCAGGTTCTACAGAAATGCATTTTGAAATCTTTGCTTTTAACATATGTCTTTATCCAAATGCTTCAAGGAATGTGTTAAATTTAGAAGTTTCATTATACAGTATATTATAAATACCATGTAAGATCAAGAAAAAGTAGCAAGTAGATATTCATGTTGGAAATTAATGAATGAGAAAACAATCTTTAACTGAATTTAATGTTTATATTTGCAAAAAAATAAATAATTTATAGCCTAATATATTCAGTAAAACTCCAATTTAGTATGCTATAAAATCTTACCAAACCTTTAATTAATATAGATCCAAAATTCAAACTGAACTTACAATTCAAAATAAGTTATGTAACTTATTAATGATTCACTCATAACAAATTATGACCATTATCTTTGTTAACTACAAAATTTACTTTTTAATGAATTGTATCATTCTTTTGGTAATTTAAACATTAATAAAACAGCTACTTGTAAATAAGTAAAATGTTATGGCATATAATAAAATTAAATCAGAAATTCATTTTTTTTTGGCAAAATATATTTTTTTAATAAGGAAATAAACTGGTACTCATGAATTTTTATTGTACATTTTTATCAGAATTAGGACTAATTTATTAACAAAATTTTGAATGGCAATTTCAATATTCTCCATATCTTACAAAATTTTTCTTTTTTATATTCTGTTAGCTTCTCTCCCTCACATGATTTATCAATTTCTTTCTTATACCATTTTTTAATTTCCTTTAATCTCATCATCATTATTTCTCTATCTTTAAAAAGAAATACATTTTTAATTGCTCTTTCTCTCCTTAATTGCATAAATGTCCTTCAGAACAAGTCAATACTTTTAATATAAAAATATTTCTAATTTTATTTTATCAACTATTTAATTTCTCCCCAAATTTACATTTTAAAAGCCTTCAATTATTGTTCTCTATTTAATAATCATCCTATTTCTATTCCGTAAGATGTAACATATTATAAGCTGTTCTCCTAATTATAATTTTACATTAAACAGCCAGAATATGTAATTGCTTTATTAAAAGCCTATTCAAACATTGCAATACTTATTATATTTTCTACCTTAGACAGTGTTTTCATTCTAATTAAAAAGTTATAATAGTAAAAAATAACAACAAACTCCATATGACTTTCTGGGATTACATTTAACGTACGACTCTGGAATATTAAAAAAAACTGCTTTTAAATAATAAAAAATTGTCATCATTTAAATAAAACTAAAATATATTTACAGTGGAGCCAAAAACTAAGCTATATTTCTTCCAAGTCCCCCTTGCATTCAAACATATATAGCATATAATAGTTCACATTTTATTGATAAATAAATGATTAGAATGGAATACATATTGTTTATTGAACTGCCAAGTGTATAGTACTTTTCAATATGCACATATATACTGTATTACACAGATGCTTTTTTGTGTATAACATGCATATGTAAAGATTTTAGTATAAATAATAAATTGAGGGAATATTTATTTTATTTTGCTGAGTTTGTGTTCACTCATGCAATAACAATAATAGGAAAAAAACTAACGCCTATTGTATTTTTATTTTTAAAATAAATGGCAAAATGTTTAACTTTTGTCCTATTAAATATGTTCTGGATGTTTTTTTTTTTTTCCAATAACATTTTTTCTCTTATAGAAACATAATAGACTAGCTCTTTATCAAGAAATTACGATTTCTCTAATTGTTTTAATGATTTTAAAAAGTATTAACTTTAAGTATGTTCTAGAATTATTCTTAGAAAATATTTTATTGCACAAGGCACTCAAGCAAGAAAAAATAGTTGCTGAATATGCTAAAATTTACTAATTTTTAAAGTTTTTTATTTTTTTATTTGTTTACAATTTTCTTTGTATAGCATATAATTGAAGTTATGTAGTTAGAAACATCACAATTCATGGCTACTAGTATGTTTAAAATGTTTAAATACATATGGCAAATAAAAACTATATATAGCCAGAACATTTAATTATTTGCAATGGAAGTTTTTGTTGTGATAATATTTTTATTTTGCATGAAAAATGATTTGAAGAAAAGAAAAATCAAAGACATATTTTATAAATATGATCAATAATTTATTAAATAAAAAAAAGTTGGCCATTTGCATGGGCATGTTAATGTTATGCAGCAATGATACTTTAATTTTTTTAAATTCCAACTGTGAAATACTGCTCAGGATGGCAATCATGCCATACATTAGTTATAGCTTTTGTTTATCTATAGTACTACATAAATGTGAAAGTTTGTTTCTTTGTGACTTTATAACTCAACAAATAATGCACCAATCTTGGAAAAATGTTGCATGATTTTCTTTTTTTTGTATAAAATTTTTCTAGCATATAAATTTTTCACACGATCACATTTCTTATGCTTGTTCATAACTGTTATTAAAACAAGCAAAACTCTCCATACAGTAAGTGCCACTCAGTGCAAGCCAGAGTAATCAATGGATGCCAGAAGGCTTGTACATAAAATTCCCATCTAGTGCCCACTCATCCAATATCCCCAGACTAGTCTCTGACTTGTGACCTTCGTCAGAGAGGAGCCTTGGATATGAGAGCCCTGCACCTAGATCTTAGGATCTGATAAATCCTGCCTAATAGGATAGTGGTGGCTATGGTTATTAAAGAATCAGAGACACCAGAATGTTTAGGTACTGAACTGAGTTTAGACCTATATGACTATATAAGCTGATGGACTTGGATTATAAATATTATGGTGTTTTCAATTTAAGTCTCCTAGTTTTGTGATTAAGTAGAGATAAAAGATGGTTGCTGGAGGGTTGCATTAGATCCTAAGATCTAGGTGCAGTGCTCTCATATCCAAGGCTGCTCATTGACAAAGGCTATAAGCCAGAAACTAGTCTGGGGATGAGTAGGCACTAGATGGGGATTTTATGCACAAACCTTCTGGCATCCATTGATTACCCTGGCTTGCAATGAGTGGCAATATGTATAGAGAGTTTTGCCTGTTTTATTGACAATTAAGAGCAAGCATAAGAAATAGTGATCATGTGATATTTATTAGCTCATTAGCTTATATAGTCATATAGGTCTGAACTCAGTTATTAAGAATTAAAATATATTTAAAGAATATTTACATGAAATAATAATACATGAGTTATCAACAACCTACAACATTATTTATAAAAATGCATTATAAGTTATTTTGACCTGCTATAAATAACTCATGCATGATGAGGATTCTTTAAATATACTTTAATTATCAACTACATTACATTTTTTTTATCTAATAATATGAACAAAGCCACGGATATAGCTACTTTATTTATATATTGATTTTTTTTTAAAGTGTAGACTTAATTCCAGAATTTTGTTTATTTTGTATATATATTGAAAAGAGTTTACAGTTTATAAACTATACAGCAATTTGTAAGCCTTGATATAGCTTATAAACATATATAAATGTTCTAAGTATTTAAAAAGACTATTCTATTTGTCAAGTATCTTCTTAAATTACATATATATTTTTTTAATCTTTACTATTTGTTTATATATTATATTTGCTTTTATATATTTTCTAACTAACTTTTAAACAAATCTCTTTGACACACAACTTACTATTACTTATCCACTCCCCTCCCCCTTTATATATATATATTGTAACCGGGTGCTTCTCTCATCCGATCATATAGGGATTGTGAGCTCCGAAACAAACATGACATAGCGTAAAGCTTTATTTATTTTCTTCTATCGATAACTGTTCACTATCAATACAAGGGGGCGCCAGATACGATGATTTAATTACAATTTAACTTCTCGCATCACCTTACGTCATATCAAAACGATTTCGAAGTCTAATCCCGCCCACAAGCTCAAACTCCCAGCATGGACCAATAGGGTCGCTCAGGGTCGCGATGTAATTGTTTTCAAAATTACTATTCTGGTAAAAGACGCTATGATAACCAATGGAGAAGACGCTTGATTAACTAACTGATCGATCCAAGCATTGGACCGGGTCATTGGTTATTTGGGACCAATACGATTATTCGTTTATATCTCTAAACAATTAGAAGCTTATAAGATCATCCCCCTATATCATACCGTCCGGTAGAATTATTTACTCCAGCTATATTTACAACTTATTGACATTTATTTATATTTTAGAATAGGCCCTCCCAATTCTTAAATCTATCTTAACTACGGAATAAATAAATAAATAAACATCGTGACTTACGGCACGATGTTTGTAAGAGACATAAAAAAAAAACAACAAGGTTTAAGAAAGATTAATCTAAAATAATATAATTAACTATATGAATAAATGCTAACTTTATTAATAATCAAGACGAAAAATAGAATAAAGATTTAATTATAGGAAATGATTTGAGAAATGCTCGACTTGTTTAAATACTGAACAAATTTATTGAATATAAAAAAAAAGCACATTGGTTAAAAGTTTTATTTACACGCACACACACGCATTTACGCACTCGCACAGAAAAGAACATATTATATATCATAAAATATGGATGATAGAATATAAATTTCCTTTTTTACATTTTTGAAGGTAAGTGTTATAAATTATAAGATAATAATTAGGGTCAAAGTTCATATTTGAAAAGTCCTGAGATTTAAATTTTAGGAATTGCATAGTGTTTGATTTTACGAAGGTTGAGATTACAATAATAAGTTACAATAATAAGTTTTTAAATATAATGAACTACGGAATATTTATAGTGTAATTTACGAAATCAAAGTAAGTTAATTATGAGATTGCCTTTTTTAAAAGTTTACGTATGGAATGAATGAAAGCATAAAAAATAAAGTGTTTACCTAGGATTTTGGCTTATTCTTCCGCTGCTTCTAATTAAGTGGAGGTTTGAACATGGGAGATGATGTTTTCCATAAGGAGGTTGTTCATTTCTTTTAAAGTTGAGCGTAATAAATCAGGATGATTCATGTATTTCACGGAACATTATTGAACTGGTTGGAGCACTAATTTTAGATGGTAATATTATTAAGTATTCATAGCGACGGAGATGTTCTGTTGGCGGAGCGTCGATCAATCACTGAAGGGTTTCCTAGCCCCTCATGACAGTCGACGCTCTAAATATTAATTTCATATCGATCATCTTGAAAACAGGGAGCGCAAACGAAGTAATTTGAATTAAATTGAATTTTGAGAAAGTTGAACAAAAATTTGATAATTTGACTTAGCTTCTCTTAACATTTTTTTTATATTTAACATTTTTTGCTTGATATTTATATGGGTTGGATCTTATCTGAGGATCGAATCTCCCCCCAGAGTTCCATGTTCTTAGAGTTGTCGTTGGGGTCCGTGTCCTACTCAATCCATGTGCTTAAGGCAATCTTATGTTTAGACAATCTCATATTGCAATCTCAGTTAACAAACTTATATTCATTCACACCTTGAATGCATACGTGTGTGCGTGTCTTACGAGAACAATGTAATTTACATTAGCTAAAAGTCGAGCATTTAATCTTTCTCAAAATCATTTCTATAAGCTTTTATTTTTACTACAACTATAATTTAAAATATCCCTTTTTAATTACCCCCGCGGCATATACAAGTATAACTTATTTATTGATATTTATAATGACATATTATTTTTCATTTTAGAGAATATTATTTTAGTAAATTATGTTAAAGCCTTAAACTATTTAATTAGACATATTAATCTTTTATTTTACAAGTGTATTTTAGAAAGTATGGAAAGAAAACTATCTCTAATTTTTATCATAAGTTGTAAGAAAATGAAATAGAGTATTTTACATTGCTTGAGTGTGTGTGTGTTTACATATACCGACTATGTCTCGGTATAATATACACACAAACACATTAAATGGTTTCTGAATCCTTACACAAATATAAATTTTTAATGTACAATAGATTAAATGTACAGTACTAAATTGTATTCTTTTAATTACTTAGGGATCTCATTTAATAAAATTATAAACTTTATTAAATAGTTGTGATCTGTCTATTCCAACTATATAACTAATTAGGTAAGCAATGAGTAATCAATAAATATTAGATGGTATTCTACAAAGACTTCTGCTGCAAATTACATAATCCAAACAAAACTTACAATAAATAAATTCAGTGATTATTTTCTCTCCTATTATTTAATGGCTCAAACCAATTTGTTCATATAACAAATAGATATAACATTACATCAAAAACTATATATATATATATATTAAAAGATGTTAATTATCTTAAATATTTTAAAACACAAATTAAAAAATCATAAAAGAGAAATAATCTGAGGACACAAAAATAAAAGATAATCAGTGAATGGATCATTGTGATAAATCAATTCTACATATTGTGCTCTTTTTATTGGGTACACCCCATCCTAAAACAAATTGAGAATAAATTTTAACTACGAAAAATAAGTAATTTTAGTTATCATAGGATTTGGACTTAAGTTTAGTCAATTTAAAGTAGTATAAATGATATAAATCCTGGATAAAATATTTATTTTCAAAGGTATATAAAAGATAAAATAATAAAATATAAATTAATGATATTCAATAAGTAATCATTTGATAATATTTATAATTGTAGGGAAATTCAAATCTAATTCCATAAAAAAAAAAAGCATTATATAGATAGATAATCATGTCTGTGCGCATCTAATGTTATAAAGCAATGACTATTTCCCGTGAAATCTTAATTTATGTTGCAAAATAAATAATTAATATTTATGTTATGAATTTTGGTGATTAAAAGTTCACAAAAATAATCTCGGATCTAGTCTGTATAAAAATAAAATGATCTAAATGGTAGTTTTATTAAGTTCATGAAAGGTTTTTTTTTTTATTATTATTAGTAAACATTTTAAAGAGATAGTATTTATTTTAAAAAAATAGTTAAACTACATGTAACTAGCGAGTAGAAGAATTGACGAATGGAAAAGCGCAATTTTAAATAAATTAACAACCAGCAAGCAATGTTTTTTTAAGAGAAAAAAATCAGAAGGGAAAATTAATGTATAGAAAAAAAAGATTACAGATCGGAGGGAAAAAGTAACTTGATTTTTGGCATTAAAAGTTTGTTTAAATTTTTTGAAAACTTTTTTTTTTAAAAAAACTAATTGATTATGATCTACTTAAGAATTTAAAACTATATATTATAATGTTTTTGTTAAAATGCAGGAGTAAAAGAAAATTAAGTTTCTACTGGTGAACTCAACAATTTAATAGTTTTTGGAAAATATCTTGAAGTCATTAAACAGGAAAAAAATATCAGAAGAATGAAAGGAGAAAGTTGTACATTTATGCCAGTGTTATAAAGTAATATCATGAGTACTATGTCATGGCTATCATAGTAGTGGTGCGAGATTAAATTGGAATCGATGGATGAATAAAAAGAAAATGATTCCTGACAGAGTTAAGTATACATTTTTAAAGATAATTAAATTAAATTAGTAATGAATAATAATGGAAATATTTGCATATGGAAAAATGTACCTAGTATTAAAAGATAACATATAAAAGTGTATCTAAATAAAAATTTCAATGGTATAGAAGATATAAACAGATCGTCTAGTTTTAGTATAGCTTTCAGGTATAATAAAATTTTATGATCAGTTATATATATGGTAAATGAAGAATTAAAAGTTACAGGGGTGTATGGATGTAATAAAAGGCAAATATAAAAGGAAAATTTTAAATGAAGATTATATTTATATCTGTAATAAATAATAGCGGTCTGCTCAGAAAATGAAAGAATTATTTATCAAAACTGTAATTGAAAAAAACAAAACAATGTAAGTGTAAAAAATCAAATAATTACTGAAGACAACTAATAAAAAATAAATATGTATGGGAGAAGAAAGAGTTGAATAAATCAATGGAATAAACATTAGCTTATTTGAGAATATAAAATGTTTTTGAAGATGATGTCATTCTACACTGAAAGAGGTGTAAAATGCTCTATCTTAAATAATAACATTGACAAAAAGTATATAAGGAATAATGTAAAGACAAATATAATAAATGCAAGAAGTATCTAAATAAAATATATTATGCAAGGTGAAAATAATCTTTGATTGTTAAAAAGGTAAAAGAAAACCGAAACATTGTAAATAATCTGTTGGTGTTGGAATTTTATAGGTTTGATGATTTTCTTATGAGAACAAAAGGAGCAGAAGTGAGAGGAATGTCAATACGTAACTAACCTGAAGCACTTGGAAAGATTGGAGTATCCTTAAAAATTAAAGTTTTTTAAAGATGAACTTGTATTTTAAAGACAAAAAAACTTGTAACATAATATTTGTATATGGTTTAATTTTATACTTTAAAATAATCGCTATCAATATGGGGGGGAGTTAATAATTAATTTGATTTATTTGTCTATGTGATTAATTGTTTAGTTTTTATTTTATTAAACATTGTTAGATAGTTACAATACATGGATATCAACAATGAGCTAGACCCATAAAAGTAGTTATATATATGTATTATAAGAAGATGGCATATGTCTGTGAATATAATATTGAAAATGATAAATGGTGATAATTAGGGTTTGATCTTATGTTTAATTGTTAAAGTTTTAATATAATTGTAATAAAGTCATAATTAATTCTAGTTTATAATTCTTTATAGGCTATTATTTATAAAAAATATATGAAACAGGTATAGCTTGAAAATAGGAAATTAATATCTGAGTTGTTTAGATAAAATGAAGATAAGGATTTTTTATTTTAGGATGCACCAAAAAGTGGTCTATCAACCTTTAGTATAGTATCCTAAATTGTAAAATAAAATTAGTTCAGGAGGAGATAAGTTGTCATATTTGAGAATGTACAGTATAAAAGTTTCATCTTTTGTATTTCGTTATAGAGTTTAATAATAAGGTCTTAGAAAAATGGAGTATGATTTCAGCAAACAAATTAATGATTTCATAAATATCGTATTAACATTTTCTTAATGCAAGATAAAAAGACAGATCAAATGGTGAATATCATAAAATATAAACATAGATAAATATGTAATATTTCATAATATTACATTGAGATTATTTTAGTTAAGAAATAAAACAATAATCCATATTTTAAATCTTCTTATATTTTGAAGCATAATCTATAAGGGTAATGAGTGTAAATCAAATCCATAAAAAAAAAGGGAATGATTATTTAATTTTAAGCATCTAATTGTAATTAAGAGGAAAAGAAATGTTCAAGTCTTTTTATATGTTACTGTATTATATTGCAATATAATGTTATTATATTGTTATTTATTAAATTACTTAGTAGTTTAAAATAATTATTGAAAGATCTTGTAAATAATATTATTAAAATGAATGTATTTAAAGTCACATTTCATTTATTTGGATCATCATCACTACACCATCTTCAGAGAGTATGAATTGTAATATGCACATTAACCAAAGCATACAATTCAAGATTTCAATGAGAAATTAATTCAGTACAAGAGATGTATATCAATTATATGGGAAACATTTCTTAGATGGCATCTTAAATTATAGCAAACTGCCTTGATCCCGTAAGTCATTAATAAAATATATATTGCAAATTTATTAAAACATGTTTATTTATAAGAAATCAGAGTATGAATTAGTTATAATTTAGTTATAAATTATGATTACAATTGAGATAACAATAGTTATTTATTATTAAATAGTAAAGAACATAAATATAAAGTTGAGTATAATTTTAATTATAATTAAGGTTATAAATCTTTTCTTAATTAAGACACTACCTATAGAATTAAGTAAAATCCCTTCTTGATATCATATCTGATAGGTGGAATAAATAGCTAATTAAAAATCAATGATAATCCAGAGATCTCCTTAGTATAATATTTTTATTATGGTTATTATTAATTATAATCCTATAAAATAATAATAGTAAAAGATAAGTATACAATAAAATGATAGTTTAATCTTATTAATTAATTTAACTTAAGGTTAATGATTATAAATATCTCATTATATTTATTTAAATATTCGGATACTTAATAAGGAGGAGTGCCTTAGTATTCTTATGCCATTGAGGAAATACTTTGGTATTTGTTAAAGGATATATGAACTTCTTAATAGGATAAGTGGGTTTCATAATTGCTAATATTAATCAAACATAATTTAGAAATAATTAAAAATATTAAATTGTACTCAAGTCAAATAACAATATAGCCTAATTTAGGGACATGTCATGGTTTCTAAGGGTGATCGTCCTATTGGCAGAGTACAATATATATATATTGTAATGATATATAAATATGTCGTTACATTAATTTAAAATAAAAACTTAAAAGTTCGCAAATAAAAGTAAAAAAACTAAACGCTAAAATTAAAATGTTTGTTAAATGTATATATATATTCGCACAGATGCTAAACTTTAAAATTTTTTTTTTTTTAATAAATAAAAAAAGGTATTTGAATGTATTTTTTTTATAAAAAAAGATTTAAATATAAAAATAGTTTAAAAAAGAAATAACATAAGTAAAAATAAAAACAGGTATTAATTAATTCCTGTAATCTGTAAATGGAAATGATTGTTTATTAATTATCCAAAAGCTGTCTAATTAAAAAGTCAGAGAGTAAATTAGATAAGAGAATAAAGAGATTTTAGCTTGACCAATGGAAGCACCAAGCCTCCGCTCGGACCCTAACGAAAGTGATGGATTAGTGACGTTTTGTTGATTGAATCCGTGTGGATAATATAAAAAGGGAAATACAGTTTTTTCGGACAGTTCCAGCGTTGTGTGTTTGAGAGATGCGGTAGGACGCATATACCACTCTCTATTTAAAAAAGAAAAATGAAAAGACTGTGTTACCTTGAACCAGCTATTGCCATCTCCAGAACATTATCTTCCAATGGAGGCGTCGCGGGAATTAAAAACAGAAACCTGGACTCTTCTACCATAAGCTATATGAAATGAACAATTATTAAAATCAATTAAGAACTTTCGTCAAGTTTTACAAATTGATAAACAAGCCAACTTAAATGTTAAAACGGACTCTTATCTGACTCTTGTAAGTTTTTAAATCAAATTAATAATGTTTAATTTTATATGTTTTCCGACTGATAAAAATCATTTCCATTTTTTTTCTTTCTTATTGTATAAATTGTTTATTGTTTAAATTTTAAATGATGAAATTTAGGTTGGGTATAGACGTTGCATAGGTTCGTTAGCGGTTGATTATGTTGAAGTTTTCACATTTGATTAGAATATATAGGTCAACAAGGTTAATGCGGACATCTTACGATGAATGCCACGGAGCCTTGTGTATTCCCTTTGCAATTGACGTGATCGATGATTTTGTATTTTGATCGATTGTGTTTAATTTGGATGTTTTTGACCGTGGAATCTGTGCAGCCGATCTATACTCAACATTTTAAAAGCAAATTTATAAAAATAATCTGTGCGAACGTATTTAAATGTTAAATTTAAGTCGGGTGTGAATGGCTATATTGTTTTGTAAAGTTATATTAAGGGAGGGTAATCTTAGGTTATTCATTTCGTAGTTGAATTGGTTCAATGGATTGGATATATTTGTGTAATTGTAGATGTAGTATGAGGTCCGCTACGGGCAGGATTATAGATATACGCCACACACCCTCTGTTTGCCTATGGATGGATTTGTAAGACGGCAAAAAACCGCAGTTCATTCCTATGGAGTTTTATGTTTATTGTTCTACTAGCCAACAGATGTCACATTCCTGTTGGTGGAGAGACAATGTCTTCTCTAATCTAATTACTGATCAGATGTACATTCCTGACAGTATAGTATTTTGTGTTGTCGTATCATGCTACATTGAATACATGAATGTATCAGATGGATTGGCGCCAGTTTGGTTGCGAAATTTGTTGCCTAAGGTTAAATCAGGGAAGAATATTTTCTTTTCAAATGCAGATTTATGTAGTCTATTCATACTTGACTATCTAAATAAAATATTAAACTCATTGAAACTTAGTTAAATGTAAAATTAAAAGTTAATATAAAAATCTAAAATGTTAAACTTATTCCTCAAAATTTAAATGTTATTTTATATGTGCGTAAATAAATATTTTATGTGTTAATCTCTGGCAGTGGCTTTTATTCTTTTATATTTAAGATATAAAATTTATATTTTATCATCTCTGCTACTGCACTGAGCTAGTGACTTGGGCTAACGATCGGAATATTTAAATAAAGTGGAATCTTAACAGCGCGTATCTGAATACTCTATAATTTTTCTAGGTTTAAATGCCTAGATGGCGCCTTGTAGAGCAGATATCGTTTTGCGGTTAGATTCGATCTCCACTTTCATTTCGATCGTTATAATATATTGTACCTAACTGAAGTGTCACTTAGTTCCAAGAGTTAAAGGATATATGAACTTCTTAATAGGATAAGTGGGTCTCATAATTGCTAATATTAATCAAACATAATTTAGAAATAATTAAAAATATTAAATTGTACTCAGTCAAATAACAATATAGCCTAATTTAGGGACATGTCATGGTTTCTAAGGGTGATCGTCCTATTGGCAGAGTACAATATATATATATTGTACCTAACTGAAGTGTCACTTAGTTCCAAGAGGTAATCAAGGTTATCTTAGCTTAAACTTTTGTTTAAAAATTTCGGATTTAAAAAAAATAATGATGATAAAAATGGAAATTAACTCAGTTAATTATTAAAGTAGGATAATCTAAATATTTTAATAATGTCAGTTGGTTTGATAAGGGATGTTAAGTAATAATTTTTACATAAGCAAATGTTAAAAAAATAATTGTGAATTGATAAATAGTATTAAATGTATTCTAAAATAACTACTGTATAATCCATTTTAATGTCTAAAGAATAATAATTAGATATTATAAATAAGTTGGAATAAGTAAGTAATAAATTTAAAAAAAAATGATATGTAAGTTTTTATTAAAAAAAATAAGAATATTTGTTATTAGTTTTGTAGTTTAACATTCCAGTTATAAAAATTATTTAGATTAAATATTCATTAACATTCTATTGTTGTAATTTTAAAAATAGTTTTAAACAATTAATCCAAGGCCAGACGTATGTGAGAATGTGCATGCATTGACATGGAAACATAAGAATAAAAAAGTAATTTAATTCCAATATTGTTTAAAATAAATAAATAAAACAAATGTGTGGATAAAATTATTTCAATGAAATATTTATGGGTTTAATAAAGGGTATAACTTTAAATTTTATATTTATTACTATTGGGTTGTATAAAATATCATTAAAAAAATTATTGCACAATATTTGTTAATAATAAAATTTTGACTTTGCAGCTGAAGGTCACGTGGTATGGGAAAATTATATTGATTACGTCAGTAGTTTGATTCCACAGCTGGTTTGTCAGAATATTAAAATTTAATAAAAAATAGTTCTTATTGATTTTAAAATGAATTGTAGGTGGATGAAAAATTGTGAGATAAAACGGAGATCGAGGTGTCATTCGAGGGCTGAATTTGTTTTGATTTAACTAGTGTTGGATCTTAAAATTTTGTTAATAAAAAGTAATTTTATAAAACTTTATATTTTCTAAAAAAAATAAAAGTATATTTAAAATAATATTTAAAATTGTCTTGTAATGAAGAAGGGCTAAAAGAAAGGTAATCCGTTTTTCTGACAATTTGAATTTCAGTTGAGGCATAGAAATTATAGTAAAAAAATGTCTAGGATAACTAAAGCATCTCACACATTAAATGACTTTAACTTGTTTATTTTTCTGTACTTGGAAGTAAGGTTAAGGAACGAACTATTAATCATTTCCATAGATAAGCGTTTATTTGTATTAAACTATTTTGAAAGTAAAATGCTAATTATTTTTCCTGTTAGATTAAAAGTATATGTAAAAAAAAAAAAAAAGAATTTTTTTTTTTTTTAAAGTTAAAAAGAACATTATAAAGAAGCTGCTACGTTCGATTACATTGAAACTATAAAGAATGATTTTTTTTTTTAAAAAAGGAAAAGTTATTACTTATATCTTGACATATATGAAAACGATTTGTTTAGCTAAACGCAAACAGATTATATATACATTTTAAAGGATAATTCTTATTTACACAGTAAGAAAGGACACGTATTAGGAAATAAAACTTTAAAGCAATTTGTAAGGATTAATAATGAATTTATAGTTATTGGGTCCATTATAAATGGCCATACTTGTCAGTATTTAAAAATAACTTTATGGCATTAAATATAGCATATAAACGGAGAAATGTCTTGAACAGTAAAAAAAATTTTTCTACTCTCATATTTAAAAGTAAGCAAAGGAAATTAATTTTAAAAATAAATACGTCTTGGAATATTATTAGGAAAAGTACTTTAAAAAAAACTATATTTCAAAAGGAGCGTTTTCCTAAAAGAGGATAAAGAAATTCAGATAAAGAAATATATATTATTATTATTATATGCAATTTTGAACTCGGGATCCTATAAATAAATTAAAGTGTGTTCAGCTGAAGAATTTATTTTGTTTTATGCCGGCTTAATCTTAATCTTATTATTTAATTTTTTTTTTTTAAATTGTTTAAAAAAAAATATTATTAATGAACTATTGAACATTTTCGTTTGGAAATGATTGCCATGTATATAAATGTATTAATTGAAGCTTCGAATTCAGATAGATATCTTAACCTGGATAAATTGTCTACACATTATGAAATGGAAAAATCATCACGGAGCCGAAATATGAACTTGAATTAATGTATTATTATTTTTTTTTATGGTCTGCTTTATTGGTTTAAAAAAAAAGAATGAAACCATAAAAATATTTATGCTATTAAATTTTTATGTAACACTTTTTGCATAAATATACAGGTAAACTAGGGTTATAATTTTAAAATGAAATAGGTTTATTTGAATGAGCAAATGTTTCTTGCCATTCTTAAGTAGATTTAGTTTATTTATCAAGCATTACACTAGCTAGTTTCTATTTAATAATTTTATTATAGAGATTTAAATATCACAGTCTTATTTTCATATAAATGGGATGTTTTACTCAATTTTTATTTTAAATTTACTAAAGAAGTTTATCAGAGAATATCCATTCATTTGTTTTATGAATGTTATATTAATAATAATTACAAATATTTTATATTCATCGAGAAGTAAATATTCTTGCATTTAATTTACAATTTTAAAAGTCCACTAGTTACTATATTTTTAGCATTTAATATTTTGTTATGTGTGCATTGTGCCTTGCCTAGAATTTTATATGCATTTAAGTTTAAAGTATTTTCTACAGTAGTCAGTTGACACATAGTTTGCTTTGTTGGTTCGAACATTGGATATACGTTTTGTATTTTATAAATTTCTTGGAAATAACTTAGTTAGTTTAAGTGAAGTATATATCTTGCTATTAGTTAGAATTTGTTAGCCTCAAGAGTTAGGCTTAGTTAATAATTTTTGAATATGCTTATGGAGTAGATAAAATCCTCCATCCTTATTGTATTGTATTTCCATGATTTGATAGTGCTTATTCCCAAAAGAGGGTTATTGTATTGTATTTTTCAGTGATGATGATCACATTTATAAGCATTGGAAATCCCATGAGAGGATTGTGCTTTTCTGGTGCATCTTTCCTGTTCCCAGATACACTGTAGATGAATTCCAGGTATCTTCGTTTCTGCCTCAAAGTTAGGTATTTTTGAAAGACACCACATTCTTTTCCAGCTCTGAGGAGCCTAGTATTTTTATATTTTTTTGCCTATCATTCATGATGACTTAATGCTAATTCCACCACAGTAGGTGATGTTGCATTTGTTTTAGATTTGTGATGACAAGATATGCTTGTTTGAGGAAATGTATTTCTTCAGGTAGTTGTAGCTAATTTAAGGCTCATAGGTATATCAATGTTTGAATTGTGTTGCTATGATAGTTTTATCACACACAAGCTAACCAACAATAAGTTATATTTATTTTAAAGTATATTAAATATGCATATGGTATAAGTGGCAATTCACACATAATAATTTAATATTTTCATCCAGAATTTCGCCGCTGGATTTGTAAGTCTGTTACATCATTATCTTTAAAACATTGAGGGAATAATTTTATGTGGACTAAAGTTATTTTAAAAAAAAAAGTATAACTGATCTCTGATGAATGATTGTCCCATACACTTAAGTTAGTTTAATTTTAATATTAGCTTAATCTGATTTAAACATATATCTAGCTGTGATATTAGTTATATCCGTGAAACTAGTGATGATATTTTCAAAAGTATTGTTGAATATGCTTACTCCAACTTAGCGTTTGTTAAGTTGAGGAGTATAAAATTAAGCTTAGGGTTTTCAATATAAACATAGTTCTGTGTGTTATTCTGATTAGTAGATGACACAATAATGTTATCAATTAGTCTAATAAAGAAGAATAGTAGTGTGCTTATTAAGTACATATGATAATTAAAGTTTAAATATTTTTTTTTTTTTGAGAAAAATATAATTATTAAAAGAAAGTAACAGTGAATAATCTTGGTCTGTTATTAAGTGTATTAGTGTAAATTAAATAAAACTGTTAAGAGTCCAAATAATTATATAAAATCTTAGTGCGGTATTGGCACTGTTTGTATTCTACTACATTTATAAACATTTCTTCTCATTATTAATAAATCAAATTATTATTATTTCAAAAGTTTTGTTTGTTTGTTTTAGTTTTATATGAAAATATATTATTGTCTTGGGTTCCAAGTTCACAAAGTCTTAAAATTTTAAAGTTATTGAATCTTCAATTCAGAAATTTACAAGTATATTCTAAGTTAATTTAATATAGTTGATATTGTCTTGAAAATTAAAAAAAAAAGCTATGTTAAAGTAAATGATTCTCATATTGAATCACAAATACAGATAATTACATTATAGCAGATACATAATTAAATACTTAGTTAAAATTTTATTTTTTTTAAATTATCAGTATATCTTTCAGACTAAAGATTATGCAATATCAGATTAACAATATTATAATATTAGTAAGAAGAATATTTTAATTAATATTATTTTAAAAGCTGCACATTATCTTATATTCACTGCACATCATCTATCATCATCTTAAATCTGATATATTTAAAGAATTCTAATTCATTTGCATTTGAGGTCTTTAGTGGTTGTCTGTGAGTATGGAAAGGCATTAAAAGTACCCTTGCTCTTTTCTCTGCTCAAGTAATATCTTAGATAATAGGCCATTATTAGTTTAAATTTAAATTGATTCATTAAATTTTGTGAATTAATATTTGTTTTGTTTATTATTTTAAGATTGAACATATTATAATTATTTTATGGTCAGCTAAGATGTCACTTATTTATTTATTAATCACAGTAATTCTTTGTTAGGCAACTTAACTTAAACTTTAATTTTACACAAGAGTTTTAGTTTTAAAATCCCTGAGGTTATTTACTCTTGTTGTTTTAGTAAATATAATTCTGTAAGATAATCTTTTAAAGCAAAGCATCATAGGTCTTATTCAGAGAGTGTATGATTGATTGGTAGGATTAATATGGTAATTATGGATTAGTGATTTTAAATAATCCTTGGTATGGTTTAGTATTAGATTATTATTAATATACTGTAGTAGTTATAGTTCATCAGTATTGGATTTGATCTTTACTTGATTATATATCTCTGGATCATCATCTCTTTTCTTTAAATTTATTGTAACCCCACTGAGCCGAGTCGTTTAGAGTCTCTAATTTATAGTTCATTTTATATCATTTCAATTCTATTCCATTTCTTTTCGTGTTATTTCTTTCTATCATCTCATTTCATTTATCTCTCCTTTATTCCATCTTCTTCTTATATCTCTCTTTCATATCTTTCTATCATCTCAGCCCCTTTAAAACATTCGTTAAGGGCTTCTTCTATCATCTCATTTCATTTCTCTCTCCTTTATTCCATCTTCTTCTTATATCTCTCTTTTCATATCTTTCCCATCATCTCATTTCTTCTCTCTCTCCATTATATATATATATATCATTTCTATTACTTTTCCCCATTTCTTTTCCCTCTCAATTCCTTTCTTTTCCATCATTTATTTTTTACTCTTATCATTACCTCCATTTCATTATTATTAATCCTTATCTCTTTCTTTTCCCCCTCTCTCATTTCTTTATTAGCACCCCTCTTATTCTAGTAGGTTACAATTAGCATTTTCTCTTATTCTATCTCTCTTTTTTTTCTCTCTTTCTTTTTCACACCCCTCTCTTATTTCATTATTAACATTCTTTTCCTTCTTTTCTCTTCTTTCTCTCTCTTTCTCATACCCCAACTCATTCTATTAGGTTACAATATATATATATATTATGAGGGAACAAGAACTGATAATCATCAAAATTTCATACTTATAAATTAATCATATATCTTAACTAATAACAGATATAGAGATGTCATATTAGTCGTAAATGCTATATGCAAAAATTCTAAATGATCATATTACATTAAAATAATAATATTTACCTCAGGTATAAAAACTTGAAAAATATAAGTTGTACGATCAAATGTTTCTGGTAGATTATTGCAGTCCTTTATAATTTCATCAATATACTGTACTAACGCTTCTTGCTAAATATGCAAATGAGAGAAAAACAATAGAACATGAAAACATTTAATACATATATTATTCTAAATAGACTATTTTTTAAATAATAATAATTTGTAAATATGAAACTTAAATGTTACAAAATTTGTGTGGAATAAAATAAAGTCTGTGATTTAAACAAATATTTCTAACAGGAACTTTATTAAATATCTAATATGTTTTATCACCTTACATCATAGTTTTCTATTTCTATAAAACTATACTAAGATCTAGGTGCAGTGCTCCTCACTGATGAAAGCCACAACTAGAAATTAATGTGGGACTATTGGATGAGTAGGCACTCTAGGGATTTTTTGCACAAACCATCATGCATCCATTGATTACTCTGGCTTGCACTGATTGGCCTACTGTATGGAGAGTTTTGCCCCTGTGAAAAACAATATAAAACTATTGTTTGCATTCTATTTATATCCTTATATGTCATGGCTGTCATTTATTTTCTACTTTAATAAAACTGCCTATATTCAATTTAGTATTTTTCATTTCATTTTCATCTATTCATGAGATTTCAATTACAAATACATCATTTCTAATAGAGAAAAAATAAATTAACTCACCTGAATATTTTATTAGGTTTCTTGATCTTAGAAAAAATAGTAAAATTTAATTCAAATTTCATTATTTCTCAATAGATCTTGTTTTAAATGACAATAATTGCACCCCCTCCCCCACCCACATTATCCAGCAACAGAAAATCTTCAACAACTTTAATGGAAAAACTAGCATTTGTGACATAAAATTCATATAATCAATTGATCTTTCCATCTCAATTAGATAGATATCTCCTATTAAAATATCTGCTTTAGATGATCTGTTAGTTATTAAAAGTTTTAACAATTTTAACTTCTGCAAAAATAAATATGATTTTTGTAAAATTCAAATTTGCAATTTTTCTTTTGTCTTTTCTAAATTTGAGATACTAAAATAAATTATGCTAAGTGGATAACAAGCTATCACAAATATTGATCAAGTGTTATCACTTGAATGTAATACTCTGTGACTTAATTATCACAATTTGTTTTCAGATAGGCAACATGCATATTTTAAAGCATGAATACCGTATATTAAACTATGAATTTAAAGAAAGTTCTGATTTAGAAGGCTGTAACTTTAATAGATAGCATGTTAACATTTTTTTTCCATAACATTAATGATTATGTGGTTTGCTTACTTTAATCAGAAAATGTTGCTATTTTACAATCTCTTTTTTTGAGATTATGTCAAATTTTCTGCTCCAATCCTAATATTCATACAAAAATGTGTACCTGAAAAACACAATACTCACTTATTTTTAACCAATATCAAAGGAAAACTTCCTGATTTACGTATTTATAATTATCACTATAAATATATGTGCACACTTTTGTGCAATGAAATTTTTTATTATTATTATCAATTCACGTTTTTCAGATATACACAAACAAATGTTGAACTTTGATTCTCCAAATGGTTTACTTCTCTATGATAAATAAATACACTGACACAAATAAAAAAACGACTATTTAGACATAAGAAAAATAAACTGTTTATCTATAATTTATAAATATATTATTATATTACATATTGAATCTAAATACTATTATTACTACTAATCACTTTTAAAGCCAAGATTGATAGTTTCCTCGAAAATAAAATCTAAACAGAAAATTAGCATGATTTTTGAGGATTTTTATAATATAAGCCCTACTCCAAATATAAGCCCTAGTTAAGATCGGCAGGCTGATAGATGGCTTTTATTTGCCTGTTGAAATATACGATGAACATATTGAATTATAAAGTAAAGAATGTATAAATAAGCAATATTATTGACATTATTAATGCTTTAAATAAATGCTAATATAAATTATATAACTCTTTTGTATTTTCCCAAAGACCATTTTCGACAAACGTAATTCTATCTGTATAGAGAAACAATTTATCTACTACAAGTCAGTACATCGGCCAATTTATAATTTCATTTATATATTTTTAGGTATTTAATTTATTTATATTTAATACTTAGATTTACAATGCCTGATTTAGTTTTAGAATTTCAGCATGATAGCTTTTAAATATTCCAAGATAAAAGAAAAATTAGTTTGATTTCTTAAATTTTTTTTTTCTCCTGAAAGACTATTAAAATAACAGAAGTGATTTTAAAAATCAAAGTTTAGCTTAAGTTAAATCATCAATCTTTCTCCTAAAGAAAAGTTTTTAAAAAGAATACCCACGCAGAACTATTATAAGTAATTTGAAAAATGTTTATAATTTGCATACTTGATAACAGATGAACATGAGTGTGTCATATACGAATCATTGTAATTCATTACACTGTATGTTGTAATGGATGTACTTAATGTGCACCTGTGAAATACAGAAACATTTTTTGAATTTTTGTGGTTGCACTTTTTTATTGCTTTTGTGTGGACAAACTATCCCAAACTATAATCAATTTTATTACCACTCCTGTATCCCAAGTTTTCAATTCACTCTTGATTTAATGGTAAATTTAAATGGAATAATATACTGATTGTCAGATAAGATGAATGCAAAAAAAAAGCTATTCTGGTGAGTACAAGAAAGGAATTATGAGGGGCTCCCACACCTTTCTATAAAGAGAAGTACTTGAAAAAATGTAGATTTTTGTACATGGAAAAATTAAGACATCCCCTAAAAATAAGTCCTACAGTATCTTCTGGGGCAAAAATTAATGTAAGACACGGTCTTATTTTCGGACAAACATGATAGAATAAGAAAAAGCATCATTAGAGTAAAATTGCAAGCTTCTCTTTCACAATGTTCCTCTAATATTAAGCTGATAATATCATTAATGTTGATAAATTTGAACAAGTTCTGGGTTGACATAAATTAGAAAAAGACCGAAGAGCATGCATAGAACATATTCTAAAAAACTTAGGAACTAAAACAAAGTATAATTAGTGAATTTATTCAATAACATTTTTCATATAAAAACTATTTTAAAAAAAATTTGGAATAAAAGCAAAATTATAGCAGTCTTAAAGCTAAATAACCCCAGCAATGATCCAAAAAATTATTACCTAAAACCATTACTATGTGTTTCTTATAAACTTTTTGAAAGAAATGCATTTTCAAGAATTTTTCCAATAATTGAGAGTCATCTATGTATAGAGCAGGTTAGGTTTAGGTTGAAAGAAACTGCTATGACCAAGGTTTATATTTAACCACAAATATTGAAAAAGGTTTTTCAAATAAATTAAAAACTGATACTTCTGTTAGTTTCTAAAATTTTTAATTGCAGGAAAATTATTAATTTACTTTGACAAAATATTCTTCAATAGAAAAATTCAAAACACTAAATGTACAAAATTTTACAGAATAATTTTCAATAGGATTCAGTTTTCTCATATTGAATATCAGTGATTTTCCAGAAAATTCATTTATTCTGAGGATATTGCTTTGATTTCTTAAGTTATAAGTATCTCTCAATAAGGATATGAAAAAAATTGGATATCATTTCCAAAAACTGGAATCTTATTTCCAATCAATGAAGACATTATGCTCAATTTTTCATCTAAACAATGAGGAAACATTTCATAATTTTTAATATAAGCTTTTACAATAATAGACTCAAATATAATCCTATAATAGACTCAAATATAATCCTATCTCATGCTACTTAGGAGCAAGCTTGGATTGTAACCTAACCTATTTTCCTCATTTATTTAACGTTAAATCAAAATTAATTTCTACGAATAACTTTCTTGGAAAGTTGATTGGCATTAATTGGGATATAATGTAATATTTTTACACATAGTTTCTGCTACATTTTGTAGAAAATATATTAGGCTTTATTAATTTGAGAGCCTAAGTTTTATTTCAGAGAAAAAACAGTAATGAAATTGTAACTACATATCTAGTTTAAAAATCAATAAAAAGATCACTAATAATTAATCAAAATGTAAATAAATATGTAAGTTTAAAAATAATGAAAAATAAATTCTGTACAAATAAAGTAAACTTTATTTTGATAATTTAAGTTTAAGTCTAATTCAGCGAAGAAAGATTGGTTTGCAAATAAATTAGACTTAAACAGATAAAGATTGTAAGTTAAAATCATTCTATAAAAGATTGCCAAAAGGTAATGCAAATGATTATTTTCAAGGCTGATATAACTTGTGGATTTAAAATACCAAGAAAACTGTGAATTATTAAAATTGAACTACTAAACTATTTTAGTAGAAAACAAATGGAATAAATATTTGAAGCTAATTACTGAGGAATGCGAACGGATGTAATTAGAAGCCGGATCCTTATCGTCATTGTAAAAATGCATTAGTCAAATGGATTTCTTTTTACATTAGAATGATAGGAATTTATCAATGAATTCAAGCAAGGAGAAAACAGTATAAAACAGTGCATGCAACAATCGTCAGCTTTTCTCCACTCATTGCATACTGTTGTTTGTTATAAGGACCTTTGAGAACAGCTAAGGGAAAAGTGATCCCAGAGCTCGTGCCTCTGAAAGTGAAAGATAGCTGGCTAGGGAGAAGGCCCAATTAGGACTGTGTTTTAAGTACTATAAGTATAAACTTTTAGTATTCACTTAGGTCCATTACTATTGTAATTTTTGGTGGCGATTATAGCATTGAAGATTTAGAACTTTAAATCAAGGACTAATTGTTAATGTGTATATAAAGTAATGATGGATCATTATTTAGTAAAATCTTAATTGATGTGTATATATTGTGACCTTCCAGGTTGGCACCAGGAAGAAATGTGGAAAGTTCACATTCATGCTAATAATGGTTAGAAATAACTATTAGAAAAAAATGAATTGTGATATAATTTAGTATTTAAAACTTGGTTTAAAAAAAATATTAAGACTGTAGTTGGATGTATCAGTTGTTAAAATTTTAGGTTATATGTGTATGGTAGTGAAAGAGGATGATGGACAATATCAGGGATTGTTAGTATGAGAGCTAAATTAATAGGAGAGCCATAGCAGGGGTTTGTTCGTTGGTTTTCTAATTCATTGTCTACTCCCATCCAAGATTTAACTTGTATATGTGGGTGTATGTCCATTTTACATCATCTCACACTTTATTCATATTTTATACTATTACTTATAATGTCCAAATTGTAGTAGCAGAATTCACATGTCATAGAAGATAGATACACATATATACCATTAATTAGAAAGATTTTTTTAATTTTATTTATTATTTACTAATTATGTATTACTTAAAATCTTACATTTAAAATTATAAAGATTATCTGTTTATTATTAGGTAGCACTTGTAAGTTAATATTTAATTTTTTTTTCCTTTCATTCCAATATTCTATTATTAACATTTTATAAGCAAAAAAATTCTGGCATATTGCCAAGTTCATGATTATAATAAAAAAAAGCGGGTGTGAGGGAGTTTTAACAAAGGTTTTCAAGAGGGAAGGTGTAAAAAAAAAAAAGAATGGTTATGGAAAGTAAAATAATTCTCTAAAAAAAAGTATGATAAGTGAAATAAACATCGTGAAGATTTGTTACTATTCCTATGGATAATTATCTCATATTACTCGAAGGAAAACTATACATGGAGAGCTAAATTCTTAAGGTACCCAGCTTTGGCTTTTATCAACTAATAGTCTAAATTTACTTTATTCAATAATGCATGGATATTGTATAAGATTGTTAATTATAATTTATTTTAATGTATTTACCATGAATAAATAATGTCGGAATTATATGAATTATTAAAAATGAAATTAACTAGAAAAATTATGCTCAACGCTTTAGTGGATCGCTTTATGGAATCTCAATTAATAAATTTTCTGTTTATACTATGCAAAATAAAATTAAAATGAAGAAATTTGTCTATTGTTACTCTTATATTAGGAGGATAATTATATACTAAAGAACCTTACTATTCGCACATATAAAAAAATGAATGATTGAATACATGACTTAATTATGTAGACAAGTATGGATAAATCATTAATAATGGATTGAATGGTTAATGAAAATTATATTAAATACTAAAAAAACCCAAAAGGAATAAAGTCATAAACTTTTACTTGGATTTCCTTACCGAGTCGGAGATTTTGTTTCTTGTTTGACTAATAAAGTAATTCCATTGCACACAAGGGTTGTTTATAATGTTTATTAAGAAATTCTAAAACATTGGAAACTATTGCAGCTCTTGTCAAATTTTACTTCAGCCAGTAGGAGCAATGTTTGTATTTTATATATATATATATTTTTTAATGTTGTTAATTCATTGTTATTATTGGAAGCAGTGTATATGCTTTCATGCAAATTTTCAAGTCTAAAAAAACTACATTTAATGATTAAATGTTGATAGGTATTTCTTCCTATTGCTTATAATAGATAGATATTTTTTTTTGTTATGCTTGGTGTAACTTGTTACTATTGTAATATGACAGTTTATTGTCTTATATGATTTAGAAATCATATTATATATAATCATATATTCGGGTGTGTGCACTGTTGTAAATTATTTTTCCAAAGTTGTAGTTTATTTTTATTTCGTTTTCGTTTGGTGCCATTTGTTAAAAGAAGATGGAGAATTAAAAGTTTGTCTGTATATAGATTTGTTATATAGGAAATACGTTGAGTACATTTGGAGGTAGAAGTGATCGAGGGATGATTTTATTATGTGGAGCGAGTTATACTCTCCGTGAGTATTTGCTTATTAAATCGTGGGTGGTTAGTGTACTTATTTATTTGAGAGCATATGATGAGATAGCTGTAGTTTCTTTTCCTTTTAAATGAAGTGGCAAATACCCCATTTATTGATGATAGGTCGGCTAAGTTCCATAACCTTTGTGTCTTAAAAGTTAGTAGATATTATATTAATGAGTCAAGTTTGAATTTGGAGATTTTGATTAACCCTCACACTCGTGTATGTGAATGTATTCCCCTCTCTTTCATTTGGGTGTAGTTATCATCAAACAATATATAATGTTTATATCAGATGTTTTATAGATTTTTATAATACGTTTTAAATAAGATCATTAGTTTAATGATTAACTTATTGCACCATCTGTTCCGTAAATAAACTAGTAGAAACTATCATTTATAAATGCGTTGTATTTGTAATTTTGTAAAGGTGCACACACTTGAAAATATGGTAAACAAAGAAATATTGAAGAAGACCATCATTAAAATTATTAATTATAAATAATTAGTAAATCATATTACATATATTATCAATATCTCATTTATTATCATTATTAACAATTCATCCTCCAGTATGAATGTAATATTAACTTAGGAAAATTTTACTTTATTTAATGAAAAGGAAAATAATAATAAAACTGTCACTTAAATTTATATAACAAATATTAACCAAGTTTGTGTTACTATAAGGGAAATATTAAAATCATCATCGATGTGTTATAAAATAAAGTTTCTTATAATAAATGTTTTGTTGAAATAATATGAGCTGTTTTATTATATGCGTTCGATTGTCCATTTCCACACACACATATGCTCAACATAATATAATTATAGAATTTATAGATTTGCCAATATAGGTCATTTATTTAAACAGTCCAGAGTTAACAGATCTTAATATTGCAGTGCCAAAAATATGTTTTACTTTGCTTAAAATAGATGGTGATGAAGAGCAAAAAGGTACCCGATCATCATCATTGTCTATACTTTATTTAGTGTAATGATTATCAATTTCACAATAGTCCTTATTACTTAATAGATGCTTATAATATAGCTGAATCAATATTATAGAATTGTTATTTATAAATGTTTCTATCATCCCTATTTGCATCCTATATAATCACCATACCCTATAATCCCAACTGAGCTAAGCCATGGAGTAATAGCAACATAAGAATCTTATCAATAAGTAGAAAAACAGTTTCAGTTATAAATTTATTCTATCTTGTATAGAATTGGCGCCGGGGCATTTATTTGTACATAAAGTGAAATAGGTAAAAAAGCAGAGGTTACAATATATAATATGTAAATAAATATTTATTCTTATTTAATAATGTTTTGGATAATTACTGTTTGTGATAATTGTTGGTAGTCAGCTTCATAACTGAATTCACAAATTCACAACAAAGTTGGTGCAGTCGTATTCGAACCAGGTGCAAAAGTAGAGATTGTTTATAATAGTGTTTATATATTAGTGTCTCGTGTAAATAGTTTGTTTTAGAATAGTTTAGTATAGACTAGGATTTTGTTCTTGTGAATATTTATATATAATTTAATAAAAAATGTCGTTGGGACAGAATGAAGTTCAGAATCGGAGCAGTCCAACTTTGTTATGTATACAGCTATGAAGCTGACTACCAACAATTATCACAAAATTATTAATTACCCAAAATGTTATTAAATAAGAATAAATACATTTATTTATATATTATATATACACACATCAATTAAGATTTTACTTTATATACACATTAACAATTAGTCCTTGATTTAAAGTTCTAAATCTTTATTGCTATAATCACCACCAAAACTACAAAGACGGTGAGGTCTATAAACATTTTCCTTAGCCGGCTATACCTTCAGAGGCACAGGCTCTGGAACGCTTCCATCGTTGCAGAAACATCTAAGACCACTTTTTCCTCAGCTTTTCTCAAAGAAACTTATGACAGCAACAAACAACACCATGCAATGAGTGGAGAAAAGCTGACAGCTCACTCTTTTGTTGCGCACACTGTTTATACTGTTTTCTCCTTGCTTGAGTTCATTGATAAATTCCTATCATTCCAATGTAAAAGTAAATCCATTTGACTAATGCATTTTTACAATGATGATAAGGATTCAGCTTTGTTCGCATTCCTCAGTAATTAGTTTCAAATATTTATTCCATTTGTTTTTTACTAAAATAGTTTAATAGTTCGATTTTAACAATACACAGTTTTCTTGTTATTTTAAATCCATGAGTTATATCCAGACTTGAAAATAATCATTTGCATTATCTTTCGGTAAGCTTTTATGATTTTAACTTACAATGTTTATCTGTTTAAGTCTAATTTATCTGCAAAGGAGTCTTTCTTCGTTGAATTAGACTTAAACTTAAATTATCAAAATAAAGTTTCCATTATTTTTACAGAATTTATTTTTCATTATTTTTTAAACTTACATATCTATTTACATTTACGTTTCCATTAATTATTAATAATCTTTTTATTGTTTTTTAAACGAGATATGTATTTACGTTTCATTACTGTTTTTTCTCTGAAGTAAAACTTAGCTTTATAACTTATAGCTCTCGAGTTACTAAAGCCTAATATATTTTCTACAAAATATAGCAGTTTCCTTAGTATTAGCATATTCAATTGGAGATTATTGTATTTCTGTTGGGAAAAAAAGTTCCCACACTAAACTTTAGGATACTCAATTGAATAGTATCATAAAACATTATTGGTACACTCAAGTCTATTCCCTTTGTAGTAGTTTCCTTTTTCTTCACATATTTCTGCATCATAGAGAAGTTATCTCACAGAAAATGTATAAAAAGCTGTTAAACAGATTGGACTTGCCAATGTTCAGCCAAAAATCTACAGACAAAGAATTATGGTGTAAAAAAAAAAAGAAATTTTTATGAGATTCCAAACAAATATTTTTTTCTCGCTCCAACAATAAAGCTAAATGGATTTGAGTAAAATCTCATCAATATATTCAGGGCCACCCAATAGTCACTGTACTTATCAGCTTCAAAATGGAATCTCATCAACTGATTTAGGACCATCCAATAGTCACTATGCTTCGAAAATGAAATTTAGCAGAAACTGACCTAATTCAATGTGGACATACATAAGCCATAAACTACATAGTTAATCACCATTAATCTATAATTATAGTGAAAGAACTAATGATCCTAATAAAGTCAATATTGAATCTATCTCTTAGCTGAAATTGTTACAAGTTCCTTTGTGATATTTTATTAAAAGTTAAAAAATCCATGAGTTTAATAAATAATTATTTAAAAAATATAAAAAATTAAATACCAGGAAACTAGTCAAAGATTAACTATTATTTTAATAACAGAATAATAAATTATTACAAATAAAAAAAAAAAGCTATACATACACCTAGGTCTCGTTTTATGCGGTAGATAGGTTCCTCAGAAAATGCGCACAAAAGAAATCACACAAAAATAGACTTAATTTACCTTGAAAAATGGGGAATATGTACTCCAATTTTCCAAAAATCGCATAAAAGCAAAGCAACAACGTAAAATTACTTTAAAATTCGCAAAAAAAAAAAAAATAAAATAAAATATGACTAATAAAAAATTTCAAATTTAAAAAAAATTGATACAAGACAAACTTTTTTTATTAACTACAGTATTTAATTTTATTCAAAACAATATATTTTTATTTGTAATTTACATTTTTTTCATACATTGTACCGGTCGGTTTCATCTGTTCATATAACAAGATTTAGCATCTAGGCAAAAGTACCTCGAGTCCAGTCATGCGCAAGATACATAAGTCAGGAACATTCATGAACTCTGCCCTATTTGCCTATTTTCCAGGTCTACCAACTTATGAGCAACAATTCCAATGATACTGATCTAATTTATTTCTACCCCGCCGGCATCACAAAGTCGTGACACGAAAAGACTCTTATTTGAACTTTATTCATGTACAGGATATTATGATTAGCGATTTTCGATCATCTAGTAAGAGGAACCTTTTTTATATAACATCAAAACCATTTCTATTTAATAAATGAAACAATGACTTAGATATTTAGAAAAATATAAGATTTATGAAATCAACTTGGAATATATATGATTGCAAACGTTATTGGTGTTACAATGTAAATAAAATGGGTGTTTATCTCCCTTGGACGACATTAACCTCCCTTACAATGCTATAAAATGAACGTATTTAATCATCAATAACAAATAATTCATGGCTTTATTCTAATGCGGCTATTTATATGTGAATAATTTATCGATTGAATGGGATACATAAGATTTTTAATAATAGCGCTAGGCTACAGTTACCTAAAGTTCTTTGAATCCACCATTAATAAAACAACAGCACTCGTACCAATACTTAAGTTTATTGAGTTGGATGATAAGGATAATTATATTTAATTAATATTTGCATTTGCTATATAAGAACATGTGTGGGAAGCTAATTTAGGAAATAATAATAATGGCAGAAATATCGTATCTGAAAGTGTGAATGAAACATCTAAAAAAAAAATGGCAATCCATTTAGCACAATCATAACAGTACGGTTTATGAGAATTAATAGGCTTTTAACGAGAACAAAATATGGGAGAGCGGTACGTGTATGATGGCAATGGAGAGATCTATTCTAAGATCCAAGAAGATGCTTCAATTCACAGTTAAAGAAGGCGACTCTCTGCAAACGTCGGCAGGGTCGGGTCATAAACAACGAAGAATGCGCTTTATTGAATTGCCATAGGCTGGACTTTTGCCAGAGCGAACCCTATGCAATAATATCTCGCGCTGAAGAAATCCAAAAAGGTTTGCCAAACCTTGTCCTTGGTATTGGAAGTAAAAATGAACGAAGCACAAAGATATATATAACGAAAGGCCGGTATACACGTAACGCTTGCATTAATATAAATATATATATTTAACTAAGGAATAAAGAATTATCGCCTATCTTTATTAATAAAAACCCAGCGTACCGGTATGATTTGAACACTACGTGGATATGGAAGAATTACATTTAATGCTAATATAATATAGCTCATAGAACTAAAGGATCCCCCCCCCCCCTTATGTATTACTTTAACCTACACATAAACTTTCCACAACGTATAAATAATATAAATCTTTGGTTTTGAATGCTTTAATAAATAAATACTTTTCATATTATTAAATATATATAAAGTCGGTGGTGGCTATTGATTTCAAGAAAGTAATATTAATTTAATTCATATAAATCTATTTGCAGATTTTAGAAGTTAGCGCTATTATTTAATTAACCAAAAAAACACATTTCTAAGAAAATAGATTTTTACTTAGTTTTTGAAAATAACACTGTACAATAATTATCAAATTCTGAT
Source organism: Epiperipatus broadwayi (assembly GCA_028023455.1). NCBI lineage: Eukaryota > Metazoa > Onychophora > Udeonychophora > Euonychophora > Peripatidae > Epiperipatus > Epiperipatus broadwayi. The sequence continues at coordinate 9,646,358 of JAQFVV010000032.1, forward strand.
TTTATTTCCCCAGACTGGCAAGCACCCGCTATACTAAGAATAACAAATTTGTTTTTAAAAAATACTAGATTAATTACCCTAAGGAAGGTTTTCTTTTATTAAAAGAGATAGCGTAAGCATTTGCGATTCTGGGGAAATTATCGACATATAATTTAGTATATGAAAGTATAAAATATAATAATGAAAATAAAGCATTGCCGCATAGATGTGAAATTAAGAACTAATAATTGTTCAGGAGAGGTTTAATGTAGGAGAGATTACAGCTAAGTTATATATAGAGAGAACAAGGTACAATTAACAATAAGGTAAGAATTTTACAAATTGATTCATAACTAATATTAAATTTTACAAATGAAAGCTTTACAAAATGTTTAAAGAAATAGATAGGTGAGAGTTAAAATTATTCACGGTAACTTTAAAGATCTAGCAGCATTTGAAATGATTACCTCTGTAAAACGTGGTGGTTCTTTTGATGATTTCAATTCCCTCGGAGACTAGATCTAGTTTGTCAAGCATAGTTATTCAGGCAGGCAATAAGTTTATTATTTAACAAATAGGCATACAATTATAGTCTATGAGTATCGGGATCCATGGGCACAGATTCCAGGGAAGGTCATCTCGAATGGCGAGAAAGGCAACTTAGATTTACTCAGTACACATTGAAATTAACGAACGCAAATTCTCTTGGTGACTGCTCTCGTTGACTGACAAAATGGCGAGAAAGGCGACTTAGATTTACTCAGTACACATTGAAATTAACGAACACAAATTCTCTTGGTGACTGCTCTCGTTGACTGTCCTAGTTACTCTCCCAATTAATTCGTAATTATTCCATGCCTTGGTATTTTTGGAATCCTTTTCTGATTGGTCATTGCTAATCATTTTCTTTAACCTAATCTCCAAAAGAATTTTGGTCATTGCTAATTGTTATCTAATTCAATTAAATTTTAAAAGAATTTGTACATACGATTTACCCATTGTGCTGGAAGATGCCAATGTGAGATAAGTTTTCAATTCGAAATTAAATTGAAAAAAAATGTTTGTAACAAAAATAAATCAATTAAGTTTAGTTTCTACTTTTGATTTTAGAGAAACTTTTAATTAAAGTTATGTTAGAATATTATACAAGATTACGCTTCTCACCTTTAATTAATTTTGACTAATTACAATCGCATCTTCCATATTGGATTTAAAAGAAAAGTGGAGTTTAATAGCAAAAATAATTTAAAAACACAATTTTATAAAATTACATATAACGAACTTTTCCAATAAATATTTGCTCAGCACATTTGTCTCTACAATATCTATAGATATCTGAGCTGCAATTAATAAATACTTATTATATCTTTTATAGAATAGCAAAATGCAGAAAATATAATATATTGATATTATAGCTTGTTATAATTAATCTTCCGTTCCCTATTGCGCATATGTATTCCCTCTTTAAATACTATATTTATTATTTTTATTTTGTGTGTTTAAATTCAGATATTTAGGCATATATCTTAGTTAATAAACATGTTAGTTAATAATACTCAAACAAAAGGATAAAAAAATGTGTTAGTGAGTGGAATATATACGCAAGAATAGGGTTTGAATTTAGGTTGGTAGCGGAAGATTTGAAGTGGGCTGTGAAGCGCAATCTGAATCTCAGATTCCGCTTCAACATGTATGGTATTTTAATCATTATCGCTATTTGAGACATCAGATTTGTCATGATGTGATGTGATGAATTGTAGCTTCTCCTTAAACGAAGTCAAGAGGAAATACAACTAAAACGTTTTCCAATTGCTATTGATCCTTCTCATTTCGCTAAGTGATCTAAAATTGAAATTTTTATTAACAAAGAAATTCATTTTCTTGGGTGTTTTTTTTCTCTCTGTTAGAGTAAACTAAAAGTTTAAAATAAAAATAAGAACTTAGACTTACGATAATAAAAAGATAACGACTCACCACTGTTGGGCAAAATTTAATTAAAATTAACAATTAAAAATTAAATTCTTATTTTTGTCTTTAATTTTTTAATTTTCAATTCCGTTTAAAAATCAAATTTCATCGTTTCACATCACTTTAATTTCAGATCACGTTATGTAATTTTTAAATTGTTAATTACAATTACAAATCAGATTTTAATTGTCAAATTTAATTGTGCCCACCGCTGTTACTCACCTTTTAAAAATAAACTTGTGAATACTAAATGATTAATTGATTACCTACTCTTTTTATAAAAAGCAAAAATAGAATGTGATTTAAAATGCAAAAACAACAACAAACATAGATTTTTCATCTATAACGTTTAAACAGATTTACATTATAATCTTGTAAAATTTAATGTGTGTATATAAAATGGGGAAATTCTGATTTTAAATGAATTATGAATTTCTTTATTACATAAAATTTATTACAGTACTATTATAAAGCGCTGAAAATATTGAAATTATTAGATGGAAGTCGAACTCCGATAATGCATTATTACTTTAAATATGATGTGAGTGCGCGAAATTTATAATATTTGAAGTAATAGCGCATTATCGGAGTTCGACTTCTGATCTAATAATTTTTATTGCATAAAAGAAAACCGCATACAAAGATATTAAGAAGAAACATGAATCACACAACTTCAAAATCGCATTAAATAAATCCGCATAAAACGAGACCCAGGTGTATATAAATGTAAAATAGCTATAGGAACAATATATTTTTTATAAAGAATTTTTTCTTGATATAACTCGAACAACAATATCTGAAAATTAAAAAATAACATTTATTAATAAAAGACTTACTTGATCTTCATCTACAATTGGGCCAAAGCAATATTCTTGACGTAATTGTCTTCTTACTGCTGCTTTTGGACTACCGAACATTTTATGCCTTTTACAGGGCCATTTCCCAGAGAAAATCTTCATCAGATGATGCTAATAGTAAATAAAAATTTATGTATTTATATATATAAGTTTTGAAATACCAGGCACTCTTAAACCTGAAGCCTAATTGTAAATATAGGGGATTTGAACTCAGACTTTCAAGCCCCCTCACCATCCACATTATCTCATGCTACTGATACACATAACCACACACATGCAGAAAAGATAAGTAATCACCAATATACATATTTCATGCTAAACCAGCACTCATCAGTTGGTCCTATACATGAGGGTCAAAGTGACTGGAGGTCAATATGGGCATGACAACAATATTGGCATCAGCATGGGATTTGGGAATACTGTCATCAGATTTTCAATGATAGGGATGGCTGAAAAGTTGGAGGTTGGAATAGGTTGAAGTCTGTCCATTAAAGTAGAAGGATTTGCTATCTTAATATAAACTGAGCACTGATTATATATATGTATAGAAGATGGTAATATGGACCAACTGATGAGTGCTGGTTTAGCACAAAATACATATACTGGTGATTATTTATTTTTTCTGCATGTGTGTGGTCATGTGTATCAGTAGTGTAAGATAGTGTGGATGGTGAGGGGGCTTGAAAGTCTGAATTCAAATCCCCTTGTATTTATATATACATACATACAAATAAATAATAAATAAATCCTTTATGTATAAAAAAAATCTACAAACAATGAAGTTTATTTATTTTTAAAGATGCAAGTATTAAAAGTGATGAAAGTGACAGAGTCAAAAGCTAAAACAAATGAATGGAATTACTGTGTACTCAGTCCATTAGTTTAATGCTTGAATATCACAGGAATTCCAGAACAAACCATTTAGATATTCTTTTAATCTCTTCCAAATTTAATAATTCTTATTTTAATAATTGCTTCATCCCTGGAAATCTAATTTTCCATCTAAATTATTTTTTCTTTTACAATTTAAATTAAACCTTTTTATTCTTTACATGTCCTCTATCTTCTCTTATTTTCCATTATAATTAAAAAAAGGACATAACTTATTCCATATCAAGTAATCCAATTTACATTTTAGAGTAAAATCTGTTTGAATGTCAAAAAAAAAAGACTATTTTTAATATATAGATTTACATAAAAAACACAATTTTCTTAAATTAAAAGCAAGCTGTAAAACAAAAACAATTTTATTCTGTAAATCTAATATTATATATCATTAAAAAAAAAACCGTTATTAAAAATCAAATAAAATGTATTTTTGGGTTTTATTTTATCATTCTATTCTACTATTAACTTGGAGAGGGGATAAATCATTTTCTGCAGATCTACATATTTTTAAAGTTGTTTTTGAAAAATCCAAAAGCTTCTAAGTTCAAAATATTTCATTATACAATTATTAAATTTGAGATTTGCGACCTGTTATGATAAATTTAAAAAAATTAAAATCTTTATGTATATATTCTTTTTTTTTTGGGAAATTTAAAATACTGTATATGTTTACTGGATGTACCTAGTCTCGAACAAGGCCTTTGTTTTTTTAATTGGACTTGTTAACAAATATTTTTTAAGATTTAATGTAAATTAAACAGAAATTTTAATATTATATAAATAAATGTAAGAAATTCACAACTGAAAAAAAAAATGTCTGAAATAAGCTGGCCTGCTTGGTACACTTTTTTCTGTTTTCTTTCTGAGAAAGAACATTTAATTTTATATTGTTTTTAAATCTTCCTACTTCACAATGATTTAATATCTAACAATAATTCAAAACTTAGACACACATGACTTTAAATATTTAAATAATAATTATATATGCATTTATATCTATATACCTAATAATAATAAAAGCTTAAAAGCCTAATTTTATTAATGTTATTATAATTAATTTATTTAATTACTAAAATTAACTAATAAAAAAAGTTAATTCAATATATGTTTAAAAAAAAAAAAATTATATAGAATTATTTACACAATCTCATTTAAAAAATTACAAACTATATGAAAATTTGTAATTAATTTTTTATTTTTCTAATTTTTAAATATACCTGTTATATGTGATATTGACAGTCTTACAGACAACTATAAAAATTACAGCTTATTAATGGTGGAATTACTTCTTTCATATAAAATATGCTTCGTAATAAAAATGACCGATTATTAAATATAAAGGGTGGAATTATTTCCTTACATAAAATGCTCTAGTGTAAATTATGGTTTAGTTAGATGTAATTATTTATTTATAAAAACATATTTAGAGTTTTAGTTTTTTATTTTCATTTTTCAATTGTGAATTTGACAGCATTACAAACATAATAGTTTTTTTAATTGGTTGTGAATTTGACATGTGACACTTTTGGACAAACATTCACATGGATTTTATATATAATGAATATCATGCTTTTTCTACAAAATGTATTAATTATTCATTATATTTATGTCTTTTAATCTTTAACTTTTTACTATCTTCTTGACATTTAATGAACATTAAACAATTTCATTAAAAAATTATAACATATCATTTTCTTATTACCGTTGTACAACAGCTTGTATTCTTTAACTTCTTCATAATAATTTCTGTAATGTCATCAATTACATAACAACCAGATATTTAAATTTGAAAATGATAACTGCCCATTGTATTCATTATTATTGAATTTTTATATACTTTTTTTTACCATTCTCTAACTAAATTTAACTTCTGACAATAAATTGTCTATCTTCTTGGAATTATTTAAAATCTAACATTTGTATACTATTTTAAGAGTTTTTTAATTAATATATATATATTGAGACAGTCAGATGATGTATGTTGGTTTAACCCAGTTCGAATACTAGGCTAAAGTACCTCGAGGCCATCCATACACGAGATATTAAATCAAGAATACTATGACCTCTGCCGTATTCGCCTATTCTCGAGGCTAACTGCGAACCAACAACATTATCTGAGACACGCATAAATTATTTTCTCACCGATCCAAAGCTTAGCATCGGCGGAGCGAAACATGGACGGGAACACCTAAGGAGCTAAATAGTTAAATGTGCATAAAAGTACTATGAAAAATGTGTTTTGCGTGCCTGGATCATCGAAAAGTAAAATAAAGCATTACAATAAAATTAGAAAAACTCAAGCTTGTTAGTTAAATAAGATATTTAATTAATGACTTTAAAATATTTATAATGATTTAATGGCCTCCGCTATTCCCCTAAATGAATGGAAAACTAATTAGACAATAAAAAACAGATAGTAACGATATATTTTTGCGGTCTAGGTTTTTTCTTCCCAATTTTAATAAAATTGTCAACTCGAATCTCCTCGATAAAGTACAATAATAAAAATCTTTCGCAAAGCATTTTCTAATTGCCTTGCGCTAAAAACAGACAGTTTAAAAATTATTTAAGACGTATATAGCTAAATCAGATATACGTAATAAGCTAATGGCGGACAAAGGAAGCGTTATCGAGGAGATCAAGTTGGCAAACAAAAGGAAATTTACTCGTATTGAATTTTACAAATATAAATGAAATTGGAAAGAGATTTTAAATGACAAATTAACTTTTAAACTTAACCGCAATGGAATACAAAATATTTATACATGTTAGTAATGAAGAATAGCGAAGGAAAAAGGGTTAAATATATAGATAGATGATCACACAAATATATATTTAAGACTAGTCTAATAAAAATGGTTACATTACAAATATCATTAAATAAAACAATTCAAAATATAATTCAATTAAGAAAGGTATGAACAAAAGGGTAGAAAGTAAATAGTTCAATGGAGGAGAGATATGATTACCGTCCTGGTTCCTTGGTCATGTTTCCTACGGCGTTCGTGGCTTGATCCGACCATCGATAAGTATTTGTCCGGACAAGAAAAATGGAAGTAAATAGCATGCTTTTACGAAAAGCCCTACAGACATGGCACAGAGTTCAGATCACTATTAGGTGGATAGATACTACGGCATTTTGGATGGTATTTAGGAACCTCAGCGATAGGCAAAGCTATTTATTTGCCTAGCCAATCCATCAAATTCATATGACTTTTAGCTTGAGCATGTTCAAACTTCTCCATGATTTTGAAGACGACAGTTGTATAACTTTTTGGAATAAAATCTCAACAAGCAAAAGCAAAATCTGCCAAGAGTTCTCCCAAGAGAAATCTGAATGCTATTTCCAAAAGGAAAATCTGAATGCTTAGTCTTTTGTTCACTCTCCTATTTATAACTTTTTTGTAAGCTACCTTCTATTGTTTGTATGATCTTAGATCTTGATAAGCCCCTCCTCATTCCTTTGTTTCAAAGTAACACTTTCTAAAAAAAAATAACTTACTTGTTTATTTTAAATTTCTTTCTTAAACTTTGAATTTTATTAATTAAAAAAGAAAGAGAAGGCCATCTTTAATTTGACTTGAATGGGCTCACTAATTAAAACATACATTCCTTTAGAAAATGTTGGTGGGCTTATCTCAAAATGAAATCATACGCCATATTTTAACAAGATTTTAACAAAAAAAAATATTATTTCTTTTAATAAAATAAGCATTTTATTTCAGCAGAATTTTGCATTAACTCATATATATACGCTTGACGTATATATATGTTTGACTAATAGGTTTTACAAGCAATTTTTATTAACAGAAATCTAATCTTAGAATGGAATTTATTTAAAACAAAATATTTAAATGCAAAACCCTGCTGATATTGGACTATAAACTTAATTCAGGCCTACAATACTAATTAAGTTTATAGGAGGCTGTGAAGCATGGATTGGACTTCAGATCCATTGCTTCAATATATATTGATGGCTTAATGTTAGGAAACAATGCTCTCATTGTAATAGCTTTCCATTTTCTTTCTGAGAAAAAACATTTAATTTTATATTGTTTTTAAATCTTCCTACTTTACAATGATTTAATATCTAGCAATAATTCAAAACTTAGACACACATGATTTTAAATATTTAAATAATAATTATATATACATATATATCTATATACTCAATAATAATAAAAGCTTAAAAGTCTAATTTTATTAATGTTATTATAATTAATTTATTTAATTACTAAAATTAATTAATAAAAAAAAGTTAATTCAATATATATTAATTTAAAAAAAAAAAAAATTATATAGAATTTACACAATCTCATTTAAAAAATTGCAAACTACATGAAAATTTGTAACTAATTTCTTATTTTTCTAATTTGTAATTGTTTGCTATGCCAATAAAAATACTAAGAACAGTTACATCTTCTTTAGTGAAGCATTGGACAAGAAACCCCTTTCTATGTGCAAGTCAAAATTGGCAATAAATTATACAACAGAAAAACTGTTGTTTGAAAAGAAAAATCAACTTATTAAACAAGTTAATGAAACAAACATTATATGATTCACTCAGCTTCCATTTAACATCTGTATTTATAAGCAATAATTTACTCTATCACTTTATTCTAAAGCCATCACTTGAAAGAATGAGTAATCATTGGCAACCAGATGACAATAACATTTTTTATATCTCCAAATTAATGATTCAATACAGCTTTATTTATGAAGGTTAAAAGTAGATATAAGGATTTGGTTGATATTGTTTATTGCTATCTGATGTCCATTGGTTACTTATGCTTATAACAGATAATGTTAAAGTTATACTCTTATCCAATAACTTATCCAGTATATATCATACTATTTGTATTAAATCTTTGATTTTGAATTATGAACTAAACTTTGTTTGAAATTTCATAAATATTATACATTCTCTACCCAAAAATAGGACGAGTTAACAAAGAATATATATTTATTAAGATTAAGCATAAAATTATTAATTTATTCTAGCATCTCAATTAACAGAATTACATCATAAATTTTAATAAGCCTAATACATCATTACTATGCATACTTAATAAAATACAGTATATAACATCAAACCTCCACTGTTTTACACTTTCAGCAAAATATATTTATTAATTTGATAACAGTTTAAACTGTTCCCAGCAGTCTTCATCAGATCTACAAATTTAAACATTACATAAATACAATCGTATTTTATAAATTTATACATATAATTTTACAATTTAACTATTTTAAAAACAAGCTGAATTATTATTGTTTGCTTGCAATAATTTTTGAAAAAATGATGGGTAAGAATCGAAATTATAAACTCTTATAAATTGTCAAAGCTTTCTTAATAGTTATGATAACACTTATTATTTTCAGTTTTTATTTGATAAGGTTCCTTATTTTAAATAAAAGTTAATGGATGTAGCTTGAGAAAATAAATCAAATTATGATAACTGCTCAATTTGTAAAATTCTATTATTTAGACAAGCAACAAAACTATATTCAGAAAATAAAATTAATGTAAATATATACAAAGTGAAAATATATAAATCACTTAAGAAATTTCATAACTTTTAAAAAAAAAAAAAAATTTTGATTCAATGATTATAAACTATAAGGCTTGATATATATTGAACCGGATACTTTATCCTCTTCAAAAGTTCCATCACAAAATTAAAATTAACTTTTATTTTTATAAAGTTTTAAGGAAAAAGTATTCAAAAGTTATGTTATAGCGCACATACTTGTTTGTATTTTTAAATTCTGTGATTTTATTTTCCATAAATTTTAATTTAAAATAGTTTTCCTTTTGAAACTTAATTTTTTTTATCTATTTGTAAAAAAATATTCTAATTTAAAAGTTTAATTTAAGAAAAAAAGAAGAAAGCATTTTAATTTTAAAAAGTTTTGATTGCATTCCTATTTTGCTTAATTTTGATTGTAATTTATTGTTAAAAAAACAGACTTATTTTTGCATTTATTTATTTTTAATTAATTTTGAATAAGATAAGAGCTCTGGTCAGATGTTTTTTTTTTAAATTAATTTTTAATTAAGATTAAGTGTGCGATTGAGATTTGCCCTGGTCAAAAAAACTTTTAAAGATGACTCGGCAGATAAGAGTGCACATAAATAGCCCCAGGTTTCGGACTGATTATGCAGCTTATCATTTTTATTCTGCTCGTTCTGAGTGAGCTTTTGGATGCTGCTTGTGACACATATTTGAATTGCTGTGCTGCCTTAAATTTCAAAGATTACTGTCCGTGTCTATATGACCATTGCTAATATTATCTTTTGCTGTCTGCTAATAATCTCTGCTGAGATCATATTACTATCTACTATTTGCTAAATAGGCCAAAACTACATAACATGCAGAATCTTATCTATAACATGAAGTGCTAAATCAACCCAAAGACAAGTCCCAGAGCCTGAATTGTTCCTTCAAGATCATGTCTTAAAAGCTTAAACAAGAACTGATCCAAATCCAGCCTCCACACTCCCTACCAAAGAGATATAAATCTAAAGCCTACATGACAGAGTCGCAAAGAACTTTGCGTATCCTGCTAGAAAAAATCTGACTTTATATTAGGCCTCGAGGTAAAAGATTTTCATATTCTAACCAGGGTTAAATCTCGTACTTATATCTTTGTTAAAGTTTCAGCTTAATTTTAAAAGAAACCTGTCTTTATTATAAGTTTTGATTTTCTTATTATTGTGTGTAGTGGACTCTTAGTTTCAAGACCATATTATTTTTCTTTATTGTGTATTTATTCGGGAGTGTATTGCGAGTTTCTATCATAAATGCTTAGTTTTTTTATACATTTATATTACTAACCCTTGATAAATGCTTTGGCAGACATTCGTAATTTTATTTTAACCCACCTGTTCCTTTTATTATACTATATTTAATTTAGATAAGCTTGGTTTGCATTTCCGACAGACCATATATCTTTTGGCTGGCGATTTATAATGCGTTGTTCTGTTTTTTCTAAATCAGAGATTTTGTTTCTTCTATTTAAGATTATATAAATAGTAATCTTTTCTTGTTCTAGTATCTTGTCTTGTATTGGAATCAATCTTAATAATCTTGAACATGGCCATTCATGGGCTGTTCTGCAGACATGATGTTCTTAGTCCCGATGTCTCTTTTCCGGGTTAAGGAAACCTCCCCTCTGCTGTTTCGTTGTATTCCCTACAAAATTGCTTTGTTTCAAAGTCTCTGAGTGGGTAAGCTGGAATTAGTTTTTATAAATCGCTAGCAAAAATAAATTATAAATCCCCTTTTAAATCATAAGTGAGAAAACGAACTTGTCTGCCAGGCTGTTCAATGTTTATTTCTCATGTACACTCTCTGATAAATAATATGCTAGAGAAATCTAGATCAAACCTTATACTTTTATTTGCTTGGGATTTCATTGTTTTTTTTAAATTTAATAAATTATTAAGTTATTTAAAATTACTTTGGCTGATGTTTATCTCTGTATTCTCTTCTCAATTGTCTGAACAAGGTTAAAGATCTTTCTCTTTCTGAGTCTAGCTGGTAGCATTCATCATTAACTTCTGGATCACCGTAACCTGTTAGCCACTTTATTTTCCATTCCCACTCTAAGTTTTCCCATATTCTGCTCCATCCCATTTCCACAACATAATCTTAGATAGTAAGTGATCTAGTGGAACCCACGATGATCAAAAGAAGTGACTTGTACAATATATTGTGCCAGGCATGTTTAATGTGGTCAAGCACAAGATAATGTTAAACAAATTAATGGCCGAAAATACATTAAAGCCCATTAAATGGGGGGGGGGGGTATATACAATTTATATAATCAAACTTGTTATAAATTAAGAGAGAGAACTGTGGCTATAACATAAACTCACACACATATATGATTAAAGCCAATATTTAAAGGTTAAAAAATATGTATTTTTGATTTTTGTTTTTTATTTTTTTTAAAAAGAAAAATAAACGCCAAAATGTATTTATAATTTTAAATATTTTTTGTTTGTTAAAGAAACAGCGTTTATTTGGCAAATTGTTATTCTGTATTTATTTATTTTTTTGAATGTTTACAACCGATGTAAAAAGGGAAATATGAAATATTACTATCTGCAAATAGGTTTAAAATAATTTTAAAATCGAAGTTTTAATGGTTGTTTTTCTCTTCAGTTGCATTTGAGCAAGAGAGGGGAGTCATTGTCCTAAATTTAAGAAAAGCCTAAAGGCATTCTGATTTCCTATCCATTCTAAAATAATTTCAACTGGACAAAAAGAACTAGATTAAACTTGCGATAATGCTGAGAGAGGAATATCCAATCTAAGTGAAATATATTTTTAAAACTTCGGTTGTGATAATGTAATTACTAAAGAAAAATGAAAAAGATGTTATCATTTATTAAAATTTTCATTAGTGATATTGTGATCTGAATGGAGATATAAAAAAAAACTAATTGGAAATCAAATTCTTAAAGCGCTAGTAAAAACAAAACAAAAAAGATTTAATTAATTGATTTTGCTTTCTTGGAGGGGATACCTGAATTGAGGGTATATTGAAGAGAGAGAGAGTTCTGTTCTGAAGTTGCGAGAATGCAGTTCATTCTTGTTCTTCAAAGGCAAATCTTATTCCGAGCCCAAGTCTAATATTATTGTTAAGCTAATGCTGTTAATGGAACCACGCGAAGTCTTGCAACCTTTTTAGTAAGCATGCCAACTCTGATTCAACCTAATCCTGGAGATTTACTCTAATTAAAAAATTCATTCAGTCATTCTAAAGCAATGCAATTCATGCAGTCATTCAAATAACCATTCGAGCAGTTAACCTTAGTAGTCAATGCTTAAACATCTGACAATTAAGTGGTGTTGAGTAATGTCAGTTATCTAGCCAACTTAGAAAGCTAAATGATGATGAGCAGATGTTTATTCCACCATATACTCAGTTGATGCTGATGTAAGCTTAATTGCAACACGCCACTGAAGCCAGTAATAAATCTAGAATTCGTAAAACAAGAAAACTGTAGAGTATAATATCCGTTGTCCATCCTAAAGATGCACATCACACACTCTCATGTATATAGAATGATTATGGGGTAGAAGCCCATTTCAGCGCATCCGTCCAGCTCCGCTCCTGCCATCCCAAAAGAATGTAAACGCCGAGATTCAAACACCAAAGTGATGATGATCAATTATATGAACTCATGCTGCAATCAAGTCCAACCCTTGTCGCAGTAGATGAACAAATATATAGCCCACTCAAATCCCATAGAGGAATGAAGCTTATAGACTTTATCGGGTATACTATTTTTTTTTGTGTGTTTATTCTATTTAAAATTTAATATGCATTTAGTAAATATATTTCTTATGTACATACGTAAACAAACACATCTTTCATGTAACTTGTTAAATTTTCCTTGTTTGCTTAATGCATGTGTGTGAGTTTATAATCCACAGATCATTATCTCTCACGTATTAGATATTTAATACATTTTTCTTATTAAGAAAAAAATTTTCTTTTATTTAATCTAATTATTGCTTTGTTAATAAGTATTTCTTTGTGATTATAGTTTTGTCTTATTAAAATGATTTATGTAGTGTGTAATATTTGTTTCGTATATTTACTCAATCTTGGGATGTTAAATTTATTATGTTATAAATGGTAGGGGTAAATAAAATATTTATATTATAATTCTAAAGTGACTGCTGCCATATATTTTTATAATCTTTGTCATTTACTTTCTCTAATTATATTATTAATTAATTATGCGAGTTTTCCGATCCCCATTCTTTAACTGAGAATAGAGTACGCTGAGCTAGCAAATGGGATATCACCTTACCGGGTCTTAAATCTTTATTTATCACGAGGATGCTTGTTTATTAATTTTGTTTGAATAATTATTTATATTCATATACGCCCAATAATAATTGAAATTGCATATCCTTTCAGGAGGAAAATTAGTTTTTCTTCTGGGAGTGGCTCGAGGGGTTGGTTTAGAGTCATCCCCCAAAGATATGTAAGAATCAATCTTTTTATAAGTGTCTTCTGTGTCCGTAATAATATTATGGTAAAGTATTTAAATTTCTCCTTATTCCGGCATGTCGCCATATTTCTTTTCATGTTCGATTTGTGCGTATGCTCATATTAACGGAGTAAGCGGTTGACCGGTACAATATATATATATATTTGTTATATTACTGAACTACATTCAAATTTTGAATTTCAGGCCACAATGATAAAAGTGAAAGTCAGAAACCTACCTGAAACTAAGCACATAAATAATAAAAATAGTAATTTTATATGCATTTAATAGTCATTGATTATGTTGGATTGTAATAGGGTATAGACCTGCATTCTATTTTGTAAATCAATAACACATTGAAATTTATAATTTCAAAAATGTCTTGATTTATTTTAATTACTTTTACAATAACTTTTGATTGATAAATAATTTTTCAAAAATGACTTTATTTATTTTAATTACTTTTACAATAACTTTTGATTGATAAATAATTCCTTTGTGTCTATATTTGTAATGCGTAAGATATATGTGATATATTACACACAAATAAAATGATAGAGCATAAAGTAAATTTTACACTCTATCATTTTATTTGTGCGTAATATACTGCAATAACTTTTGATATGTATTATGAAAAAAAAATCTATTTTTTATTACATCATAATCATTATTCAAAAGTACAAATTTAACACCAATAATCTAACATTCTTGATTCTTCATCTATCCTGGACTAACAATTTTGCTAGATTAAAAACACATCATGTAATAATAATTCAACAGTACAATTCCTATCCTCTTGTTTATGCAGTCAGTATCTCTCTACAAGCTGCTAAAAACTTATTACTAATTATTAAATGTGATTTTTATACTATAACATGTTCGTGTTAACTTTTTAATAGTATACAGCAATTAAGGTGCTTTTTATGATTTATGTAAAGAGTACAGAAATATTTGTATTTTTATATTGGACTATTTCCATCATCTAAGTTGGTTAGAGCATTACCTTAAAATTCAAAACTTAAGAATCTAAGAACCCAGGTTCGAATCCCATGCTAGTACTAACACTGATCAGGCCAGCAACACTTGAAGAAGAGGGGAGACTAATACCTCTCGAAACGTTGTGCATATACTAACCTGTTTGATGTGCTATTACTAACAACTGAATGTATTTGAAATATTTAAATAAAGTTAAATTTTTCTAAAAACATTCAATACATAGATTAAATGATGGAAATAGGCCAATATAAAAATACAACTAGAACACCATCATCACAAACCTTCAGGAAAGTACAGAAATATATTTTAAAAAATTAATGATGGAAATTTGTTTCTACTTTTTAATTTTTTCATTTGCTATTTCAAGAAAACAATGAAGATTAGAAATTATTGGAGAAATAGACAATTTTTTCTTATAGTCAAAATGACAAATTAAGAAAGACAAAAAAGAAATACGAATTCAGGTCAGACATTTTAAATTATTTCCATGTTATATTTATTTTTTAAATCTGTATTAATTTATTGAGATTAAATAAAACAATATTATTTGAATAAATCTTAATTCATGCAATCCCGACCCCTCCAAATAAGGTCTGATGAAAATGTGAATTGCGATCTCAAATTTTATCTGCATTAAATAAATACCAAATTATTGATGCTCAATCTGTTAGTTTATATTATACATTTCTTATCTATGCTACAAATGCATCTATGTTATACATATATAATAACTACTTATAAGTTAAAGAATTATTAAAAATAAAACTTACTTTTGTACTTTTTCGAAATATAATACTTAGAAGTTTATCGTTTTCTTTTTTTCTTATAGATATCCTTCAAAATTAAAACAAAAGTTATAAGTAATAAATAATTTATAAAATAGTAATGAACTTCATATCAATGGCTAATTAAATAATAAAAATATTGATTAATGGATCTCCCTTTTCATAATTACTCAATTCAATATGATGTATGCCCATTCTTTTTTGCATTTTTTAACCAAATTTTTATTTTAATTTTCTATTTCAGCTGATCAGTAGTTTTAGCAGAGATCTATAAATATTTTACATTTTATTATATTTCATAACACATTTTAACATTTTTTTAAATATTTAAAATGATTATAATTGTAAATAAATATATTTTCCAATATACAAAAAAACAAAACAAATCTTACATCACACATCAGCAGTCATTCACAAACAAGTATAACTATTCCAAATCCAAGAGTAAAAAAAGATAAGACAAAAAATAAAAATAATAATAAACTAGAAATACAAATGAATCTGTGGACCTAAAAAAAGGTATACAAATAGTGTTGTGTATTCAAAATGCAAGCAATCTGAATACTAACAAATAAAACAATAAATGATAATAGCGAAAGATTATTGCTACACACACAACACAATATATATAATTCACCTTTGGTTCACTTCCCATGACACATTTCACAACTGGCTGCTTTCTAGACAGTTTCCTCTGGCCTCAATTTCCCAAATTCTTTAGCCCTGTACAGGTGCTGCTCGCAAACATGTTGGCTTCACAAAAGAGCACTGCATTGTCACTTAAGCTTCTTTCAGCTACCATTACTTAATCTCTCTGAAACCGTTCACTCAGTAAATTCACAGGAAATAGAACAATGCACTACAGTTGGCCTCTGGCAATCCAAGGTTCATTCTTGATGTAATCAGTCTTGATTTCCTCTTTGTGTTTTTAATTAGTATTGTAATTAGCAAATATTTTTTGGCATTTATCTAACACAACGTTCTTATCACATATACGTAAATTTAATCACTAATTAAATTCTTATCAGTTAGTGATCTAAAATATATTTTTCTAATATATTTTTCTTTACTTTTTCTGGAGTACAAAACTTATACTTGAATTTCAATGTACATATTTATACAAAACATGACAAATTGAACATTCTGAACCATAATTCTGTTTATTTGATATTTTGCGATGTTGTCTTTTAACTTATGTAGCCAACTTTTCTTTCTGAAATACTTCATCTCCAATATACTCAGTTTTCCGCAATTCCTTCCCCATGAAAATAATCAACATTGCATTTTTTTAGAATGTCTTTGGTATAATTTTTATAATGTAAATGCAAGTCCCCCCTACCCCTCTGAAAACTTGGTTCAAGTTTACTATAAAATATTTTTTAGGAAGTTTTCTATTCCCATATGTTCAATCCAATGACCGTGTGACTTTACAATAATGGATTCTATAGTATCATATCCATCAAGTTGAAGAACATATGGATTGATATTATAATTTTGTCAGTGGATTTTTAAAATTTTATAGAACAACTTAAATGAAAATTTTCTAATGCATTTATATTATATTGATATAGTTATCAAATCTCATTTCCAAATAATAAATTAGATAAAATAATAGCTCTATATAAAGCTAATATAGTTGCAGTAGGTTTTTTTTCTAAATTATAAAATATTCACTTTTTAATTTGTTAAAAGTTGAAGCAGCACATTAAATTATTATGTATTGTATCTCAAAATCTAAATCCATTTCTTTATTTAAAAAGCTACCAAGATATTTAAATTGGGTTATATTCTCATGATTCTAATCAATCAAACGAAAAGTTGCTAAAATTTGCCTTCTATCATTGTCTGATGAAGAACTTAAAGTTCTGAATATTAATTATTAAAGCAAAATCTTTAAATGTGGCATTCAAAACATTAAAGACATTCTGTAGATAGTTTTATGAATTAGCAAAACTAGCACAATCAGCATATTGTAAATCCAGAATTCAAGAATATGAAAATCTTATTTTTACTTTTAATTAATACAAATTAAAAATTCCACTATCAAACCTGTATTGCATCTTGATCCGATTCATTAAGCCACCGACAAATTAAAAATTCTATTATCAAACCTGTATTGCATCTTGATTCGATTCATTAAGCCACCTATAAACAGTTCCAAAAACCATGTTAGAGAAAGTGCATATTTTGTTTGACACCAGTTTTAATTTCAAATGCTTTAGATTTTCCATAAGTACTAATAAAACTTCCTCTCATTCCACTGTGTATTAGTTGCATAATAGTATAAATTTTGATTGGTAAACAACAAATTACTAATAGTGCCATAGATCCATTTGATTGAGACAAAATGCTTTGAGTATATCAATAAAAACAGGCAAAACTCACTATAGATATTGCCACACACAGCAAGCTAAAGTAATCAATGGATGGCAGAAGGTTTGTGCATAAAATCCCCATCTAGTGCCTACTCATCCAATATCCCCAGACTAGTTTCTGGCTTATGGCCTTCGTCAGTGAGGAGCCTTGGATCTGAGAGCACTGCACCTAGATTACTCTAGCTTGCTGTGTATGGCAATATACACCTGGGTCTCGTTTTATGCGGTAGATAGGTTTCACAGAAAACCCGCATCAAAAAATATCGCACAAAAATAGACTTAACTTACCTTGAAAAATGGGGGATAGGGGTTGTAATTTTCAGAATTCGCATAAAAGCAAAGCAACAAAGAAAAATTACTTTAAAATTCGCATTAAAAAAATTAGCAAATAAAGTATGACTAATAAAAAGGTACTTATAACATAATCGGGCTTGGCCACTTGATGGCGTTCTGGTTCACCAAAACACCTAACAAATGCCGTTTATAAGGCCTGACTTACGGCTATAGAAAACATCTATGTTTGTCTTAGCCATTACAAGGCCGTTTATGATGCGTAACGCAGAAATAATACGGCCTATTTCTGCTTCACGACAGTTATTGTGAATCCACACACTTATCTTTTGTTTACAGTTTGATATATATGTATGTTTAGTTGGATTAGTCAAATTTTTACAATATACGTTACACAATATTTGTATTTATAATTTATTTAATAAACATGAATTTACAGTAATTTTCTAAACGGCCACACCCTTGTTTAGAGAATGTGTAAGGTGTAAAAGCTTGCCGAGGGTAGGTAAAAAAGAATTTGGCCGATATCGCATGCGAAATCTCGTTTTCATGTGAAATACCATGTAGTTGATAAAATGGATGGCGATCAACTTTTTCCGCAGTTGCCGACAACAGAAGCCGAGTATTTCTGCTGTCCAATAAAAATATACACGATTTTTTGTAAATTTCATAGAAAGCACATATTATAAACATGTTTAATAAGTAAATAAGACATTTATATGTGTTTGTTGTTGTTTAAAAAAGTTTGAGTTTCTTTCTTTTGTCCGACTATGGTTACGATTTTGATATCTTTTATTTTAGCATTACAAACAACAGAACACTAACCCTAAAACTAAAGCTAACCCTAAACCTACACAGTTGTTTTGTTATGTAGACAGCAATAATTAAGCGAAAGACATCGCAGAGTAGCAGCTTTGTCAAAAAACAGCGATTTAAAAATAAAAAAAAAGGTTGTCATTTACCAACAATTCAGCGAAAGACATCGCAGAGTAGCAGCTTTGCCCAAAAACAACGATTTAAAAATAAAAAAAAAAAAGGTTGTCGTTTACTAAATACAAAATTAAAATTAAACAACTTTTTTAATAAAAAGGCATGAAAAAAAAGTTATAGCAATCAATAAATTATTAACCAAAAAAAAAAAAAACAGCGATTCGATTTAAAAATATAACGCGGCCCCGAACATTGTATTGTATTGTTTTTAACTGCCAACAACGCCATCAAGTGGCCAAGCCTGATACATTATAATTACCAATAAAAAATTTCAGATATTTGAAAAAAATTAATACAAGACAAACTTTTTTTACTTTTTTTATTAACTACAATATTAAATTTTTCATACATATTTTAATCATTACTGATAGCGTTCGTTTGTAAACTGGAAAGAAATCAGATTCGATGTGATGTGATGTATTGTAGCTTCTCCTTAAACAAAGTCAAGAATCTCTCAACAATTATGCCCAGAGAAACCTGTTAGCCACTTTATTTTTATTCGTGATATGATGTACAACTAGCGCCATTTTCAGTCTTATGCTGTGTTAATGGTTTTCTGTTTCTATATTAAAAAAATGAGATCGAAATCAAAACAAAAAGATTATACATTATCATTAGAAAGATTATTTTCAGTTTATAAAATCTTCATTTTTTATTTTAAAAATCTAAAAAATTATTTATTTCTGTTATATATAACAAAATATACGTTTTAAAAGTTTAATTTTTTTGAATATTTATTGTGATATTTTTATATGTAAGTATAAATCTATTATTATTATTTACTCATTAGTATAAATAGGTTATGTACATAAAAGCTAAAATTCTAAATACAGATTCAGGCCATATTCACGTTAGCTGCTAATATAACGTTATATTTTTGAGAAAAAAAAGTATTTCAAGTGAAAATAAGTTATTAATAATTTAAATTTCTTGATATCTAATAAATATAGTGAAATATGAAAGATATTAAGAAGAAACATGAATCGCATAACTTCAAAATCACATTAAAATAATCTGCATAAAACGAGACCCAGGTGTATATAGTGAGTTTTGCCTGTTTTAACAAAAGTTATACACAAGCATAAGAGGTGGTAGTCATGTGATATATCAATAAAAGCAATATAATAAATCTATCTTTGGTTTCCAATACTTTTCTTGCATTTATCTGAAGTAAAAATCATATCTATAGTACTTCTTGACTCTACAAAACCATAATGAGTCACTAATAACCATTCATTTATGACTGTAAGCATCCGATTCAACAAAATCCTTTAAAGTATATTTGCTATAGTGAATAATAATATTCCATTATAATTAATGAACATCCTTAAAATAAAACAGCACAATTTCCTAACTCCATATATTCCTAAAATATTCCAATATTTTTCAAGCTAACATAAGAGCATCATATTTTAAAAATTTCTCTAGGTATCTTATCAGGACCTTTGACATCACTAAGCTGGATATCTTTGTCCAAATCTAAATGAGTAGGTAAAATAAAATCTTTCATCTAAATAACAGGGAATCATCTTGCAATCAGAATATAACTTTTTGTAATAAATATGATCGTAACTCATGTTATTTATGAATAATCTTAGATCATAGCCTCACTTATCTAAGGTTAGATCAAAATTAATTTTTAGGAATAACCGTCTTGGAAAGCTAGCTGGTACATTTGGGATTTTTTTGGACAGCTTTTTTAGTATTACCATTTTCCACTGGTGAATATCGTGTCCCTATTTGGAGAAAAAAATTCTCACATTAAACTTGTGAATACTAATTAAATATTACTGTTACATTTAAGCCTACTCTTTTCCAGTGGCTTTCTGTTCTTTCACACATTCCTTACCAAATATCAGAAAAGAAATTACCTTATAGAATATATATAAAAAACTTTTAAGCAGATCAGACTTTCCAATAATTTGAAATATAGTTTCACCATCTAAGACTTGATTTAAATCAAAATCTTCATTTTGAATGTTCAACAAAGAATCTCTAATTGAAGAATTATGTTCCAGCATTTTTCATAATGTGGGGCGCACCCCCTTAGGGAAGGTCCATAGTTTGGTGGAGAGGGCATAGAATAAATGAACAAGACAAGACATCAGATATATTTTTTTATTAATTTAAATTATAATTAAAATGAAAATATTAAAATAAAACACTTTTAGGGCAAGATTTAATGACTAATATATGCCAGCTTTGAAGTACACAGCCTGTCCAGATATGGTTTTCTATTCGAGATAATTACTAAGCTCCTTTTCTATTGAAAGTTTGTTTCTATATTTAGATTTTAAAACAGCTACAACAGAAATACCAATTTCGTAAAGGTATAAAGTGGGAAAAGGTAACAATACTCGAAGCATTTTTTGGTTTTAATAATAGAATAATTACAAAACAGTTCAGTCCAGAAATTTGTTAAAGATTTAACAACAAAATTTAATTTTTCTAGCCTATTTAAAGAAAGATCTATCAGTTATTGTTCTTCTTGCAGCGATAAGCCAGCAGGTATACTGTCAAATGGATTTATTTCCCAATTACAGTCACACAATTTAATGTCTTCTTCTACGAGAAAGTATTTATGGAAATTATTGCTCAAATTCTCTAAATGACCCTCCGGTATCTTTAGCAAGGGGTAGCTCTGGATAAATTCACACATCATGGGAAACATCTCAGAACAGTTTTTTATTTTTATTTTGTTATTCTATAACTGTGTTTTCTTATAAAAAAGCATTGACCCTTTCATTTGAATCAAATATATTTGTATTATTCCCCAGAACTTGAAGATTAAGTGAATTAAGTTTCTTGAATATGTCTACTAAGTAGGAGAGCTTCATTAAAAATAACTTGTAAAATTCTTCTGTATGTTTATGTTCATCTTTGCTTAAGACATTATTTCATTTTTCAGTTTGTAGACATGCTTGAAATACCTTACAACTATCTAGATAAAGAATAAAACAATACTGATTTATGTTCAGCTCTCATATCTTCACAAAGAGCAGAAAAAATCCTTGATTTTAGAAATCTGATTTTTATATAATTAATTATATCAATAACTATTGTTAAAACAATATTTAGCCCAGGATTTAGTGATTTCAATGTTAAAGCTTTCTGATGAATCATGCAGTATGTTGAGACTCAAATGCTTGTAAACTGTTATATCTTTCAGACATGGTTTGAGCTCGATCGAGCTCGATACTAGTTGCTTTTTCTTCTATACATTTGTAAAATGTAAAATAGAAAATCTTCAACTATTTTAGCACCTTGCCAGAATCTGTTATAACAAATCAAATGGGAATCATTACTGATGTCTTTTGCATCATCAAGTTGTATGGCAAATAATATTCCAACTAAACCAGAATCAAGCATTGCTGAATATCCACAAATATATCGCTAATTCTTCAACAAATTATATAATTTGACAGAGGAATATTCTTAAGCTGTTTAGCATAGATTTTACCAAACATTGTTTCTGCAATGTCCATAGCAGCTGGTAGAATAAGTTCCTCTGCAATAGTATGTAGCTTTTTACATCTGGCTATTTTATAAGGCACTTTGTACAATGCCAATAAAAGTCTTTCATTTACTGTGATAATTTGTGGAAATTTGATCCCTGTTTTTCAAAAGATCTGAATTTCTCTGCAAAAAATTCATGGGGCTTACCGATATATTATTTGTGTAGGGTCTCTAAATACCTCTGCAATTTATTCAGCCTCATGCTATCTGCAGCCAAGATTTTAAAACAAATAATACATTGAAGTTTTTCTTCACCACTTACTTCAATATTTACAAACCCGAAGTTTAAGTACGCTTGCTCATATTTTTGTATTTTTGATTTTATAATAGGATTAGCACTGGTACTAGGCGTTTTTAATAAAATAGAAGCTTAAAAATTTATATTTACAGGTGTAGGTAAATATACAATTTTTCCTCAGCATTGGAACTCCAAGTGATTAAGTCTCTTATGTAGTACAATTGCAATGGAACAATTAATAACTCACAAGCAGATGCACTGCTTTTATTGTCGCATATTTTCAATCTCTAAAGTTGGAAACTCATCGATATTTGCTGTGACAGTTAAATCATGTAATAATACAGCATGACTGTACTACATTGGTACCGATCCTTAGGTTTGCCAAATCAAATTTAAATTTCCATGAATTGAGTTATTGTTGTCTATCTTAATCTTATATTATGCAGGAGGCTCATAATTATTCAGGGTAAAAAGGGGGGCACAAAATACAAAAGATTCAAAAATTCTGGTATAAAAGATGGAATTCTTATAAAATTTCAAATTCAACAATACAGCCAGCTGAATTTCATCTTCCTAGACATAATTATACTCTTATTAACAAATTCAGAATAATCCATGGCCATTATGCTCACCTGCTTCATAAATAAAATTTATCAGCCACTGATTTATGTAGATATGGGAAAATACAAACTATTAATAGTTAAGCTGTCTAAATTCATATGTTAAATAAACAAATCATTAAAAATTGTCATCTTATTTCTTGTATCATTATTCAAAAAGAGAAAAAATACTTATTCAAGAAATGATCAAAATATTCCTTCTACCAGTTCATCACACAAAAGATTAATACTGATAGATTTACTAGAACTGTTACTTTCTATGCATCAAAAAAAGATTTAATGTCCTGGTCAGCAAATGTCTCTCTCTCCTTTCCAATTTTAATCTAATTATTTTTAAGCTTTCATATCAGTTATCAAACTTCTGTCTTTAAATCTTGTATCTATAACACCCAAGAGAATTCCATGATTCAGAAACATGACAATTCCGAAAATCCAAACAGAATTTAATGATCATCACCACCTTCAACTATTATCAATTCATTACAGAAAGAAAATCATTCCAAGTTTAAACAAGTCCACAGCTTCTCTTCTTCATAACAAACTTCTTTTCATCAGTTCATCACGCATGAATGATCTTTCTAGGTCCTTGGCATCTGATTTAAAACTTCAACTATTTATTTACTATTATCTCTTCTAACAATACAATCATCCCAGCTCTATTTCAATCTCTTAATTTTTTCAATGATGTAAGTGATATCTGTTTCTTCTCTCATCCATGTTATTTCATTTTTAATCTCTTTTTCTTATTCCTAACATACATTTCTCCACACTTCATTGAGTAGTCTAAAGTCGTTGCATTATTTTATATTAAATATATAAGTTTTAAATCCATAAATAAGAACTGGTAAAACCCATTAAAAATCTTTCTTTTCAAAGATGTAGGGATCAAAAGCACACCTTAATTCTAAGATTAATTTCATCCTTTACATTTCCATTTGTATTAATAATAATTATTAATAGTTTTGTTAACTTCTTTTAATTCATGATTACTAATTTTTATTTTCTTTTTCTGAGAAAATTAATTGAAGATCACTTTTAAGCACTTATCTTTAATACTATTCTTGTATTTTCATCTAATAACTCTTGCAACATTTCCTAAAGCTTTGGAATATTATTTGCAAAATAACTGCATACTTTAATTCATATAAAATATTTCTTGAAAAACTTCTTAATATAATCAAGTAATTCTATTACTGATGTTGCATTTTATAAATACCTGTTAAAATTTAGCATCAACAGTAGATACTTCTTGAACATCAATTTTACTGTGAATATGATAGGTGTAAGATCTAGTTTTTTTTAATGCAACTATCATTTTATTTTTGGAATGAGCTCATTTATATTTCTCCAACAATTGGTGCTTGCAAATGTTCATGATTACTTCTAACTATAATGTAATCTTCTAATACTAAATATCATTATTTAGAGCATAAATGCATCCATGTTCCTTGATAGCAATTTTTTTTGCCTAAACAATGTATTTGTAATAGGCAATCCATGTGTTGAACAAAAATTCACTATTAGTAAAATCATGTGAGTTCATAACACAAATGTGGTTCTTCCAAAGGTTTTGGCAAAGTCTACTATTTGCACCAATATGCAATAAAACTTCCAAAAATAATAATTTTTTAATGATACTGTTATATTAATACTATCCAGCAAAAAATTAAAAACTTTTTCTAAATCTAATATTGTAGCATATACACTAATAAAATAAGTGCAGATATCAATGCGCAAATCAAGTTTTATACCATTAACCTTTCATTGATATGTTGAGGAATTCCAAAAATAAGTTACTAAATTAGGTTTTACAGCAAATCCAAGACCATGAAGTCCTCCTTTCACTAGTTGATCTGTTCTTCTAAAAAAAATTTATAACCATGTTCTATTAAGCTTCCTTCATCTGAAAGATGAGTTTTACTAAGAGCAGCACATTAAATTATTATGTATAGTATCTCAAATTTTAATATTATCATTGCCTACTGCTTTACTATTACTACTTATGATACGATTAAAACATCAAAATGATCGGCTTTTCTTATGTTTACATAAACTGTTACAACAGTAGCAAATTTTTTTTCACAATAGTGCCATCTAGTGTAAGTTCTAGTAATCAATAAATGCAAGGAAGTTGTGCATCATAATCCATATATAGTGCTTTCCCATTCAATATCTTCAGATTAGTTTCTACCCATAAGCTAAAAATTAGTCTGGGGATATTGGATGGAAAAGCACTGGATATGGATTATGGTATACAACCCAGAAACTAGCATCTATTGATTATTTAGAGCTTAAATTAAATGGCACTATTCTGTAAAAAAAATTTGTTACTGTTTTTACTACTGATACTATTATTATTTCTATTAGTTTAATAACTAATATGCCAGGCAAAATAAGCCAGATTGTGTGAGACATTCCATTTTTAAACCACACTTACTTGTTCATTTCCCCTTTCATAGTAGGCAAAGAAATTCCTAAATAAAGTTGTTTAAATACAATAAACTTTTGTAAGATGAAACTCTTCTCCCAAATCCAGTTCCAACTAGACTCATTAGTATTTGTATTGCTTCAAACAAAGATCATAACCAAGGATTGCCATTTAATACTAAATTTATATCCATTATCACATTTTTAATTCTCAGGGGCTTGAATTAAAAAAAAAATGGAATTGGAATCAGAATTGCTAAACATGTAGATAAAATAAATGGGTTGTGTTCTGATCTATCGTATCAGCCACCTGATGGTGTTGATGCTAACCAAAAACACATTAATATAACGTTTCTGGGCTAGCAATTTACTTTCTTTCATTACTAAATTACTTTTCCCAAATAATATTTTTAACAATGGGACAATAATAGTTGTTTTTTAATTTTTATTGACAAGAGGGTCTTTTTTGGTGTATGTTCAAATAGTAATTTGGGTTTTTTAAATAGTATTACTGTTTTTTAAAATTTGATTGACAAAATTCAAGAGAGAGAACGGCTTTTTTTTACGTAGCTTTAAATAATAATTTACATTACTTTTATTGGTTTACATTTTATTGACAACAATTAGTGGGAGGGGTGTTTTTGTGTATGATTAAATAATAATTTACGTTACTTTTATTTTACATTTGATTGCTGACAACAATTATTGAGAGAAGGGTTTTTTTTTTTTGTGTATGTTTAAATAAAAATTTAAGTTACCTTTATTTTGCATTTGATTGACAACCAATTTTACTTTGTTTCGTTTATAAATTATTTTTCCCAAATAATATTTTTGACAATGGGACAATAATAATTATTTCTTAATTTTTATTGACAAGAGGATATTTTTTGGTGTATGTTCAAATAGTAATTTGGGTTATGTTTAAATAATAATTTATCTTACTTTAATTGGTTTACATTTGATTGACAATAATTAGTGGGAGGGGTGTTTTTGTGTATGTTTAAATAATAATTTACGTTACTTTTATTTTACATTTAATTGTCAAAAATTATTGGGAGAAAGGGTTTTGGTGTGTATGTTTAAATAAAAATTTAAGTTACTTTTATTTTACATTCGATTTATAAATTTTTCCCGAATAATATTTTTGACAATGGGAGCTATGTTTAAATATATAGTTATCAATTTTTATATGTAAGAGCTGTTTGAAATTTGTTTTGTATGCTGGAAGATATTTATTTACAATTATAATTATTTAAAATATATATATAAAAAAAAAAAATTAATAAATCATAAAATATTTATAGAGTTCTGGTAAAGGCTGCAAGTTAGCTGAAATAGAAAATTTAAAATGTGCTAAAATGTCAAAAGAGAATTGTGACTTTTATTTGAATATATAGATATCCCCCCCAAGTAAATTCTTTCCATTATTGATTATAACTAACTGGCCTTCATTTTTTCAATAAAAACTTTATCTCATTAAAAGTCTTGTGTATAATATTATAATAATTCTTTAATCTATTCTCCTACTTTTAAGATTTAGTCAATTAAATAACATGTATTAGTTGAATGAAAGTTACAAGGGGAACAAGATTCAATTGTCATTCCTATCACACACACACTCTCAGAAAATATGCTATTATCCATTCCACTATTCATTATTCTTATTATATTTTTTATTCTCATACTTACACGTATATAGCTCTCAGAACTATTATCTGAATTAATAAACTCAATTTACTAAAAGAATGACTGTTATTAGCTTTTTTAAAAAAGCAAAAAATATAATTTTTTTCATATTTTAGTTAGATTGCTTTTAAAGAGCTGATTCTGTTTTACTTCTGAACCAGATACTCTATCTGCTTCAAAAGTTCCATTGCGAAATTTAAAATGGCTTTCGTATTTTTTCCTAAAAGAGTAATATCAAAGTTTTATATTTTATTATTTTATGTATTAAGAGTATGTGATATAACACATATACTCATTTATTTCCCTTTTGTGATTTTTTTTTATTATTAAATTGTACTTTAAAATCTCTTTTCTTGGATTTTGTTTTGTAAAACATTCTAATTTAAAAATTCTAATCTTTTCAAAAAAGTTTTTAGCTTTACAAGAAAAGTTAACTGCATTCTTGTGCTTTTATTTTAATTATAATCTATTGAAAATTTATTTTTAAAATCGGAGATTTAAATTAATTTCTAAAAATAACACCCTGGTCAAAATTTTTAATTAAGATTAAGCATGAGATAAGAGATTCACCCTGGATTAAAATTTTTAATTAAAAACAAGGAAGATTATGAGAAGATAAGAGAGCATATAAATGGCCCCAAAATTTCGGACTGATTATTTTTGGCTTGACCTAGATTATTCGATAGGAGAAGAGTAGTAATTCAACTTCTTGTTTTTCTCCTATTCATTATTATTATGCAGTTATATTAGTCTGCAGAGATTCTGTCGAAATAAAAATACTGACTTCGAATTGCTAAGTAATGATCATCTTGTCAGAATGCCAAAATTACAAGCTTTGCAGAATATTATCTACAACATGTCCTGCTAAACCTATCAAAGGCGGACTCCTAATCCCAAGCTGATCCTCCTTCCAGTTCATGCCATGAAAGCCTAAATTAGAACTGCACCCAAAGTATGCCTCTACACTTGCTGCTATGAAGAGATCAAGCCACCTAAATATTGAACTAAAATATCTGTGCGTACTCATTGAAGGACTCACTGGATTCTGCTTTATCATAAGGTAAATATTTCATAGTCTTTCCAGAATATAAATCTCTAATTAAATTTTCCGCTTAATCTCAAAGTAAATGTATCATCTAATTTTTCATATTCCTTTAATATTATCTTTATTGTATGTATTTGCTTTTATTTCTTATTGTGTGTAACGTCATCTAAGTTATTGAGACTACATATTTGTGATTTTAAACTTTTGTATCTGGGAGTGTATTGTGAGTTATGTTTTAAATGCTTAATGAGTTTTTTTTTATTATTACTAACCTTTTATAAACAATTGGACAGATATTAGTAGTTTTATTTTAGCTCACCTATCCCTCTTTTATTACCCTATAATTAATTTTAAATAAGTTTAGTTTGCACTTCCTGCAGACTGCAAATCTTTTGGCTGATGGTTTACATGTATAGTGTGCTGGTTTTCTGAAATTGGAGATTTCGTTTCTTCTTTCTAAGATTGCTTAAGATCGCATTTGTTTCTCATGTTTTCTGGTCTTGTATTTGAAATCAACCATGAATTGCTTAAAAGTGGTATATCACGAACTGTCCTGCAGGCATATGACATCCTTGGTCTCGACGTGTTATTCCGAACCAAGGAATGCTTGCCCGCACTGTTTTGTTGATATCCTACAAGACTCTATTTTTTTACTATCTCTGAATTAGGAAGCTAGAATTGGTTTTTATAAATCACCAGCAGAACGATATTATAAATCCCTCTCTTTTAAATTATAGATGAGAAAACGAATCTATTTGCCAGGATGTTTTATGTTTTAATATTCACGTACACTCTAAATATGCTGTGAAACTAGGTCAAACTTTCTTATTGTGTGTGATAATCATTTACGTAAATATTTTGTTGAATTTAATAAATCCTAAAATTTCTTTTATAAAAAATTTGGCTGACATTTGTCTCTGTCTTCTTTCTCAATTATCTGAACAATCCCTGGGTTCAGCCAGTGCCACTCATCATCATCATTAACGTTTGATCACAGTAAATTAAATTTTCCAGGTATGCAGTGACCTGGTAGAGCCCTCAGCGATCAAAAAAAAAAAAAAATTAAGAAGTGACTGGTACACTTCACTAAATGATTTTTATAAAATTCATCAACCTGAATATGTACTTAATATAACCAATTATCACAAAAAAAAAAAAAATAAAAGGCAAAGATCTAAATTTATAATCATGTGATTGATACCTACTTTTGCTGATCTTCAGTGGATAACTGAAGTTGATCTTCAGAAAGAGTTTCATCGTCAACTAATTTAGATTTCTGAAAATCTTCAGAAATCTCATTTCTAAAATAGTTAGACTGTGAGTATTCATTCATACTTTCTAAAAAAAAAAAAAAAAAATAATAATAATAAATACATATTACATTATTTGTTATAAATTACAAAATACAGAAAAGCTACAGGATTAATGAATAGAAAACTACCGTAGTCACAAATATAAATATGATTACATTGCAATGTATTCATTATAAAAAAAATTCATATGAAGAAAATGAATTAAGGTGATACTTCTTCTAAATTCTTATCTTTTATTTTTTAAAATATCAGAATTTAAAAAAAAAAAATACGTGAATGACTCTTTGATTTGTATATTTACAGATATATGTGAGATATGATTAAAGATTTAAAAATTTTGTTAGTGTGATCTATTTTGAATTTAAAGGATCTGTCATTGAATGTCACCATATAAAAATCCATAACAAATTTTAAAAATCATAAGTAAAATTATTTATTTCTCTGTAATAACCCCCCACCACCCTTCAAAAAAAAAAAAAAAAAGCAAATATAATCTACTATACAGAAATAAATCTTAAACAATTGAAATCTTAAATGAAATTCCAAGCGATTGTAAAAGACACAGAAAGTGACCACATGTGAGATAATTGGATGAAATAAGAACGTGTGCAGGATTGATGGGGAGAAGATGGATTGAACTTGGAGAGACCTTCAGCCTGCAGTGGATTGATAATGGTTGACAATGATGACACAGAAATAATAAAATTAACAAATATTTTAATTATTAATTTCAAAATGAAAAACTAATTTTTTTAATGCCTTTAAAATAGAAAATAATTTTTTCTATTTACTATTGGAATAAAAACATCTTATTTGTAAAATAAGACTAAAACACATCAAGGTATTTATGGCATTTATTTTTGATTAAAAATATGAAATATATATATATATTTAAAATTTATGTAGCCGAAAATGTGCATTTCATAAAATGTAAATAGATATAAGCTTTACATAATTTATTATGTTGTAATAACAAAATTATTTAAACAAGACTTATAATCAACAAAGAATATATATATATATATTTACTTTTATGGATTATTTTATTTGTTACTTTTATTTTACACATTTATTGTTGTCAATTTTTTATGGAATACTTTTTATATTGCTTTGAGTAATTACATGAACCTCATGATTGTCTTTATTTTATGAAATATATTTTTTCCAATTTTGGGGGTACAAAAACAAATACATTTCGCAAGTGAGATGTATGTTAGTTTTTATCCCAACAGTAAATAGAAAAAAATATTAAAGATAAATAATTCATAAAAAAGATAGTTATTCATTTTGAAATAAATAATAAACAAATATGTTAATTTTATTGTTATCATCTAAATTTTATTTACAAGACTTGCTATTATCATTAAAATTGTTTTGCCTTTTTTTCTTTTGCGATAAAAAAAACATACAGTTTAAATTATTATTTTACTTTTCTTATTTCCTAGGGATTCGTTTTTTAAAGGGTTTGCCTGTATAAATGTCATTTGCCAAACAGTCTAAATTCACATAGAATACCTACTATAACATTTAGATTAAAAAATATTTTATAGTATTTTGTTGTGCATTTTTAAAAGAAAGTTATGTCAACATTTTTTTCACAAAATTTAGATTTTTTTTTTTTATTTATGAAAATATATGTATATTTAAAATATACAATGACTATAAAAAAAAAAAAAAAAAAAGAGCAACAATAATCGCTAAACAAGTACAAGAAATAATAAAACACATAAAATGTATCCATTTCTTAAATAAGCTAGCCTTGATGACTTTTTTCTTTTGGAAAATTCCTATGATTTTATATAAATCAAATGATTACAACTAATTGTACTTTTTATAGTTTCATTATATTATAAGAAATTCAGTAAAAACGAAAACTTCAATGAGTTCACTAAAACGCATTAAAATTCAGTTTTGAGATTTTTTTTTGTTTTGTTATAGAGATTAACTAATGTTCAAATATTAGTAATAAAAATAAATGCTAAGAAACTGTCATCTTAATAATAAACAGTTCTATCGTTTAATTGAGCAAAATGTAAACAATTTCCCCAAAATGCCACAAAATAAAGTTAACACATAACTATAGACAATTTTAAATCTAAATTCACATATTCAAAATACTTCATTTATAGATTAAAAAATATAACAGCCATTTTATCATAATGTGAAAGTGATGACAAAATCTATTATTTAATTTTATTACTATTATATTTGAAAATAGTGATATTGACCCGAGGCCTTAAATAAAACAAAGCAGGGCAAATTCCTAATGTTCACTGCATATGTTCTTGTCATTGCAGCTGTTATTACTATGTGATTAATCATATAGTATATGAACATGGATGGGCTACTCACTAACTTGCATTAGCCAGGGTGGTGAATTTAGTGGCTTTTTACCTCCGAGTTTAATTATCAAGAAACATCATGATCTCTTTATTCTCAGTTGCCTGACAAGGCAGAATGAATGTGTGTGTGAATGAAAATTTTTTTAATAGA
The DNA here is from genome assembly GCA_028023455.1 of Epiperipatus broadwayi. Lineage (NCBI taxonomy): Eukaryota > Metazoa > Onychophora > Udeonychophora > Euonychophora > Peripatidae > Epiperipatus > Epiperipatus broadwayi. Next base: position 9,678,840 of record JAQFVV010000032.1, read on the forward strand.
TATATACAATTATGACAGATATAAATAAATCATGGCCCTTATTCCCAGAAGGCTGTAAAGTCACCCAGCCAAGGCAATGGTTGGTGTCCGAAGGCGGAGGGTGCTAAGAATCCCCTGATTTTGGACCCAGGCTGCCATTTGATAACAACTTTTTATTTAGGTACTTACAACTGCAGATCTCTTTCAAGTGAAGTAAGATTCAAGAATTGGAAGAAGAATTGTCTTATATTAAAAGGGACACTATTGGAATTTGTGAAGTTAGAAGAAAAGGTGAAGAGACAACTGATTTAAAAAGCAGTCATGCATTCTACTACAAAAGCACAAATATTGGAAGTACAAGCGGAGTAGAAGTCATTATAAATAAAAAGTGGAAGAACAACATCGTGGAGATTGATGGTCTATCAGACAGAGTGATAAGATTAGTTATTCAAATAGTAGATACCAATGCAAATAATTCAGGTTTATGCCCCAACAAGTTCTCATAATAATGAAGTAGTAGAATATTTTTATATGGATGTACAAAAGGCTTTTGATCAGACTAAACAACATTTTAAATTGTTATAGGAGACTTTAATGCTAGAATTGGTAAACAAATAAAAGATGAAAGTGCTGTAGGTAAATTTGGTTATGGTATTAGAAATGAGAGAAGACATAAAGACCTTGTGGAGTTTTCAAAAAAAGAAAAACTTGATATTATGAATTTTTTTTTGAGAAAAATGTTAAATGGAAAATGGGCATCGAAGCATCCAAATGAAGGTTGACTAACAGAAAATACATATTTCAAGTTTGTAATATTCTTAATAAATTCAACATAGGAAGTGATCATCGATTAGTGAGCTGTAAGATTCATGTTAATGTAAAACTAGAGAGACAAAAATTATTAAGAAAAACAATATTTACAGCTGATATTCCTAATCTTCAAAAACATTTGGTTTAAAGTATTAGTAGATTTTGAATATGATTCATATTTGAATGAAATTAATAAAAAAATAACAGATACATTTTAAAAAATTGCAACAAAGATAACTTGTAGAAAAAAAAAGCAATTGACCAATAAAATTTCTATTGAGACTAGAGAATTTATAAGAAAAGAATGAATATGAAGATATATAAAAATGATACATTGAAAAGAATTAAATATCTCGAATTTTATAAAATGGTGCAAAAAAGAGTTGATAATGATATAAAGAAAGTATAATTGTGAATTAGCAAGGAAAGCTGTATTAAAAAATAAAAGTCTCAAGAGTGTAAAGCAACATTTTGGTATTGGTAGGAAATTTATATCTGCAATAAGAAAAAAAGATGGAACTATTACTAAAAAGAGATATGACATCATGAAATGGGTAGAGGAGTTCTATCACGAATTATATAGTAATAAAGAACTAGTACCTCCTACATCCATTATATTTTCTGAATAGCTCAGAATTTTAAATGAAGAAGTGAGACATGCAATTAAATTTATGAAGAAAGGAAAAGCTCCAAATAATGATGAAATTATAATCGATATATTAAAAAAAGCAGAAGAAATTGAAAAATTTTTTGGCAAATTTATATAACAAATATCCAAATGATAAAGATATACCAGATGATTGGGAAAATGCAGTATTAATATTAATATTTAAAAAAAAGTGACAAAGAAGATATTAGAAATTACAGGCCTATCAGCCTTTTATCAGTTTTATACAAAATTTTTACCAAGATAATTACAACTCATCTACAGAGAACATTGGATTTCAACCAACCAAGAGAACAAGCTGGATTTAAAATTGGTTTTAGTACAGTAGATCATATCAAGTATTGAGGGAAGTTATAGAAAGGACCAATGAATATGAGTTACCATTATGCTTTGGATTTGTAGATTATAAAAAAGGCATTTGATTCTGTAAGCATTTCTTCAGTGATTAAAGTATTGGATTGTCAAGATGTAGTCATAGGATATTGTCATATTCTAAAGAATATTTATAAAAATCTAACAGCAACAATTAGATTACATAATGATACTAGGAAGGTTAACATTGAAAAGGATACAGTAATGCCACCCTGTGCTAACCAGAGTAATCACAGGGTGGCATTACTGTATGGAGAAAAGAGTTTTGCCTTTGTTTACAACAATTATGTGCTAGTATGAGATGGTGATCATGTGATGTTTAGTGATTGAAAAGGATGTAAGACAGGGTCACTCCATATCTCCAAAACTTTTAAAGCAGTGCTGAAAGAAATATTTTGTGGATTAAAATGGGCAGCTATAGGAGTAAAAGTAAATGGAGATTATTTAAGTCATTTAGATTTTGCAGATGATGTAATTGTTTTTGCAAATAATGCTTCAGAGCTTCAGAAATGTTGCAAGAGTTATCAAATAAAAGTAGGACTAAAGATAAATGTTAAAAAGACTAAAGTAATGTTCAACGGATTTTCTCAAAAGAAGAAAATAAAGATTGATTATGGTGAATTAGAAGAAGTTAACAACTACAGATATTTTGGACATATTATTATTACAGATGGAAACATAATGGATGAAAATAATTATAGAATTAAACTCGATTGGAGTGCTTTTGGAAGAAATAACTTAATATTAAAAGGAAATATGCCTATGTGTTTGAAAAAGAAGTTTTTTAATAAATGTGTTTTAGCAGTTCTTACTTATGGATCTGAGATGTGGACATTTAATAGAAGATCAATACAGAGACTTCAGATCATATAAAGAAGTATGGAGAGATGCATGTTAGGAGTAACAAGAGATCGAAAATTCAATATATGGGTAAGAGAACAAACAGCTGTTACTAACATTGTTGAAAGAATTAAAAGAATGAAGTGGAGTTGGGTTGAACATATTGTCAGAAGAGATGATAGTAGATGGACAATTGAAATTTTAAACTGGATTCTAAGAGATTGTAAAAGATCCAGAAAGAGACTACATGTGAGATGGATGGATAAAATAAGAGAATGTGCAGGGGTGATGTGGAGAAGCTAGAGATCAGAGAAGATGGATTGAACTTGGAGAGACCTTCATCCTGCAGTGCATTGATAATGGTTTACAATGATGATGATGATAGTAAACAAAATTAAACACACAAGAAAGCATTTTAACAATGTCCTTTAAAAAACTTTCAAATCAATAAAAATTAATTTCTTTTTTTGTTTTTGAAAAACATAAACTTTTCTATTTTTGTTTAATACATTAAAGATCAGCCTTTTCAAGCTATTGTGCATGCGCTTTTACAAGTGTTAATAATAAATGAATACTTTCACTCCCAACACAATTATAGTATTTATGAAAGAATAAAATGAATCCACTTATTCTTTCCAACCCAAATGCACAATAGCTTGAAAAGGCTGATCTTTAATGTATTTTTGTTTAAGAAAATATTAAAATTTATTCTTTCTTTGTCTTCTTATTTATAAAAAGCAAATAAACTTGGCTAAAAATTATTTTCAAATTTTCACCTTCTAAAGGCATTTTATTATTTTTTTTTCAAATTTCTCATGCAATACTGATATGCATTGTGTATATAGTTCTCCTAATATCTGTGGTCAGATGGTTTGAAGCCATTGTGCAGCTGATAGTTTAAATCAATAATCCCAAATGCTATACAATATACATGTGTATATTATGTATTTTAAAAATTATGCACATTAATATATCAGCAAAAATAATTAATGCAATAACAGAATTAAGCAGTTATGTGAAAATCAGTAATCATAAATTGGTAGAGCGCATATATATATATTTAAATGAAGGCGATTACGTATGTGAGTTTATTGGTTTTGCATATGACCTTTTTCTTTCACTAGCATATCAATTAATTTTACTTTATCACACAGATTTCCCATTTCATTATCTTTGCACTTTAAAGCTATTTTAAACAAAATTTTTTTTTAATAATTCATAGCAGCTATATGATAAGTGTATAACAATATTTTCATTGCTATCACAATCATTTGATGAATAGAAATGCTCAAAATAAGAAAATAGCTAATGAGATGTGACTTATGAAGCCATTCATACAAACAGGTACATATATAAAATTTATAAAATCAAATTTCTATTTTATTGTATTTTCAATATTTTTTTTAAACCATGGATTACTAAAATTGCAGGTGATAAGCACTGAAGAAATGATAAATAATTATACAATAAACCTTAAAAAATATAGATATATGTATGTCAGTAATTAGTTTATTGGGTTATAGTCACAGCTATATTTTAAAATGATTTCTATAAAAATATTGTACAGATTCATCATTCATTCAGTTATCTTAATATTTGATTGGAACCAATTAAACTTAATGATCATGGTCTCTTTATATCTTTCATAAAATGATTGATTAAACATCCAGAGGAGATTGTAATAGTAGCTTGCATTTACCAAAGCTTTAGAATTTTATTTATATATCAGGAAAGCATTTTTAAAATGCTTCTTGACTATTCTTTTATTTAAATATAATAATCTATTGAAATCATTCAGTTATATATATTTGCACTTTTATTAATAATATAGGAAATAAATTTCACTTAAGATGGATTTCATTCTTTGATTAAGATAGTTTTTAATTTTGCACACTCCATGAACAAACTAAAAAAAAAAATTTAGTCTAAAGACAGTTTATGCAAACTTCACAAGCATATTCTTAAATGCTATGAAATCTAAAGAAAAAAAAAAGTTTATAGAAGATGACTATATCTCTCTTTTTAATATTATTAGAAATGTTATAATAATCTTATAATAAATAAATAAAAATCTTTGATTATTTTCTTATTGAATTATTATATTTTGTATTTCATGCTGTCCTTTAATGAACTTCATCAAAAGAATTATAAGAGATGAAAATCAGTAACATTGAAAATAAGAATTATTACAGGCAAATTAATAGTATAAGTTTGAATGATAGTAACTAGTCCTTTATTGTGTGTAATTTAGTGGCATATCTATATTTATTAAAAAAAGTTTTAGAGTAAACTCTCTTTAATGCAAAATGACCTCAATGAAAGTAAAATATATAGTAATAAATTGCAGGCATGAGGTGCTACAACAACCGTAATTTGGTTCTTGTAATACACGACTAGCGATCGTATTAGCTGCTTCAAGAGACAATAGATGTAGTGGTTAGAATCCGCGGCCAATTCTTCCGCGCTCCTAACCCTTCGTCTAAACTAACAACACTAGATGATCGTCTAGTTTACCGCTTTTTCATCGTTAATTCCTATGCATAGGGAGCAAATTTGTATTCTCGCCCGAATTTAATGTGTGTGTTCACTGGAATGGTTTCCAACTGTTTGTTTGTTGATGCTTATGATTTTCTTTATTCCCCAACTGAGATCTTTTGGCGTACTAGTAATTATCAGCGTATTCTTGAGATTTGTCTGAGCTTGTTTTTTTTTGGGGGTTTGTTGTTATTTGGAACCAAAATAAGTATGTCAACGTCTCTGTCAGTCGATTGTAGTTGTTGGCAAAAAAGTACTGTTTCTGTCGCGACTCAGACGAGAGTAACAAAAGAAGAACAAAATGGCTACTACATTATTGCAATTGGGGGATGTCTGTGTAGGCGGAGTTTGTAGGACAGCTTTGATTTTTTTTTTTGCTAAATCAAGAAATAGCAACCCGCATTTTTAACAAATTAAAAAAGAAAGTGTCGATTCTAATTTTAAATAACAAAAAAAAAAACTACAGCCGTACGTCAAAATACGATATATTAGAGAAAAAAAAAATCTAGTGGCCCAGTAATGTTATATCGCTCTGTTTTTAACTAGAAACAGTGCCACCACAGGCTGTACAGTTAATACTTTACAACAACCGTAATTTAAATTTAGTAATTTACATTAATTATACTTGTCAGTGATGTTATAAAAAAAAGTCCGTAACAAGTAAACCCATCATTTGCAGATATGAGGTACCACAAAAATTATGTTTTAATTAAAGAATTAGAGATTTAGTACTTTGTTAAAATTATATCACATAAAATATTTTTTAAAACTATATACAAAAAATAGCTATATTTCTTTGTAAGATTTTATTTTTTTATTAATGACTATTCAGAAAATGAATATATCAAATGTCATTCTTTTCTCAGAATGTTCATCATAGACAAGAAAAATCTAAAGAATATTCAGTAGTTCATAAAATAATATCATATTATTATTAATATAAAAAATAAAAAACAAGAATTCAATTTCACACTTACCCTGGAAAGGATTAAAAAATTCTAAGCCATTTTTAACACTTCCTAATCCTCTTTTGCGAAGATAGTCTTCTGCTCTTTGGTAGGCATCTTTGAAATCGCTAGCTAAGTCACATGCTAATCCTGCTTGCTGAATATAATATGAGAAAATTGTTTAATTACAATAAATAAATAAAAAAACAAGCAGTCATATGTTACTTGAAATAAATAAAAAAAATACTCACATAAAAAAATTCATTTTTATCTGCATGAAAAGAGGCAATATTTTTGGCACCAATTTTAATTCTGTAAAAAAAATATATATATTTTATACAAAATAAATTCTGTAATAACCATATCTCAATTTGTTATAAAATTATTCATCTACTACAAATATAAATATATATTTTACACAACATTTTTTTGTTTCAGTTTAGATATTTTTTTAAAGCATAAAAATGAAAATTGTCTTAAATACAATGCATGCCTCAAACCACTAAAGCAAAAGCGAATATTTTAAAATAATTAATATCAATTAAATTTTTTTTAAGATGCTTTTTGAAGCTTTACTTTAATGAAACATCATTTTTCATTTAATGAATAAAAAAAAAATCATAATAGTTAGTTTACCAGAAAATATTCGAGCACCAAAAATATTCTTTTTCTGTTTTAATGCTAAAAAAAATGTTAAAATAAATTTTCAACTCCTACATAATATGACTGGAATTATCAGTTCAACTCTATATGAGAATAAAGGAAATTTTTAATGTCAATAATTAATTCAATAAATCTCTATACAAATTTACTTCTATTTAATCAACAAACATTAATCTATAGCAGAAGGTTTCTGTCATCAAGTTAACTTTTATAACTTAATCATCTCTAAAGTGCATATTTAATTAGTATGGACACTTAGTTAAATATAAATGAATATTATCATTTATAATGAGTCATAATTGTATGCATAGTATAAGATGATGAACAATTTAAGTATTTATTCGAGTTATTCAATACTATTTCATTCTTTTTTCCATTTAGATGGTTATCATGACATTCTGATTGGCTGTCGTATACGTATTTTAACGAGTGCAGTGAGGTTCTGCAGTATCTCAATTTTCAACTATCTGCATTTCGCAAATTAAAATATTATTGCTTATATTAAATAAACTTATAAAAATTTCATTCATATTTACATTTCTTATTTATCTAACAATTTTTGATTGTCTAAATAGACTTCTTCAAAGCTAATTATTTTATTTTCTTTATTTACAAAATTCAAAGAAGTGATTGTTTTTTTAAACATTTAATTAAAGAAGCAAGGTTTTTGCAGTAATCTATTAATATTTTTTTGAATGAATTACATGGGAAAATTAAATATATAAATCAGCATCCTGATATGTATACTATATAAATATATAGTTTTAATTGGAATTCACATCTAGATTTAATTATAATAAATATATTTTTTAAAGATTTAATATAAATCTATTAAGATCTGAATTCATTCCAGATTTAAATATATATAAGAAGATATTTTAAAGATTTCTTTGCAATTTTTAATAAGAGATTGAATAAAAAATTTATATATAATTTAAAATAGAAGATCAAAATCATATCTTGACTTATGAGTAGATTGAATCACTGTAAATATATAAAGAAGAATTATGGAGATAATCATCAAATAAATTTTTCTTAATAAACACTTCACCCCACAAAAAGTTTATTACTTTAGACTAGATAAAAGATAATACAAATGCCCAGCACCTTTATCAACAAATAGAAACCATATGATGAAATATATGTAGTTATGTAAATATATATATATAAAATGCTAAAATAGCTAAATGTTAGTAAAAATGACAACCACATATTCAGACAAAAGACAATAAAACAAACAAATAAATGACAAAATTAAAATCTGTTTTATAAAAATATAATTAATTACCACATCTAACAAAAGTATTTAATTTTATTTAGCATATGAATTTGCCTTTTTTTAGGTAGCAAAATTAAAACACTGTATAAAAATCTGGATAGATTCCAACCAGGAGACAGATTTTTCTTAAGCTTTAAATCTTTCAAATCTAGCATTATATGCATTAACTTGGGTCATAAATTGTATTTCATCACAATCAAGCCATTTCAAAAATAGATAAGCATTGTGACTGTGAATTTTCCAGAATCTGATGATGAAACTCCAATAATATTTAGAAAGATCACGTACAGATGGCTTTAATGTTAGATCTTTGGGGGTCACAAAAAACCTATTTCTTGGTTGAACATGTCTTCAGATATCTGATGAAGAAAACCAGCACTGAGAGTAAACTTGAATGTCTCAATATTTCTCATGATAATGTTTAATTGCATATTCAAAAATTTAATACAAGCATTTTTTTTTTTTTTTGCAAAAAGGGAAGCAGTATATAGCAATATAATATATTAGTACTATTTATAAGAATAATTGCATCATAATTTCTAATTATTGCCAGCAAATATTTTAATAAAATTGTTCATAAAAGTTAGGAGTATTATAGACCCAACCTTTGATAAACAGATGTAAGACATTAATTATACTATGATTCAATATTATTATTAAATAGCATGGATAGGCTGTATTTCAGAAAATCATATTTACTTTATAAATCCTATTGTTTAAATGAAAAGTTGTAGGTATTATCTTTCTGCGCTTGAGAAAAAAATTTCATAGTCTTTTTATTAGAATTTTCTATTTCTAGGAAGAAAAATCTTTCGTGAAAACAAAGCAATATCATCAGCAAAGACTAACTTCCTGCACTCTGTTTCTGGAAGATCACTGATGAATATAATAAGTGAGTGCTAAATCTTGCAGGATGCTGTTCTAAAAAATTTTATATTTATTACAATTTGCATTTAAAGAACACTTGAATTTTTTTTTGTAGAAAAGAATTTTGTTAAGCATGTTTTTCCACATTAAAATTTTTTAGAACTTTTTAAAAGATCATTTTTGCAAACATAATCCTAAGATGAGTTTAGATGACTAAAAGTTAGCACCTATCTTTATTTTGAAAGTTCTTTTTCAATATGACCTAACCACAAAAACAACATATTCTCATCAATTTGACTCAAATCCTGCCTTAAGACAGAAGACTTTCAAATATTGGTATAATTCTTGTCAAGATCATTCTATTAAAGAATTTGTAGAATGATGAAGATAATAATTATATTGGGCATTACTTTTTTACGTTGAAATAAGATTTATGCCAAATCTTTGAAATAGTTTTTGTATAACATAATGCTAATGATTAATTTTGCCAATCATACTGTGACTACAGATTCTAACATTATTAGAAACACTGGAAATATATTATTTGCTCTTGCCAAATTGAATAGAAGGATAAATTCAATGCATTTTCATAGATTTATATTTTATCTAATCATTCTCATTGCTACCACGAGTTTGTTTTCTTTTAATGTCATTCATCATCTTTTTATTTGCTTACCATTTATGTTAGCTCTAGTCATATTGTTTTTTAATTGTTTTTATATAAATGAACTCTTCAAAATCTTTTACATAAAACTTAAGTTTCATTAATTTAAAATATAATTATATTATTAGTACAAATCAAACACTCAATTATAAAATTTTTTTATTATTTTATTTTGGAAAGGAATGAAAAAAAAAAAGATAAAAAATAATTGTTTTTCAAGATTATTGATTTGCTAATGAAATTTAATAAAAACACAATAAATCATCTGTTTATTGACATATGTGATTTTTTTTTTCTAAAAAAAAAACAAAACAAAACACCATTGCAATAAAATTTTTCTATCAGTTTGAGTAAATATTACTAAACACACAGCTTAATGTCAGTTTACACTCGCTTAAGAGAGTTTTTTTTAAAAATAACTAATCCATATATACATTTATTGGCACAAGGCATTTGCATTTTTTAGAAGTTATGTACTGCATTATCCTCTAGTCTTTAATTATCTTCCATCTTAACATTTCTAAACAATTACAGTAAATTTTTTATAATATTTAAAAGAAAATATTAACACCACTAAAATAAAAAATGAACTTTATTTTTTTCTTTCTAGCAGCAATTGATAATTTATTACATTTGATACTTTAATTAAATTGTTATACTTTACTGGACACACATGAAACCATAAAATTATATTTAAGTAATACAGTATTTTAATAAAGCATTTAACATACCTTGTTTTACTAATATTTTCAGTAATAAAAATGATACTTAGTTTTCTTTCTTTGGGGTATACTTTGGTTACCTGATGTAAAAAAAAAAATATATTTATAGCTAAAATATAGAAATAAAAAATAAATACTACAAAAACATCTAAATGCATAATTATATATATATAAATGACATCAAAATTCATCCTTTTATGATTCATAGTACCACCATAACAATGTTTCGGTTGGATCACATTTGCCATCAACTGGGTAATACATGTTATTATAAAAAACATTGTAGAGGTGCTGTCAGACTTAACCAATACAAAATAATAACAGAGAATTTTAAAATATAAACATGGAATGATAGTAAATAAGACAATTAATATAATTTGGATTAATGGGTTTTAAAAAATTGTTCTAAATGGAAATAGTGTACATATATTATCACATTGTTCATACAACCTGGTTTCTTAAGAATCTTAATGGCTGCTTCTTTGATTTTTTTTTGATGGAGAGTGTCATGTCTGGATAAGAACCAGGTGTTTGAGAAGTCTAGCCATACTATGAACCTGGAATGTCCATGTTCATGACTATTGGTTTATTCCACTAGCACAATGACTTCTCCTAGCATTAATGTGATGTTTACCTATAAGCACATAAAAGTGTTGCTTTACTGCTCTAATACATTGACCTCTCGTAGTATTGACATAATAAAAACTTGTACCCACATAAGAGGCATGTGGAGCATTTTACAAGATATGAGTAATTACTGTATCAATGCTAGAAAAGATCAACATGCTAAAGCAGCATTTACCTTCATTGGTCATGTTATAGGTACTGATCATAATATAAACTTTTTAAACATTAGGATCCTATCCACATCTATACTAAAGAAAACCAGAAAAACCAGATTGAATGATCAATGTAAAGTACTTCTATTTGGTAAATTTTTTAAAACCCATTAACCCAAATAGCTATAAATTTTTATATTTGATTTTCTTATTTACTACTATCCCATTCCCATATTTATATTTTTAAAATTTTCTCTTAATTTTTTGTATTGGTTGAACTTTAATCTTGTTATACATCAATGCTTGCATAGTGTCTCTATAATGATTTTTTTAACATTCATTATCCAGTTGATAGCAGGCGCGATCCAACTAAAACATCAGTATGGTAGCACTATAATTTATATGCAGATGAATTTGGATAATATATCATTTATATTCATTGCCTGTAAAAATCTTAGTTTTTAAAATATATATGCACATACATAAAAATACAATCAACTATAAAAATAGAAACAAAAAATAATTTGCACAAGTCTTTTCTTTTAAAATATTATGTATATTTCTTATGAAATAATTATATCATATTAATGTTTGACATTACAACATAAATATGTAAATTAAAGTCTATTTGCACAATACTTGACAATACATAATTTTAATTAGTAATGAATAAAAGAGAAAAATCAAAGGCATAAATAAAATTATGGTTAATAAGTATACACCATGAAAAAAGTAAGAGCAATATTAAAGTGAACAAAGGATTTAAGCTCTAGAGCAAAACTTTTTTCATTTCCAATTGAAGAAAGTCAAAAAAAAAAAAAAAAACTGGTTTTTTTCAGTAGCTGTTCTTGTTTAAGGTATACTAAATTCCAAACAAATGGTGAGGTAAAAGTCAAAATATATACAATAAGTAATATAAAAAAAATAAAAGCAAATATAATATATTTTTATATTGGACTATTTCCATCATCTAATATGAGTATTGAATGTCTTTAGAAAAATTTAACTTTTATTTAATTATTCCAAATACATTCGACTGTTAGTAATAGAACATCAAACAGGTCAGTATATGTACAACGTTTCGAGAGGTATTATTTCCCCTTCTTCTTCAAGTATTGCTGGCCTGACCAGTGACAGTACTAGCATGGGATTCAAACTTGGATCCATCCTGCCAAAGGGGCAACAGTCAGTATAAATTTCATATACTTATCTATGAGGTTCCTCCTGATTTCTCTACTTTTTTCTAAGAGCAAAGTTGATTAGTGGTTTCCACACATTATGTATAGTCACACTAGGTTGGCTTATGGAATCTAAGTGTCCAGGTTCGAATCCAATGCTAGTACTGTCACTGGTCAGGCCAACAACACCTGAAGAAGAGGGGAGAATATACTAACCTGCTTGATGTGCTATTACTAACAGTTGAATGTATTTGAAATATTTAAACAAAAGTTAAATTTTTCTAAAGACATTCAATACTCATATTAGATGATGAAAATAGTCTAATATAAAAATACAACTAGAACACCGTCATCACAAACCTTCAGGAAAACACCAAATACAATGTAGTCTTCATTTTAACTAGAGAAAGCACAATATATTTATGCCTTATATAACAGTCTATATTACTAGTAAAATTTGTTATAGAAGGGGGGGGAGAATTGCTTGAAATAAAGGTATATACATTAATCTAGTGATTTGAAATTTTATATGTGTTATAATCATTAGCAGATAATACCAAATATTTATGATTATTCTAATTCTGGGGGTGGGGGGGGGGCAAAATGCTATACTTAATTTGTATTCGTAAAAAAGATTAATCAGAATTACTATCTGAGAAATTATAAGATGCAAATGTTGTTGCACCAACGTACAATCCTCTAATCATAGTTAATGAGAGAAAATTTGTGAATATGGAATCAATAATAATCTAAGTAACTAAAAATAATAAAGTATAATTAAAAAAAAGAAAGCAAAATAGAGAAAAAACATAAGATTAAAGTCAGAATTGTGTTTAGGGATAATTTGTAAAAACATTCACATCAGATGAATTGGCTAATATTATATATCAACATATATATAATAAAATTTTGTTAAATCAATGATTTTTAATTTAGAGTAAGTGTAAATATATCCAAATATATAACATGCTGGTTCCTATTTTGTTCAACTGATATCCTAGGATGCTGTCTTTAAATATTTATAGTAAATCATTCCTCTAAGACCGCAATATCTTGTCAATGAAGATGATCAACATTGCCTTCCTTAAATTATCTGAAAAATAATTTCACAATAAAGCCTGACTTTCCCACAAAAATCATGCTCATCCCCACCACAAAATATATTCTTAAAATTGTACTATTCTACAATCATTCCATATATCTAATCCAATAAAGATATGTTTACACAACTGTAGACTCAACACATATTTCAGCAATCTCAAGAAGACTAAGTCTGATAAATTTACCTTCAGAATATTAAAAAATATCCCCCTACATAAAACCTTTTCAATATACTATGTCAATACTTCACTTAAATTAAATAAACTTTGCAGAAGAAACATCTTCATAAGTAAATAATTCAGCTGTAATATGAAGTTTTTGGTCAATAATAGCTAAATTATTACAACTAATTCTTCAGTATCATTTTAATATGCACTCTGGGACTTGATTAATACATATGGGAGTGATTGAACCTAAGCATAATCTAACTTAGTAATAAATACATAAATAAAATACATATAATATTAAAATAATGGTACTCATCTTATAGCTAAAGATGCCGCTCTATGGCGCGTCTTTCACGCTAAAACACATAAAATGCTGTTTCCGCGGCCAACACGTTCGAACCCGCATTTTCTAAAATACAACTTTTTTGTTGTGCTACAGAATGCAGGCCGCTATGTCGCGTCGCAGTACAGCATGTATGTCGCATCGCAGCTATTACATTTTCCGAATTCGCACAGTTTATAAAATAGTTACGGCTTGATGAGAGAGTTTGTATTTGAATTGCATGGAAATGTTGTTTTCATTGGATTTTTTTTTATTTTAAAGTATTGAAATGTTCAGATTTTTTAAAGTAATAATTCTAAGATTTTTTACAACGTACTGTATTGAAGTTTTAATTGGGAAAATGTTAAATATCTATGTTTTTAGTGATTTGCAATTAGGTAACGCGTCAAGTAACGTACTGTTCGTAACATTCCACGAGACAAAGAAGATTCTACCTTGTGTATATTTTTGAAGTAAAAAAGAGCAGTACCAAAAAAATATCCAGTAAGAAAAGTACAAATATACACAATTTTTTGTAAATTTCATAAAAAGCAAATATTATAAACATGTTTAATAAGTAAAGAAGACATTTATATGTGTTTGTTGTTGTTTAAAAAAGTTTGAGTTTCTTTATTTTGTCCGAGTACGGTTACGATTTTGAATTTTTTTATTTTAGCATTACAAACAACAGAACACTAACCCTAAACCTAACCATAACAACTTTTACTTTTTATTGTCATTCTATTTGAAGTAAAAAATAGCCGTAATATCTCTTTGTCTGTAAAAAAAAAAAAAAAAGAAATGTAAAACGAAGACAAAAAATAGATTAAGAAATTTTACTTTTTATTACAATTATTATTTTTTAGTTAAACAACAACAAAAAAAATAGTAGTAACACAAGTAAAAAAATATCCAATAGAAAATTGATAAAAAAAAGCCATAACACAAGTAAAAAAATATCCGATAGAAAATTGATAAAAAAAAAAGCCATAAAACAATTAAAAAAATATACGATAGAAAAAACACAAATCAAATTGTAATTTGTTGATTTTATTTTACATTTGTTATTATCATTTAAATTGTATACATTAATTAAAAATAATATTTATAAAAGACGATTTTGTTTTGTTTTTATTTTCACATTACAAAAAAGCACAGAAAAATTATTATAATCAATGGCCCGGGAATGGTCATATTTTATAGTTTTAGCGTCCAATGGCATCTTTATCTATAAGACAAGCACCAAAATAATAATACAAACAATAAATATATGAAAATTTTATAAATACATATAATAACTGTTTGTATTATTTTAATATTATGCATATTTTACTCATATATTTATTATGTTAGACTATATAATATGAAAATAAGGGCTACAAAATAAAAAGAAAACTTTTTAATTAACAAATAGCATAACTTTATTACTCTTTATAATACACCATATATTCCTTAATTGAACACTTTACAATGCAATGTATAATATGTAATAGAATTTATTCTTTCTTGCTTACAGTTTCAACTGCCCAATAGTCATCATCAGAGCTATAACATTTAGATATATATATATATAACCATACAATTAATGCTTATCTATGCATACATACTTATACATATAAAACATTATAAACAATATCTATATTATGGATTTTTAAATAACAATATATTTTTTTAATGATCCCCATAACTATATATTCTTATATTTTTAATTAATATTACTCTTTTATCTTATTCTTATTTTTAATTGATTTCTTTTACATAAACTGTTTTATATTTTTAATATATATATTTCCATATGTTTATTATTTTAAACTTTTTATTAATTTATTTCTATCATCTTAATTATTTCATTATAGTTTTAAACATGCAACATTATATAATTCTATTTATTCAGAATTTTTAATTCTTTTTAATTAACTTTACCTTTCTTAATCTCTTAATAATTTCTATATAATTCTAACTGAAACAATTTAATTTTTTTTTTTATATTATTACCCTCACTTCTTTTATGAACATCTTTTAAAATAACATTTTATTTTAATTTTTAACTTATATATACTTATTTAATTAACAAAGAATATCTCCATAAAATTAATGTCTTCAAATCCAAATCTTTATTTAAAGATGGCCTAATATTTTAAATTAACATAGCTCCTTTAATTTTTCTATCCCTTCTATTATTAATACAATAAAACATCTTTATACTATTTTTTTCAAATTTATTATTCTACAACTTTATTTAACTACAACTATAATAAACAAATATAAAAATAAAGGCTACTAAGTACAAATAGTACAACAAGAGAAAAAAAATGTAATTAACAATTTTTAACTTGCAATTATTTGAACAGAAGAACATATAATACATTAAATTATTCTACTTTATCTTGCTATGAATATGAGAATGCCATAAGTTCTCAAAAGCACTAAGCGTATTTAATTTATAAAAATAACAAGCTTCTTTATATTGCATGTAAGTGCAATTATTATGTTTATTAAATTAAACATAACGTCACTCACTCAGTAAAAAAGTTTCAGATTGCTACTATTATACTACCATGTTTTTATTTAACAAATAATACAAAAATAAGAAAATAAGTATTTAATTAACAATAAATACATTTTCCCTTTTATTTGTGTGTATTATTTAATGAAAAAATGGAAAAGGAAGTAAAGATTCATAATTAAACTTCCAACAATCACAAATGCAAATATTTGAACAGATAAGATGATAAATCTTTCTATTCATTTATTTATTTTTTACATTATTTAGTAAAAAAACTCAAAAAATAAGCCACAGTTCATGGTTATACTTCTAATAATTGTACTATTTAAATATATATATTTTACAAACATATTTACTGATATGCACAAACTTACCAATTTCCCTATTAACTTACTGTTAATATTATAAGTACTATATACTGATGGATTCGAAATAAAGCACAGCAGATGAAAAGATAATTAAGTATACAAAATGTTTTTCAGAATTCTTTCAATTAAATGAAGCCTCCAGTATTAAAAAAGCTTTCACTTAACTACTTTTATTTAGATGTAAAAGCATATTTAATAACATTTATAATCCATAATCCGTATATAGATATTAAAGATAGTTGGGAAGAAAATAATACATATAGAATAACAAAATCTAATTAAAAATTAGTCTTTTTAATCTTGGTCTTGTAACAAAAAGCCAATATGGGAAGATCATGTTTGTTACTATATATCTAATACAAGAGAAAAGATGACTAACATATATTTAAAAGATTGTATATAAATTTATAAAATTTACCGTATTTGATCGTATCGTCGTCCAGTGAACATGTATATTGATGTGCATTGGGCGAAAAACAAAGCCATCAAGAGTGTATTATATGTACTAGTACCAAATTAAATATTTAAAATATAATTACAATTATGATTTGGTAAATATTTCATATCAATCAAGAAATGAATGATTCAATTTAAAATTTTCTAGTTGGAAAGACTACTTTGCCAAATTCCTTGAATGCATTCATGAGCTATTATTATGATACACATTTCACTTATTATTAGCAGTAAAATTGTAAATATTTTAAAAAAGTATTTATAATTTATAGATATTGTAATTATATATAATCCTTTTCTTATTTAAAAATTTATTATCATAATTCCACTCTAATTAGTAAAAGCATGATTAATTTCTTATTCCAATTTATTAATTAGACTATGCAAATTCAAACAACAGGTTTAAATAAATAAAGAGCATCAACATTTACCAGAAACAAATTAGCACTTGAATAATACAATCATTACAAGATAATAGTTTCCATACAGAATATCAAATTTATAATTTTAAAGTTAAATGTTTAGAGATAATTAAATTTAAAATTATAATTTAAAATATTTGTTAAATCTATAAATATTATCTGCTGAAGACTTCAGATTTTTTTAAAAATTTAATAATTCATCATACTAAAATATTATTCTGATTAGCAAAATTGTTCCAGAATAGTGAGAATATAAATACAATTCATAAATCAAATTCAGTATTATAAATGAGAATTTATTTAATATACCATACACACAATTATCAGTCGCAAATCATTAAAAAAAAAAAAACATATATATGGCAATTTATATATGCATAATAAAAAGCTTTTCTTTTTTTTTTCCATATGTCAAATGCACTGACCGGGAAGCGAACCCAGACCAGCTACTTGAAGGCAGCTATGCTAACCACTAGGCACCAACACTTGACAAAAGCTTTTCTTTATGTATAATAAAATAAAAAATTTTATTTTAATAACTAAAAACAAAAATTGTAAAGTATGGATTCAACAGTCATAGCAGTTACAAAATCATATCATATTAAAATCCTTTTTGATTTTACAGTTAGCACATTGACAATTAGCTAATAATATTTAAATATTCATTAACTGATTAATATTGCATGGCTAGCTAAGCTTGCTATTTGAAAAAAAAAAAATTCTAAAATTCATCTGCCAGACACGAATCTCAAGTTTTTGTCATAGCAGAAAATTGTAACCACTATAGCACAAATGTGTTTGTGTTATAATAGTTACAAACTTAGTGACATTCCAGTTTTCATTTCATTCAAAGAAAATTATAGCAAAAAAAATCAAAAACAAGAACTGAAAAAAAAAAATTGTAAGTTAAAAAAAAAAAGATAAAAACTTCTAATAATTTGAAATTAAAAAATGAAGTTAGTTGTATGATGCAACTACCTTTTTTTTTAAAAAAAAAATTCAATATACATTCACAATGTTAAAAGAAAAGCAATCTTGTACAAACCATACTACTAATCCAACACCTAAGTTTTATTCTGGGCAAAATTATAACAATTCAATTTCTCATGACTTCCAGACTATTTATTTCAGCATAAGTTAATATTTGTATAATATTCTTATTAAACTGTGAATAAATTAATACAAACACATTTTAAAAAGAGAATTAAAAATACAAAACAAAAACATAGTATAATAATATATAATTATTATTTATTAATATTAACAACATTTTTTTTTATATTTATTAATTTGTCACTTTGCACTATAACTGAAAATTATCCAAACTGTTCTAGTAATTCATTATTTTACTTTTTTCCTAGTAAAAAAATGAAAGCATATTTGAAATATTAACTTTTTAAAAAAAAAACACACACACATTTCTATTGATTTATGAAAATATTTGTAAAAAAACTAGCAAATTCATATTACAAAAAAGAATAATAAAAATACAAAAAATTTTAATCACTAAATGTTATTAAAAAAATGTAAATGTTAACACAAAGATGCAAAGTAAAAAAAACAAAACAACTAGATTCTAAATTTTGATTATTTTAATCACTACCAAATTTTTTTTATGAAAATAATAATAAATATTGATTACACTAAATATGTAATAAATATATATCCCATGGATATTAAAATAAGTTTATTATTATCATTTAATATTTATAATTAAGGATCTGTTTAAGTTTCCAGTAGTATAAGATATTTTAACAATGGTAAGAAAAGTATTGTTGAATTATTATTACATGATCTTTTTAAATCTGTCAAAATTATTAATCTGGAAGATATCTCATACCACAAACATCAATGGCTTACTGATATTCAATTTGTACTAAATCTATTCATAAATGGTTAATTAAATGTTAAAAAAAAACTCAATAAGTATTAATAATTTATCATAATTTCTTTGCCCCCTTTCTTGTATGTGTCACTGTAATATTTAAACCACATTGTTTAAAACAGCTTCATATGTAATCAATATTAGCCAATTTAAGATACAGATGCAGTAGTAAAATACTATTGATACAAAATTCTTGTTTCACAATCTTTCCCAGATTAATTATTTTGGAAAATTAAGAAAACATATAATAATAATTCAACAACAAACTTGTTACCCAATTAATATAACTCTTGAATTTTTAAAGCAATATGCTAGTGAAAAAGTAAATACATATTAAATGTAAATATTAAATAAGTATTAATTTTAATGTCTTAAGATAAATATTCACAATATATTTTGGGAATTAAACACATATGGCTTTATTATAGTAATTAAAAACACTTATTCAATAGTTTTTTCCCTCTTTACACTTTTTTATTAGAAAATACATTACAGATGATTTAATAGTTTACTCCCTCTCCCAAATAATTTTCTGTAAAATTAAGCAATTTATGTTCATCTTTTTTCTTTCTTACTTGCAGTAAGATCAATTAAAATAAATATTTTTCTTAAAAAAAGGTTAGTAATTCAGCAATTGTTATCTTTGAGGGGAAAAATGAAAATCATGAATCACATACATAAAAAGCAATAATCAAAGTAAAGGTGGTAAAATTAAAATCGGATTTCAGATCAATTATTTTTATTAATTTATAAATATTTACTGAACTAATTTTTTTTTAAAAAAATGTTTGTATATTAATTTATTTACTATATTTTATTCATTATTGTTTCTTTAAATATTTATGTATGTATATTTAGGATTGGGGTGAGGGTAGCTACTTTAATAAATGTTACATCATAATATCTGGCAATCATAAAAATTTAAAAGATTCCCATATAATTATGTCTGGATTAAAAGAATAAGAGAACATTAAATATTGGATTAATGATATTACACCTATAAAAGCACTAAATTTAATATAGAACTATAATATATTTAATTTTAATGTTTTTTATCAATAAATCTTATGTTTAATTAAATGCTACAATACTAAAATATGTAGAGTCAAGCTATTTTTTATCTTGCATTTAATAAAACATCAAAACAAATAATTTGTCAATTACTAATAAAGAACTTTGTCTAAAGCATTAAAATTTCAATAAATTTTGTTACAAATAAAGGAAAACTTGACTTAAATCTTTCTATATAGTAGCCAATTATTTGAAGACATAATATTTCATTCACAAGGATCATATCATATTACAATATCGAAATAGTTAAAATTCATAATTTATAAAGCCAGCAATAAAATTATATTTGAAAAATAAAAAACATTAACCACTTAAAAACACTTGGAAATAGAAATGGATAATGTTTGCAATATAAAAACAATGAAGAACTTTCAATATAGTTTAGCATATTTAATTACTATTCAATGTATAAAATTCAATCATTCTATTTCCGGGCATGAACTGATGGAATGAAAGCAAATAATATGAACAATATTTATCCACTTTATCACCATCTGCTACGCTTACACTCTATCTCAAAAAAGTATTATTTATATAAAAAAAAATTGTAAACAAAACAAAATTTTAATTCTTATTACAACTGCTTGGTGACATGATCCACCATAATATGACTTGGAGATATTTATTTTTGTCAATAATTTTTGTCAGCCTATATATTAATATATAATTTTAATGTCATAATAATTAATTACAGTATTAACTTGCTTCTAGAGGTTTTTTTTTAAAAAAATATCACTGATAAAGTAGGAATGAGGGAGAGATTTAATCAAAATCAAAAATGAAAATAAGTACTTTATTTTAAAACCAGATGTATCTGGCCTTTTGAAAGGCCGTTGTTTGATATATTTGACATCATTACTTCTTTCACATTAAATTCTTTGTAAAAATTGCGTACTAATAAATCTAATATTTGTATTTTTTTTTTTTAATTGATTGCTTTAACAATTTTTTTTTTAAGATTTAATATAAATACATGTTTTTTTACTAAGCATTGCTAAGAATGTTGTTCATCTGAACTACATTAGGGAATTGACAAACCATGAAAGCATTTTAATAAAGCTAAATTAAAATTTTTAAATATACCTGTTATATTTAACAGTATTATGGCGCAACTATATATTTACTGGAGTGTCTCTGAATACAAAAACTTAATTTTTTTAGCTTAATTATTTTTTTTATTAAATATAATATTTTTCTCTTCTTCTTCCTTTTCTTCATGTATTGATTTCTATTTTTACATATACCATTTGCAATTTTCTTAAGCACTTCAACAATACTATTTTTTATATCAAAACTTATTCTTACAGTTTCGACTGTCCTGCAATCATAATCAGAGCTATAATATCCAAATATATAATTATACAATATACATTTCATACACATATTTATATACATAATTAAATACACAAATAAAACATATATTTTAAGCTGACCATTATAAATAATCATTTTACATTTTATTACTTTACTCTTAATTTTATTCACACTTATTTTATATTATTTTAACTTTTTATTCTACTATTTAATATATATTATTTTATTATTATTTTTTAACTTATATTTTTAATCAATTTCTAACTTTTTCTTATTTTTCTTATATATTTTATAATTAATTATTAACTTTTTTCGCATTATAAATTATCTTTTTATGTTACAAATTACTCATCTCATTACAATCCTATTTCTAACAACCAACTGACAAAATTTTCAAAATTTTTATACTTGCTTGACACCTCCTTTCTATCATCATTTTCTTCAACTTTATTCTTTAAACCATTTTCATATTCAAACAATTATTAATAATAATTGTTTATAAAATTATTGTCTTTACCCCAATCTTAATAGGGATTTTGGGATAAAGACAATAATTTTATAAACAATTATTATTAATAATAGTTTGAATGTTTAAAAGAATAAAGTTGAAAAAAATGATGATAGAGGGAAGAGTTAAGCAAGTATAAAAATTTGAAAATTTTGTCAGTTGGTTTGTAGAAATAGGATTGTAAAGAGGTAATTTGTAACATAAAAAAACAATTTGTAATGTGAAAAAAGTTAATTATAAAATATATAATAAAAATAAAAAAAGGTTAGAAGTTGATTAATAATATAAATAAAAAGATAATAATAAAATAATATGTATTAAATAATAGAATAAAAAGTTAAAGGTTTTTAAAATTAAAAAATTATAATTATAATAGCTTTTAATATAATTTAAAAATAAAATAAATAATATAAAATAAATGTGGATAAAATTAATTAAGAATAAAGTAGTAAAATGGAAAATGATTATTTATAATGGTCAGGTTAAAATGTATGTTTTATTTGTGTATTTAATTATGAGCATAAATGTGTATAAAATGTATATTTGGATATTGTAGCTCTAATGATGATGACTGCAGGACAGCCGAAAAAGTAAGGATAAAATTTTAATATAAAAAATAGTATTATTGAGGTGTTTAAGAAAGTTGTAAATGGTATGAAATATAATAATTGTAATACTTTTTTTAAATGGTTGCTTTAACAATTTTTTTTTAAAAATTTAATGTAAATATATGTTTTTAAACTAAACAGTGCTGAATGTCGTTCATCTGAACTATATTAGGACTTTGACAGACCATGAAAGCATGGAGCTCCTTAATGCCTATTTACGAATGGACATTTTGTGGCTGTTTGGCTGGTAACCATTATCATGAAATATACAAACAGTAGCTGAGCTAGATCACTCGCTATTATCTGTTCTATTTGATATGTGAATTTGATAGTGTTATTACGATTTAATGGCCGAATAAATAATAATTTTTTTCATTGGAAAAAACTTTTCATTACAAATTTGATAATTGATATTGAACATTCACCAACCAGACAACAGAGAAAATAAGAGATTTTATATATAAGATTAAAAAAACTATTGTTTAATTTTTTTAAAAATGTAGTAATATTTATTTTTTAGTTTTGATTAAACATGAAAGTGCTTTTAATAGTTTAATTATTAGAAAGCAATTTCAAAAAATATAAATCATTTTCCACCATCACGTTCTCTCCTATTTTAATTCAGGTTCTCCAATCCTAGCTTCTCTTCTCCAAGACATGCTAACAAATTTCTTATTTCACTATTTCAGAAATGGTCTCTTTCTACACCTTTTACAATCTCTTGAATTATAGTTTAAAACATCATCCACCATTAACAGATGTGATCTCTTTATAAATCTTTTACAATCTCTTGGAATACAGTTTAAAACATCAACTGATAATATATTATCTCTTCTAACAAATATGTCCAGCCTAACTCCATTTCAAGTTTCTTAATTCTTTCAATAATATCAGTGATGCCTGTTTATTCTTTCAACCATATATTTTATTTTCAAATACTTATTAATCTTAACAATCTCTCTCTCTATTGAATGGTCTCAATCTCTGTATTACTTTTCTGTTGAGTGTCTGACTCTCATATACATAAGAAATAAATGGTAAAACACATCTAAAAATCTTCCTTTTCAGGCATATTTCCTTTTAACATAAAGTTATTTCTACTAAAAATACTTCATCCAAGTCTAATTCTGATTAATTTCATCCATTATGTTTCCATCTATATTAATAATCTGACCAAAATATTTGTAACTGCTAACTCCTTCTAATTCATGATTACAATCTTCTGAAAAAATCCATAACACATTATTTTAGTCTTTTTGGCATTTATTTTTAGTCCTACAGAGACAAAACTCTCCATACAGTAGTGCCACTCAGTGCAAGACAGAGTAATCAATGAAAGCAGGAAGGTTTGTGCATAAAATCCTTATCTAGTGCCTATTCATCAATATGCCCAGACTAGTTTCTAGCTTTTGGGTTTCATCAGTGAGGAGTCTTGGATCTGGGAGCACTGCACTTAGATCTTAGGATCTAATGCAACCCTCCAGCAGCCACCTTTTATCTTATTAGTTAACTATAAAACTTTGAGTCCAAAATGAAAACCCAATAATGCACTGAGTGGCGCCTTGTATGGAGAGTTAAGCCTCTGTGTAAATAGCTTGTGTAAGAATAAAGAATGGTGATCAGGTCATATTTTTAATCCTATTTTACCACATCTGATAACTCTTGCAACAGTTTCTAAAAGCTCTGAAGCATTATTTGCAAAAATAACCACATCATCTGCAAAATTTAAACGAGTTAAATAATCTCCATTTACTTTTACTCCCCATTTAAATCCACAAAATATTTCTTATAAAACTATTGTAAAAAGTTTTGGAGATATGGAATCACCCTATCACACACCCTTCTCAATGTTAATCTTCTTAGTAAAACTATCCTAATCATTGTTGCTGCACTTTGATAAATTTTCTTCAGAATATGACAATATCCCAAATCTATATCTTGAATGATGTAATGTCTTTTCATAATCTATAAATCTAAAGAATAATGATAATTCATATGGTCCTGTCTATAACTTCCCGCAATACTTCGATATGATCCAAAATTACTTTTAAATCCAGATTATTATTTTGATTGCTTAAAATTCAAAGCTTGCTATAAATGAGTTATAATTATCTTAGTAAAAATTTTGAATAAATTTGATAAAAGATTGCTAAAAAAAAAAAAAAAAGACTAATTTCTATCTTCTTTATCACATTTGTTAAATATCAATATTATTATGCATTCTTTTAATCACTTAGTATATCTTTATCATTTAGATACTTGATATATAATTAAGCCAACAATTTTTCTATTTCTTCAACTATTTCTTTAAAGATATTGATTATTACAATTCTATCATTTGCTGGGATTTTTTTTTTCTTCAAAGATTTAAATGCGTGACTTTAATAATCAATTTTTCTTAACGGATCATTTTCATATTCCTTCTTTTCTTCATAAATTATTGTCTTAATAGAAAATTTATTGGTAAATTGCTGTTTTTTAATACCAGTTATCTTTGTTGCAATCCTTAATAGTATATTAGCTATCTTCTTATTGATTTCAAATCTGAACCATTTTCAAAAATTATTTAATATTTGAAAACAATTTACAAGATTCTAGTTTAAATTCACTGGAGTATTTCTGAAGATTAGGAATATCAGTTATTAATAATATTTTCTTGACATTTTTTGTTTCTCTAGTTTTATACTTTACATTTCACTAATTGACAATCATTTCCTGTGTTGGATCTATAATAATATTACTTTCTTAAAATGCATACAAAAAATGTCAATACAATGCTATATGAAAAAAAATGTAAGTGTAGACAGTATCTATTTTTTAATAATTATTAAAAATGTCTATATTAAACCAATTTTTAAGCCAAACTGTATCTATATTATATATATATGTGTGTTTATTTCTGGAAACAATATGTACTGTAAACAAAGCATTATGAACAAAACATAGCTCATTATCTGCTAATTCATACTTGTGTATCTTTGGAACAAAATAAAATAGAATTGGCAATTTCATTGTACAATATTTGTTTTGATAACATTATGATTAAAAGCACTTAAGTTTAACTAAGATATCTGAATTGTGAAATATGACAGTATAAAATTCTTAGTCCCATTATCACTAACCGAATAACTTTGCTTCTTATTTATATCAAGTAGATGATTTTATTTCAATGAATGAAAAGTGAACACATATTTAGTATTAAATATGATAACTTTTGTGTATAAGCTTATCAATTATATTGAAGGTATGACATTAATAATTATACATTTCATAAAGCAAATTACAACTCTATGCATAATGATAAAATTTATTTAAAAAATGATTATTTTTACCTAGCCAGAATATAATTATAGGCATGCTTATTAGCTATAAAGAGAATTACATTATAAAAAGAATTACATTTATAGTTGTGTGTTTTTCATCTTTCATACAAATCTGAAATAAAACAAGTAAAATTTGCTTGATATAAAAAAGATTCAAGCTTTTTTTTCTAATTTGTGATTAGTGATGTTGGCACAGCTAATGAAAGAGTTCTTTTCAAATCAATCTTTTAAGCCTTGTATTGGTATAGCTCACAATTCAGAATTTGGCTATTATATAATATCTTATATCTAAATTAAATATTGATTTAATAGAGAATACTTAAATACTTTCATAATATAAGAAGATATAGCTTGTTAATATGCTCATTATATAAATGATTATATATATACACAAACTTACTAATGCTGGCCAATGAGGAAATGATCTGTATTTAGCCCACACAATATCATCAAGTGCATAAGGAAAGGCTGCTATTTTACATAAATAAAAATAATTTTTACAATGTTTAAAAACAAAAACAAAATAGAATTAATATTAAAAATAGTCACATGTATATATACACACACAATAACTATTATACAAATGTGAAAAAATTCTAATTACATCAAAAATACAAATCTATATCCATATAAATATTATATTAAAACACAAAATTTAAAACAATTCCTATCAGAAATCATATCAAAAAATACCAAAGGGATCAATCTTTCCAATTTCTTTAAATGAAAAAGAGATGGCAACAAATTCTATAATCTTTTCTAAATGATAGAATAAGATTAATGTTGCTGTGCAATTTTTTTTTAATAATATAAAATAAAGGATCGCTATTTATAATTCAAAAAATTTAATTGGGATTGTTTGTAAAATGCCACATACTTATTTTAACTTCATCATCAAATAAAAAGGAAATTTGAAAACTATTCATCTGTTGATTTCATATCAACTTTTAGTTGTAATTATTTTATTTTTCAACAATTTAAATGAAAGAATATATTTAGTCATTTATAAATATTAGCAAACAAAAAAATAATAATAATTGAAATAAATAAAGTCTGTTATATATTGTATCTAATTTTAAATGGAATGTAATAATTTCTAAAATAAAAAACAATGATTACTGATTACTCATGTATTTATTGCAAGATGATTATTGTAAATACATGCTTACTAAAAAAATAAGCATTTATACAGTAAATTGGTGTATTAAATATTAATTTAACATAGATAAATGTATATGTAAGTAATGAAGTAAACCATCTTCCCCAGTCCCCTTTCAAGTTATGAACAAATAAAATTCTTTTGACAAAAATAGAATGAATTCATTTATTCTTAAAGTTTTTGATATTTATAAGCCTATCCCTACCAATATTAATGGAAATACAAACCAACCAATGAAAACACAGTATCAATTGTATAAAGATGGGGAATAAATATCACTTTTAATGACTGTTTTAATAATTAAACTGAAGTTAATAAATATTAAATTAGTATAGCTCAATGTATATGTTCTTAATGGAATAAAACACTCCTCCTCATGCTCATTATCACAGTCATTTTCAACCATTATTGATTCACTACAGGATTGAAAATCTCTAAGAGTTCAATTCATCTTCTCTGTTTCTAGTCTCTCTTCTCCACACCACCCCAGCACATTTGGTCTCTTCTAAGTCTTGTACAATCCCAGCACATGTAGTCTCTTTCTAGGTCTTTTACAATCTTGGAATCTGATTTAAAATTTCAACTGTCCATCTAACCTAGCATTTCAGTCTCTTAATTCTTTCAATGATTTCAGTAACATCTGTTTGTTCTCTCACCCATGTATTTTGGTTTTTGATTTCTTCTTGTTACTCCTAACATATAATTCGCCACTCTTTATTGGGTAGTATGAAGCCTCTACTTTTTGTTAAGCGTCCACATTTCAGATCCATAAGTAAAAACTAGGAAAACACATTTATTAAAACCTTCATTTTCAATAGGCATATTTCCTTTTAATATTGTTATGTATACCAAAAGCATTCCAACCAAATTTAATTCTATGATTAATTTCATTCATTATATTTCCATCTGCAGTATTAATCTAACCAAGATACTTTTAGTTGTTAACTTCATTTAACTCTTCATTATCAATCGTAATTTTCTTCTGTGTTGTGTTTGGTCTGGATTACAGACCCAACTTACAGAAAATAATACTAATACCAGTATAATATAATATTCATTATTCACAAATATATACAATAAATTATACAGTTTACATACAATAAATAATAGTTATAATGTGAACTCTTGAATCCGAGTCTTGTGGTTCTACCGCTTCCAGGTACAACTGATAGCTTGCCTCGCGGGTAGGGAGAATGATTCTTCTGGCTGTACAAGACAGTTTGCCTTAAGTCAACAGTAGACTTAGCAGTGTCCAGTCCCTCTGTGGACTTGCCTACCTGTGTAGACAAATAGTGGATTGCTATTAGTGGGATTGCTAACTGCTGTTCAGGTTAGCAGGGCTTCCCTGAGAGATTGTATATAGTCTTATAGCCAGATCCCTGCCTGACTTTACTGAAAAACGGATTCAGCAAGCATCATTGCTTATTGGCCTGTAATAATCATTGGCTATGTTTTAGCTATATATCAGCCTATTGGCTTGCGGCAAACAATGCTTAATCCGACCAGATAAGAAGGAATCTGGAATAATCCACTACTGAGAGAAGGGAGGATTATAACATCCCTCCCCCTGGCTAAAATTTAGCCCTAGAGAACATAGTCATGCAGGTGTTCTGGAGAACGACTAATACACTTCGGTGCTGGTTCTGATTTGCTGCCATCTTCGGTTTGTTGGTCCTCCTTGTTTGCACTGCATGTTTCTGGAGCTTCATTCCTTGTGGTTACATCAGTATAATCCAGTCTAAGTTGATTTCGATGGTGGTAATGTTGACATCCATCCGCTGTTTCAATTAAAATGGTGTGGAGTCCTTTTTGTTGGATTACGACTGCTGGGATACATTTAACGGATCCACTATACATTCTGTATAGCACATTAGTCCCTATTTGTAACTTGATATTGTCCTTTCCTTGTTTTTCATAATTAGGCTTAGGTTTCAGAGCTGACAAGTTAGTTTGCAAAGTTCTATTACAAAGTAGTTCAGCTGAAGTTTTTCCGGTTGTAGTACTCGGTGTAGAGTGCTATGATAACAATATTCTGACAATATGGGTGTTCCAGCTTCCTGTGTCGATCTTTGGGAGCAATTTTTTGGTCTCTTGAACCAATCTCTCAGCCTGGCCATTGCTTTCAGGGTGAAATTCTCACAAACGTTTTTAAAGGCTACTGCAGTAAATGCTGTGCCATTATCTAAGACAATCGTTATAGAAAGGCTATGGGTAGCAAATAACCTCCTAAGAGCTTCAATTATTGCAGTGGTCTGGAGTGATGGAAATTCCATTACCTCCAGCCACTTAGGATATGAATCAACTACTACTAATAGTAGTTTGCCTTTTCATGGGCCAGCATGGTTCATATGAAGTCTAGTCCAGGGGCCTTCGGGTTTAG
The DNA here is from genome assembly GCA_028023455.1 of Epiperipatus broadwayi. Taxonomy (NCBI): domain Eukaryota; kingdom Metazoa; phylum Onychophora; class Udeonychophora; order Euonychophora; family Peripatidae; genus Epiperipatus; species Epiperipatus broadwayi. The sequence continues at coordinate 9,708,729 of JAQFVV010000032.1, forward strand.
GCCAGTGAACTGTTTTGGCATGTTCCGATTCACTTTGCAATGCCAGCAGTGGTGGACTTTAGACAATCTGTGTCCAAAGTTGGCCACCATACGTATGCCCTTGCGAGCATCTTCATCCGGAATCCGGACTATCCCTGGATGCCCATTATGCAACAGGTTGAGCACTTGGGATCGTCCAGCTGGGGGGATCACTACTCTAGATCCCCAGATAATACAACCCTTTTCGGGTGAGAGCTCCAGCCTTCGGGTCCAGTAGGCTGGTTGCAAATCATTTGATTTTTTATTTGGCCACCCCCCCTGCTGGATCCATTTTTTAATTCTCTTTGGAACCCAGGGTCATTTGTGGTCCACTGATTTACTGTTCAGTGGTACATTTGTCCCCAAATCAATCATGTTAACTGACTGACCTGCAGTGATCAGCCTGTCTGCAGACTCTGCAGGCAAACAACTTAATGCATCTACATGAGGAATCTGTTTTCCCTCAATATAGGATAGTGCAAATCATATCCCGACAAAAAGTTGAACCACCTCAGCATACGTGTTGATGAATGCTGAGGGATTCCTTTTTTCAGCTGCAAAGATGCCCAATAGGGGTCTATGATCTATTTGCAGTATGAATGATCTTCCATAAAGATAATCATGAAATTTTTTAATGCCATTGATTAAGGCCAGAGCCTCTCTATCAATTGCGCATAATTTTTCTCTGCCTTCGAAAGACACTGATGTAAAGGCAATAGGGGAGTGTGACCATCATCATTCCTATGGGACAACACTGCACCAGTTCCTGCTGGGAAGCATCACGTCAGTACCAGCACCCTTTCACGGTCAAAGTGTGCCAGCACCAATTTCTCAGATAGAAGGGTTTTCATTTTTTCAAAGGCCTTATCATGATTGCTGTCCTACTTCCAGACTGTTTTTTTATCTAGTAGCCTGTATAGTGGTTCAGCTGTCTCTGTTTTATGGTAAAAAAAAACCCTTCATCAAAGGCATTATCATGATTGCTGTCCCATTTCCAGACTGTTTTTTTTATCTAGTAGCCTGTATAGTGGTTCAGCTGCCTCTGTTTTACGGTATAAAAACCCTTCATAGTAATATTATAAGTTCAAAAAAAGAATGTCTTTCTTGTTACTTGGTGTTTTGGCTTTTTTAACTGCCATAACTTTCTTTTGGTTAGGATGAATGCCACTTGCATCTATTCTAAATCCCAGAAACTCCAGTTCTTTGGCTTCGAATATGGACTTATCCAAGTTTATACTTACGCCTGCTGCTTTGAATTTATCAAGGAGTTTTTTTGTGGAACTCCAGAGTAGCTCTGGAGTCCGAGCCACCAGTAAGAAATCATCAAAGTACGGTAGGGCCCCTAGTATTCCTGCAGCAAGTTGATCCATGACTCTCTGGAATATTGCTGGGGCAATCGATATACCTAAAGGCAACCGCTTCATTTTAAGTAAGCCTTTATGAGTTTATTATTGACAATGCTCTTGCTGCCTGATAATCAATCGGTAGCTGCAAGTATGCATGAGTCAATTTTAGTAAAAACCCTTCCACCTGACAGTGTGGATAGGATTTGCTTAACTGATGGTGGTAGATAATTATCTAATGCTAGCGTTGTTAATCATGCATCGATAATTCCCACATGTCCGCACATCACCATTTTCTTTGATGATAGGGACTTATGGGGTGGCCCATTCTGAGTATGATATAGGCTCTATTATCCCCTCTGCCTCCCACCTTTCACGCTCTTACTCAACTTTAGCTCTTAAGGCCAGTGGCAGTGATCTGCTCCGACAACTGATCAGTTTCATCTCTTTATTCAGTGATAACGAATTGGTTATCCCAAATACAGACCTAGGTCTTTTTTGACCACTTCAGGGTAATCAGTCTTTAACCTATTAAGCGTCATGACTTGATTCACCGCAAACCCTAAGTGACTGAACCAATCACGGCCTAATAGATTACTATGGTCACCAGATGCCACTAACAGTGGTAGGTACATAGTTTTATAGACTCTCTAACTTTAACTCTTGTCTGACCCAAAAGTTTAATTTTCTTGCCCTGATAGTCTGTTATAGTCTTGCTGCCAGGATGCAGTTTATACTTGTTCTTTTTATTAATGATAGCCAAGTCTTTTTTGATACAATGGACATTGTTGACCCTGTATCCAGCTCCATTGTGACTGGTGTATCATTAATGAAGATCTTGTGTTTAAACCCTAGTTCACAATTCATATTGTTTATTGAGGCAACTTATTTACGTTAAGATCGCCTTTTGTATTTTTTGGAATGGGTTTTTCCATTCTCCTATTGGCTGTCTGTCTTTTTCTGTGTAGACATGCAGCTCTTATATGACCGACTCGCTTGCAAAATGAGCACACAGTATGGAGGTGTGGACATTCTGTTTGCGTATGCATCGTTTCATCACACCTATAACAATGCTTATCACTCGTTATTGTTGTTGAACTAACTGAATGCTTGACAGGCTGTCTTCTGTTGAACGATAAAAAAAATTTTTTTAATGGCCTCGCTTGACACACTATAGATTATGCCAGTGTGGCTTGAGCTACAGCCGTTTCAAAATCTATATCCGGCATCACTAATAGTTTGAGTTTTAAATTATGATCATTCATCCCACAAATGAAACAATAATGTAGTGCTTCATTTAAAAACTCTAAATCGCACATGAGTGCTAATGCCCGGATTCACGTTGCGAATTTTCTGGCTTTTTCGCCCACCGCTTGGATACAAAGATTGAAATAATATCTCTGCATTATTGTTAGCGGTTTTGGGAGAAAATATTCTGCGAGAATCGCCAATGCCTTCTCAAAATTCAAGTCAACCAGTGTTTCTGAACTAATTTGAGATTTTAAAATATTATACGTCTGCGACCCAATTATTGTCATCAGCGTCACTAATTTTATTTCAGACTTTAATCTGATTAGCGTGCATATAAAAGATCAGACGCTCTTTGTAGCTTGACCAGTTCTCAGGGAACCCTGGGTCAAAAGCTTCCATCGAGCCAATTATATTAGCCATTCAACGTGAGAAAAATATTTGTTTCGTATTTATTGCGAATAACCACTCAATACGGTTATCTTTGACAGACTTTTTACTCCACTAGGACGAGCTTCTGTCTTTTTTAGAATGGCCAATTTTGATTGGTTTATGAACCACCAATTGCATTTGTGATCACTTTATTTTTCCTATCAGAAATAAATGATTTTAACAATGACTGTTTAGTAAACATGATGTATTTTACTTTTTTATTTTCCCATGAATAAATGATTTTAATAATCACTGTTTAGTAAATACATATTCATGTATTTTATTTGGACAGTATTTAAGTGTGATTTAAACTTTTTTATTTTCCCAGGAATAAGTTATTTTAATAATCACTGTTTATCAGTATTTAAGTGTGATTTAATAATCACAGATCCATAACTTACGAGTGTCTATAAGTGCGCACTTGTGTATTTACACTCCCAAGTTTTTTCTTTTTCCAGCCGGGGGGGGGGGGATTTTTTTTGTCTGACTGCGCCAAAAATCTGTTGTGTTTGGTCTGGATTACAGACCCAACTTACAGAAAATAATACTAATACCAGTATTATAATTAATATAATATTTATTATTCACAAATATATACAATAAATTATGCAGTATACATACAATAAATAAGTTATAATGTGAACTCTTGAATCCGAGCCTTGTGGTTTTACCGCTTCCAGCTACACCTGATAGCTTGCCTCGTGGGTAGGGATAATGACTCTTTCGGCTGTACAAGACAGCTTGCCTTGAGTCAACAGTAGTCCTAGCAACGTCCTGTCCCTCTGCGGACTTGCCTAACTGCGTAGACAAATAGTGGCTTGCTATTAGTGGGAATGCTGACTGCTGTTCAGGCTAGCAGGGCTTCTCTGGGAGAATGCATAAAGTCTTTTCAGGTTAGACAGATGTTCTTCCCTGATTCTCACAAAAGGGTGACTATTTATAGCCAGATCCCTGACCTTACTGAAAACACTCGGATTCAGTCAGCATCGTTGCTTATTGGCCTATAATAATCATTGGCTATGTTTTAGCTATACATCAGCCTATTGGCCTGCGGCAAGCAATGCTTAATCCAATCAGATAAGGAGGAATCTGGAATAGTCCACTTATTTTAATCTTTTTAACATTTACTCAGAATCCTATTTTCTTATTTCATCTAATAACTCTTACAATATTTCTTGAAGCTCTGAAGCATTATTTGCAGAAACAATTGTATCATTTGCACAAATGACTTAAATTATCTTCACATACATTTATTTTGTTACCTTCCCATTTTTAATCCACAAAAAACTTCTTGCAAAACTGCTGTAAAATTTTTTTGGAGATATGGAGTCATCCTATTATACACCCTTCTGAATGTTCAGCTTCCTAGTATCATTATGTAATCTAATTGTTGCTATTGCATTTTTATAAATATTCCTCAGAATATGACAATATTCTGCCTCTAATCCAATGTTTTAATCCCTAAAAAAATATTCACAGAATTAAATGCTTTTTGATAATCTACAAATCCAAAGCATAATGGTAACTCATATTCTTTGGTCCTTTTTATAACTTCTCTCAATACTTGAATATGTTCCACTATACTAAAATCACTTTTATATTCAGCTTGTTCTTTTGATTGATTAAAATCCAAACTATACTGTAAACAAGTTTTAATTATCTTGGTAAAAAAATTGTATAGAACTTATAAAAGATTGATAAGTCTGTAATTTTTTAATATCTTCATCACCTTTTTAAAATAATATTAATACTGCATTTTTCTAATCATCTGATACATCTTTATCATTTAGATATATTATCTTTATCATTTAGACATTTGTTATATAACTTTTCCAAAAATTTTTCTTTTTTTTTAACTTGTTTCTTTTAAGATAATTCCATTACTTCTTGAATCTTTACTTTTTTTCATTGAATTCCATATCTCACTTTGTCATTTAAAATCCTGGCAATTCAGAAAATATAATAAGTAAAAGATACTTCTCCTTATTCTTTATTGCTATGTAATTCCTGATAGAACTCATACAGATTTCATGACATCATCTCTTTTTTTAGTAATAGTTTCATTTTTTTTATCGCAGAAATGTTTCCCACCAATACTAAGATGTTGTTTTATAGTCTTGAGATTTATTTTCTATAATTTTCCTTACTAATTCACTATTATATTTTCTTATATCATTATCAACTTTTTTTTGCACCATTTTACAAAATTCTAGATGTACAATCCTTCTTAATGTATAATTTTTATATATTTTCATATTCCTTCTTTTTTTCATAAATCGTCTTGACTCACTAGAAATTTTACTAATTACTGCTTTTTTCTGTTAGCTATCTTTGTTGTATGTTTTAAAAGTACCCAAATTATCTTCCTATTGATTTCATCCAAACTTGAATCATGTTCAAAATCTAAAAATATTTAAAAACGATTTGCAACTTTTAATTTAAATTCATTGGAATGTTTCAAAAAATTAGGAATATCAATTGTGTATACTGTTTTTGTTAGTAATTTTTGTCTCTTTAGTTTTGCATTAAGATGTATCTTATATCTCATTAATTGATGATCATTTCCTCTGTTTAATTTATTAAGAACATTACAATGTTGAAATACATAATTTTTTAATCAAAATATAATTCATTTCTACTGTACCTTCATTTGGATGGTTCCATATCCATTTTCGTTTAGCATTTTTCTCATAAAAATAATACTGTTGACAAAAAGTCAAGGATAGAAAAAAGTGCTACGATGTTATTTATTAGTGTAGGTGGCTCATACATTAGCATATTTTTATTCATATGTTTAAAAAGAAAAAAAAAACAATAAATATTTTTAACACTACTAATATAAAATATTTAATGGCTGTCATTTTATAAGTCTGCAATATTTGATAAAAAATATATTTTAAGATTTTGATATTTATATTCTTATCTGTGACAATATCAATAGAAATATAGTGATCTCACATAATAACCCAAGCTTATCTTAGCCATAAATCTTCCATCTGTTATCAAAGGCAGTCTCTATAAATAATAGATAAAAACATGGCATCAAGAATTAACAGTCAATTACACAAAAATGGAGAACAAATCTCACGTTTAATGACCTTGTTTTAATAATTAAACTGAAATTAATAATTGTAAACATTAAATTATATATACACTTAGCTATATTAATTTAATATTTACAATTATTAAAACAAAGTCACTAAATGTAAGATTTATTCTCCATCTTTGTATAATTGACTATTAATTTAATAATTATCGGTACTAGGTTTTCATCTAGCCGATATATTCACTCCATCATTAAAATAGGCAAAACTTTCTCCATACAGTAGTGCCACTCAAAGCAAGACAAAGTAATCAATGGATGCCAGAAGGCTTGTGCATAAAATCCCTATCTAGTGCCTACTCATCCAATATCCCCAAACTAGTTTCTGGCTTGTGGCCTTTGTCAGTAAAAAGTTTTACCTATTTTAACAATAGTTTTGAGCAAGCATGGGAGATAGTGATCATGTGATGTTTAAAGGTTTATTTCCATCATTGTTGGAAAGATAAGTTTATAAATATCAAAAGCTTTACGAATAGGGCAAGACAAATTCATTCTATTCTCACCTCTGTCACTAGTATTATTTGTTCATAGTCTGAGGAGAGTAATTTATTCCATTAATTACATATGCAATGAGCCATGCTAATTTAATGTTTACATTTATTAGCTTCTGTTTAATTATCAAAACAATGTCATTAAAAATGAGATTTATTCTCCATCCTTAAATAATAATTATTGATGCCATAATCATCTGGCTGTTAAATTGAGTTCACTTTGTATTTCCGTTATCTTGGCAGAAGTAAGTTTATAAACATCTTGACCCTTGGGAAATTATGTAGAGTATGGTTAAGTATAACACATCTTAGGAGTCATTTACATGTTGCCTGCAATATTATGTTTAAAATATAAAAGTGAATGAATAAAAATAAGTGAAGTATTAACAGAGAAATTATTTTGTACTTACATAAAGAATATTGCAAATGAATACAAAAAAATGCTAGAATATTTTAACACTGCTACCTGTGTTTAGAAACACAAAGTCTGAATCAAACAACAGAAGTAAAAGAAATCCTCTTACTTATTAAGCTGCAAGTTGTTAAGTATAATGACTTCAAGAATATTTTAAACATGAGCATGAATTTTAAATAAGCTTAGATTCTAAAAGCTATTATACAAACATATAGATAAAGCACAATTAATAAATAATTTGTTTTGAAGAAATTCCAAAGACAACTCTATAAGAATAAATCAAAAATTGCAAAATGATAGTTGAAATTAAAATATAATAAATACAAACCAACGCATACTTGTATTTAGAAAAACTAAGTCTGAATCAAGAAACATAGGTAAAAGGAATCCTTTTATGTTATGTATATTGATTTCAAGACTATTCTAAACACAAGCTTATTCAAAATTCAGATTTAAGAGAGGATATAATATCTAAACATTTTAATGTTGTTAAAGAACGATTAATTAAATATATAAACATTTTAAGGTTGTTAAAGAACGATTAATTAAAGTAATTGCACATATTTCATAAAAAAATTATTTAGTGTCAAAAGAATTATGCCATTTTTTTATATTTAAAATGAACAAAAATAAATTACCTTGTTAGTTATTTATTTGAAATCATCCATAACTGAAGTTAATTCATTTTAAATTTACGTATTTTATGTGTTGTCATTTAGTACTTAATAAATGTTGTTGTGATTATTTAACTTTGCCTAGCATTTGTTTGCTATTGTCTATTAATTGTTTACCAAATAAAAATATTTTCTTCTAAGCTGAGTTAGCCTAATGATTAATTAAGTGATAGAGATATGTCAGGACAATCATAATTAACATTATCCAGGCACAAAAATAAATTATCCAGGTTATATGAAAGCGTGATGGCAGCATCTAATGTTGTATATGATTGGCTGTCTGTTATAATAGGTAACAACTAGCAACTTAATAGGTTAAGATGATTTATTTTTGCTGATATTGATTAATTCAGATTTTGTGTTTCTAAATACAAATAATACTGTTGAAATATTCTCGCACTGGTTTGTATTTATTTACTATATTTGAGTTGCAACTAGCATTAAGCAATCATTGGTTTATTCTTATATAATTATGTTTGGTGTTTTTTAAACGCATAAATTGACTCTTTATTAATTGTGTTTTGTATACAGAACAAGTAAAATTTTTACATAATAGCTTTTGAAATTTAAGCTTATTTAAAATTCATGACTGTGTTTAGAATAATCTAGAAATCAATATATTTACTAAAGTTTAATAGGTAAGAGAATTCCTTTTATCTATGATGCTTACTTGATTCAGACTTTGTGTTTCTAAATACAGGTAGCACTTCTTTTGTATTCATTTTCTAAATATGAGTTTCAATTAATGCTATTCAATCATTGATTTATAAATAATATTATACCAAAGATTAAATAAAATGTAATAAATTCAAATCAAATAAAAAAATAATAATCATTTGTGCATTTATTAAAAAATGATTGTTGCAAATAAATTTGTGCAAAAAATATGAACTTATAAATTAAATATATTGTACATAAATAAAACATTAATGAACTATATATATATAAATAATGATTTGTATATTACCTCTTAATTCCTGAGAAATAGATACTTGAGGGAGCTCATCAATATCACTATCACTACTAACAGCCTCCAAGGAGCTGTCTAATAATGGCCTACAAATTCTATTCCATTAAAAAAAAAAGAAGATAAAATTAATTAAAAATAAAAAAAGGAGATATATGTAATATTAAAATTACATCAAAACAAACGAATACTGATAGAAAAAACTTAATTTGTATCTTTAGTACTAGTTTAAATCATTCTGATCAGTAATCACTATCACAATACACTTTGTTTTGTTTTTCAAATTACATTACATAGAGGTATTTTTTCATTTGTTAGTTTTCATAAATGTAATAATGATTTAAGATAATGAAGACAATATGGCAAAATGGTTTTTGTCAAAAGTATAATGAAAGTTATATTTAGTTTAGCATATCATACCATTAACACCTTTTTAGAAATCAATACATACGAAATGAAAAAGTAGAAAATTATATTTAGTTTATAATAGATTAGTAAAATATAGTTTTTGTTTTAAAATCTGTATAAGTAGTCAAATATTATAATTTTAGAATGTTGAAGTATGAAGTCATTAAATTGCTTGAATAACAGAATAAGAGTAAGCTGACCAATGGTAAGATGTAATGTTGGAATATTTCCTGCTAACTTACCAAAAAAAAAAAAAACTTGAAAATCTGTTTGATATTGCCATCTGAAATCTACTGCCTCAATCAAAGCTTAAATATATTTCCTTAATTTTATTTATTTAATAAAAAAGATTTTAAAAAAAAAATTAGTATTGATCTTTTTTTCCATTTGCTGATATTAATATGAGTATTGATTCATTCCCAAGATAATATCGTTAAAGAGACATGTATTACTTGTAATATTTAATTCTAAGGCAATATGTAATTTTCTTATACTGTTACTTGTATACGTAAATAGAGAATTTTTCAGTCTATTCATCCTCCATTCCTGCTCGAGCAACTGATACACATGACCCCCCACATGCGAAAAAGATACATGATTTCCAATACACCCGGGTCTCATTTTATGCGGATTCATTTTATGCGGATTTATTTAATGCGATTCATGTTTCTTCTTAATATCTTTGTATGCTGTTTTCTTTTATGCGATAAAAATTATTAGATCAGAAGTCGAGCTCCGATAATGCGTTATTACTTTAAATATTATAAATTTTGCGTACTCACACATCATATTTAAAGTAATAGTGCATTATCGAAGTTCGACTTCCATCTAATAATTTCAATATTTTCAGCGCTTTATAATAGTACTGTAATAGATTTTATGCAATAAAGAAGTTCAGAATTCACTTAAAATCAGGATTTCCCCATTTTATATACACACATTAAATTTTACAAGATTATAATGTAAATCTGTTCAAACGTTATAGATGCCTATACTATGCATATTGTTGTTTTTGCATTTTAAATCACATTCTATTTTTGCTATTTAAAAAAAGAGTATGTAATCAATTAATCATTTATTATCCACAAGTTTATTTTTAAAAGATGAGTAACAGCGTTGGGCACAATTAAATTTGACAATTAAAAATTAAAATCTGATTTTTAATTGTAATTAACAATTTAAAAATTATGTAATGTGATCTGAAATTAATGTGATCGTGAAGCAATGAAATTTGATTTTTAAACGGAATTGAAAAGTAAAAAATTAAAGACAAAAATATGAATTTCATTTTTGTTAGTTTTAATTAAATTTTGCCCAACAACGGTGAGTAGATGTCTTTTTATTATCATAAGTCTAAGTTTTTATTATTATTTTAAACTTTTAGTTTACCCTAATGGAGAGGAAAAAACACTCAAGAAAGTGAATTTCTTTGGAAACAAAAATTTCAATTTTAGATCGCTTAGCGAAATGGGAAGGCTCAACAGCTTTTGGAAAACGTTTTAGTTTGGGCAAATCCACTATAAGAGCAATTTATTGGGATTTAGATATAAAGGCCATAGAGTTGACAAAGATTATGTTGTGGAAATGGGATGGAGCAGAACATGGGAAAACTTAGACTGGGTAATGTAAAATAAAGTAGCTAACAGGTTTCTCTGGGCATAATTGCTGAGAGATTCTTGACTTTGTTTAAGGAGAAGCTACAGTTCATCACATCACATCATCACAAGACGAATCTGATGTCCCAAATAGCGATAATGATTAAAATACTGTACATGTATTAAAAAAATGTAAATCACACATAAAAATATGTTTTGAATAAAATTAAATACTGTAGTTAATAAAAAAAGCAAAAAAAGTTTGTCTTCTATCAATTTTTTTCAAATTTGAAATTTTTTATTAGTCATATTTTATTTCCTTATTATTTTTTTTATGCGAATTTTAAAGTAATTTTATGCTGTTGCTTTGCTGCTTTTATGCGATTTTTGGAAAATTACAGTACCTACCCTTCATTTTTCAAGGTAAGTTAAGTCTACTTTTGTGCGATATCTTTTGTGCGCGTTTTCTGAGGAACCTATTTACCGCATAAAACGAGACCCAGGTGTATATGTATTTTATGCAGATATCAGTTGCCAGATCATAATCTCTCACTCGGCTTATATTAAGATAGCAATTCCTCAAACTTTAATGGACAAGCTTCAATCTTCTCATCCATCCAACTATTCCACTATCCATTTCATTGAAAAACTGACAATGGAATGCTCAAAGCCCTTGTTGGATTTGATGTTATAGCCATGCACTCTATTTACATATACAAAAAACATTCAGTATAAGCAAATTACATACTATGTTAGAATTATATAGTGCTTGGGAAATAGATTAAATCTTAGTGTAAATTCAGTCCACCTCTTTCCTATTAATATATATGGATACATAATGTCTAATAATAGGAGAGATTAGATTGACAAAATGTCTACATGGATATGACTACAATATCAAATCCAACAAGGGCTTTGAGCATTTCCTCATCGTTTTTCAATGAAATAGATGGTTGAATAGTTGGAAGGGTGAAAAGATTGAGGAATTGCTATTTTAATATAAACCGATCACTTATTGTATTTATGTGTGGGAAATTATAATTTGGCCCAACTGATGAATGCTGGTTATGCATGAAATATATATATTGGGGATCATGTATCTTTTTTGCACATTTGTGATCATATATTTTGGGAGTGGATGATGACTAGACTGAAAAATCCTAAGTTCAATCCCTCTATTTACTTGTAGTATTCTAAAAAGTGGTAATTATAGAGTTACTACTCAGAAAAAGTAACAATATATCCTAAAAACTTGTTCTAAAAAACACTAATTCCATGCAGCAGTATACATAATTAAAATAAAGCATTAATAGTTAATCAGTTTTGTGGCCATGTCATCTTCAGTACCATCACTGAATATTTTGTCACTCCTGACATCATAGTTTTAAAGGGCAATGGCAAAACCTGCCAAGAGTTCAAACTTGCTCATTATTACTCCTACAAAATATCATCCACATAAAAACTATAACTAATGACTTACTTCAATCTTTGTTGTTAAATGCATCCAAATAATCTTGATTCCTGAAGTAAGTAGGCTATATGCAAAGTATTTGATGGTCAGATTATTTTGAAGCTGATATGATTGCCCATGAGCTTCTGCTGAATTGCAATAGGTTGAAAGAATTAATAATGTTTAATAGATGTACTTTATCTAATAGAATTGAAAAAGTAGATAATTATATTTATTTAGGCCAATTATACTCATAAAAAACCACATATGTAAATAAAATGGCATGCAGAGCTTTTATCAGGCTTATCAGTTTAACCACTAAACATCATATCATCACTATTTCTTATGCTAGCATATAACTGTTATTAAAACAGGCAAAACTCTCCATACAGTAGTACCACTCAGTGCCAACCAGAGTAATCAATGTATGCCAGAAGGCTTGTGCATAAAATCCCCATCTAGTGCCTACTCATCCAATTTCCCCAGACTGGTTTCTGGCCTGTGGCCTTTGTCAGTGAGGAGCTTTGTATCTAAAAGCACTGCACCCCTAGATTTTAGGATCTAATGCAACCCTCTAGCAGCTACCTTTTATCTCTACTTAACTACAAAACTATGAGAATGAAATTGAAAACACAATAATATTTTCAATCTAAGCTCAATAGCTTATATAGTCATTTGGGTCTGAACTCAGCTCAGCACCCTACATTTTGGTGTCTTTGGCTCTTTAACAACCATAGCCACCACTATCCTATTAGGCAGGATTGGTGTTAAACCACTAAACATCACATGATCATCTCTTATGCTAGCACATAACTGTTATTAAAACAGGCAAAACTCTCCATACAGTAGTGCCACTCAGTGCCTGCCTTCTGGCATCCATTGATTACTCTGGTTGGCACTGAGTGGCACTAGTATGGAGAGTTTTGCCTGTTTTAATAGCAGTAATGTGCTAGCATAAGAAATAGTGATCATGTGATGTTTAGTGGTGGCTATGGTTGTTAAAGAGCCAAAGACACCAAAATGTATGGATACTGAACTGAATCCAGACCCATATGACTATATAAGCTATTGAGTTTAGATTAAAAATATTATTGCGTTTTCAATTTCATTCTCATAGTTTTATAGTTGAGATAAAAGGTGGCTGCTGGAGGGTTGCATTAGGTCCTAAAATCTAGGTGCAGTGCTCTCAGATTCAAAGCTCTTCACTGACAAAGGCCACAAGCCAGAAACTAGTTTGGGGATATTAGATGAATAGGCATTAGATGGGGATTTTATGCACAAGCCTCCTGGCATCAATTTATTACCCTGGTTGGCAATGAGTGGCACTACTCTACGGAGAGTTTTGCCTGCTTATCAGTTTAAAAGAAAAGTTTAATTAGTAATGTATTGTTCTATGAAGTTAAGGCATTAATGTAGTATTGAATATTAGTTGGCATCTTCAAGTGTAAAAAGATTATTAGAAATTAGTAACACATCTTTACAATAAAATCTAAAATATTCATTTTGAATACTTTCAATTCCTATTCCTCAAATTCTTAGTTGCATTATGTCAATTGCACAAAGTATGGTAACTACCTTGAATCTTACTTTTCTTGCAGACCAAGTGATTGGTTACCATTTTTAGATGATTTAACATTTTAATTGTCTGCACTCACTGATGCTTTTGAATGGGGCATTATTTCAAGTAGTATATATATGTATTATTAATTTTTTTATAATATACTATGCCAATTTCCGAAAATTTCATTTGCAATTGTAAAAAAAAGTAAAAAATTATTACAATATATGTAAATTATATAAGCAAGAATATTCAATGAAAAATTAAATTATAGTAAATGTTTGGTTTAACAAGATACTATTTCATACAACAATTTTCATACAGTAAATTTAATACAATAAAAAAATTATATGTGGGTGAATTTGAATTTTGGCAAGTAAAATCCAGTTTTAATATAGACTTTTATATATAAAAAAGTCAAAATAAAAACTAACACATGCTGTACATATATATAAATGTCATCACTATAGCCAATGCTTAAATATTAGCAATCTGTTGTCAAGATTAACCCATACTCTACTAATTTATTTTAAATATAGTTTAAGATGATGTGTTTAAAATGATCAAAACATTACATGACCACCATTTCATATGCTTATATTAGTTGTTAATAACAATATGTGATGCACTATGGTTTCTCCTTTATTGAAATCAGGAATTTCCCAGCTACTATGTCCAGAAAAACCTGTTAGCCACCTTACCTTCCCATTCCCCAACCTAAGCTTTACTCATATTCTTCTCTATTCTGATCCATTCTACAACATCATCTTTGTCCATTCTATGACCTTTATGTCTAGATCTCCCTTATCTTTTTCCAAACACAGCATTAAAACCAAAAACCCACTTCTGTACAATCACTTTGTTTATATTTAATCTCTCACAACTTCATTATTTGTACCCTTTCTGCTTGTAAGCATTTACAATCAATTAACAGATCCCTAATATTTTCGATGCTTTCCTTACATAACTTTGCAGATTAAATCCCCCACATTCCTCCATTTATGTGCATATTCCTGTGTTGCTTATGATCCTGTTAGAGCCTTAAACAGTAAACTACTTTACTTATTATTATCATAAATTAACTCACACCCAATATTCTATTTACTTCTATATATACCTAAACCTCACTTAGCGATTGGCTACTTAGCAATATTTCACAATAGCGATCATCATCAATTTATACCCACTACTTCAATTTACAATCGATTATTCACTATAACGATCGGGAAAATTTTTTTTTTTAAAATTTAGAACATATAAACTTAAAATATATATAATTAATGAATCTATAATACTATATACTGTACATATAAGTATTGAATGTCTTTAAAAAAATTAAACTTTATTTAAATATAAGACATTCAACACTTATAGTCCAATATATAAATATGGTACTATACAATTAAAATACCATCATCACAAACTTTCAGAAAAATTAATTACTGTATATTATTTTTAGAAGACCTGGTAATTATGTAAAAATAGTTATTGACTTTGCAACTTCATTAAAAATGTTGTTTATACCCAAGTGGTTTCAAATCAAAAGAAAAACAACATTTTAAAACGAATGTTGAAATTAGAAAAAAGTTTAAAAAGAAAAACAGACTGCATTTAAAATAAGTGTTAATGAATATTTTTATAATATGCACTTTATTCCTAAGTTAGTGTAATTTTTTAGCTTTAGGAATTGACCAATTTTTTCCCCATAGACCCCCATTATAAATACATATTCTGTATATGATATTCTTGTTTAACAATGAGTTTTGGAAGAACCAATTGCCATCGCTAAAGGGGATAAAGGTGTATATTTAAACTCTTTTTACTCTCCATACTAGATTTCCATCTCTCCCAATTCCCTATTTTTTATAAATTCATCTATTCTTCTATACCATTCTTTGCTACTATAACATTCAACAATCTTCCTAACACAATCATCCCATCTTTTGTACAAGTATACTGACATAAAGTCTTTATCCAAATCTGCATATTGTACTACTTTTCTCACTCATCTTGCTTCCTGTCCTTTGATCATAACCCGATTAAATATTATTTTGGCTATTCTCTTACTATCCATAAATTACAATCTACCAAACATTTTCATTTTGCTTTTTCATATAAAAATTTGACGATACCATTTCTCCTTGAATTGCCTTCTTTGCTGCCCACAAATCTGCATCTAATGCATGTCATCCTACTTCTCTTTGTTCTTAATCTAACACCGCTTTACTAACACATATTGCATCATTACCATAAGTTAACCCTGTTACTGCCACTCCCAAACAATTCTTGCTATATCATATTTATTATATGAAAACACTGTTAATTTCTTCATCAGTCCCTTTCTTTTCTTTGCTTCATTTATCAATTTTTTCTCCCATTCATCCAAGCAATTGCTCTGATTACTTAAGATGATTTCCAAATAGTTATATCTATTCACCACATTTAACTTTATATTCCCTCAATAAAAAATCTTTCTCTTCTCTTTCCCCAGCATTTATCATCATTACTTTTGATTTTTCTTCACTAATTTTAATCCCCATCTCTTTATTTACCCTTGTGCATGTCTTCAGCATAACTTCCATATCTTCATTACTTTCTGTGCACAAGAAGATATCATCAGCAAACAAAAAACCTGATAATGTATATACTCCCTTGCCATCTATTAATGGTATCTCTACCGCTCTTTCTAATGTTTCTATTGCTCTCTCTCTCTCTCTATTTCTCTCAAATATAACAAAAACAAAATAGGTGATACAGGGCATCCATGCCCTATACGTATAGTAATTATTTTCATACAATCTGTTAAGAAGATCCACTAAAGTTCCATTCATTCTCAAATTTACTAAACTTACTCATAATCTATTTTACTCTATCATATGCCTTCTCAATATCTATAAAGACCATATATAATTATCTATCTGTATTCCTACTCATATCTATAAATTGTGTGACTACAAATAAACTATCTCCTGTACACCTCTCCAATCTAAAACCTCCTTGCATTTCTCTCACTACATTATTTTTCTCCATCCATTTTGCCACCCTTCCAGCCGTCATATATGCAAAAACTTTATATAACGCTGATGTTACCATTATCAGTCTATAATTGTTTGAGTTTCTGTGGTCCTTAATAGCCTTACTCTTGTATTATTCCAGCTATCTGGAAATTCAGTCTGCTGTGCCATCTTATTAAAACATGATAATAGATTTAATTTTACCTTATTTCTTAAATTCATCATCATCTCTGCTGCCCATCCATCTAAACCTCTTGCTTTTTCACTTTTCAATTTCTTTCCTGTCTCATTCAATTCATTTTCTGTAAAACTAATATTTCCATTACTATGTGTTTTTATAATTATAAATTTTATTAAACGCTATTATTTCAGTAATAGTTTTAACAAGGCTGTAAACCTTAGCAATGAGCGTCTGAAAAAATCGTCACTAGGGACCTCTGTAGGTCTTTAAAACACATGCTTACGCTATGAAGAAAAGAGAGAATCCTTCTTTACTTCAACCTACTTTTATATATAAATAGGTGAAGCAGAAGTGTTTTGATCTAAGAGTGTGAAGCTATTAAATACTTCACTAATTAAGTCCACAATTCTTATAATACATTAACATCTACAGAGGTCCCTAGTGACGATTTTTTCAGACGCTCATTGCTAAGGTTTACAGCCTTGTTAAAACTATGTGTTTTTATGTTTATTATTACTCTGTCATTTACATTTAACATCTTTCTATATCCTTTATATACTTATTTAAGATTGTCTCTAATTTTTCTCTAGAGCTACTCTTTTTCCTCGTCATTTAGTGATACTATTTCTCTCTCCAACACATTCCTTCTTTTAATATATTTCCAAAATTTTTTACTCCCCATCTTTTTCATATTTATTAATAGCCTCCAATAATTTACTATTTAATTTTATTCTCTCTATATAATTATCTATTTCAGCCAACTTTTTAAAAAAATAGTTTTCTTACTTAACATCAACATCTTTTTCACTTCCGTAAAAAGCACAAGTCATCGCAAAAGCATTTTTAATTTGTTTTATTAGTTTCAATAAAAAAAAAAAAGGGAACTTTAAGGTGCCAAACCTTCTGAATAAAAAGATTACTTTTGGAAAACTTATTAACAATCGATTGATTGATTATCATTTACAAATTATTCCCACCACTCCTTCTTACATGTCCCCCAGTGGATGGCATAATTTCTCAGAGTTGTGGATATTACTAGCATAATGAATGTTAAAAGCATATGAGTTCAATAAGCAGACACAAAATATATGGATTAATAAAAAAAAACTTAATTTATTCACAATGAATATATAAAACTGTTGCTTATATATTTGCAACTGTCACTAGATTTACAAAATAATAAAGATAAATAAAATAATAAGAAATATTTTAAATTTAAGGCTTTATAATATCTATAATGATATCTTACCGTGTGAAATATTAAAACAGTTCCAAACCATGGTTTTCTGCAGATATAGTTCTTTTAATATATTTATGGATATCTCTCATTAGTTCCTCCAAAGATGATAGTTATCTTATCCTCCTGGTGCACTGGTGATGTTAGATAGGGAATATAGCAGCAATGGTGATGTTAGATAGGGTATAGTATCAGCAGGTCTTGAATCACTCTTACAGCACTGTCCACTTCTTTCTTCATGGCATTATTAAAGCATGAAATGACTGCTTTTGATAAACTTCAATATCAGTTTCTGAATTCAATTGCATTTTCCAGGTGTTTTGTGATTTTTTTCATCTGCCATACATAGTAGATGGTCTTCTGCTAGATAGAGTCATTATATTTGCTACTAAAAATGAAGTATTGAAAAATACTGTAAAACAGCCAGCAAGATATGGCTATCCAAGTTACAGTGGAAAAGTTTTAACTAGCAGTTTCTCTTCTCTGCATGGCATCACACTGCAACATTACTTCTTGAGTTGAATCATCAAATAGACTAGTCTGGACTAGACTAGTCTTAGTTGCTTGTTTCAGATCTATTTGTAATCTACTTGATGTTCTTCAACAACCTGTTTTCCAAACAATGGATTCATCATCATCTACTTACAACATTTGACCTCTATTTTTTGTAACATTATATTTTTTGGTAAACATTTTCTTTATTCCCTTCGCATGTTGTGGAGACAAATAATTTTCAGTTATTTTAAAATTAAAACATGATTTGACAAATAAATGAGCGAAAGAAAAAAGTTTTTTTCTTTTTCTTTATTTACATTAGTGACAGAAAGAAAGAAAAAAAAATTGTCATTGACTTTTAAAATTTGACTGCTAATTTTTAAAATATAATTAACTTCAAAATTTTAATATCATATTTAGAATTGCCATCAAATTTACTTTAGGAATTGAAAAGTTGTTTAATTAAAATCTACTCAGAAACAAGAAAATGAGAAAAGTTACAAAATGCTTGATATTTTTATAAATTACACAATTGAAAATTTTTGCACATATCAAACTATTTTCTTTCTTCCTTTACAGTGTAATTTATTATTTTACTGCCTCATTTAATACAAAGTAACTTTATAAAATATTTAATAATATGATTAAATTCATAAACTAATTTTTTTTAAAAAAAAATTTCTTAAACTAAAAATTTGGTTGTCATCTGATCCTTCGTGTCAGCCGCTAGAGGTGCGATTTCTAGCTAAATTTCTAGAAATATGCCGTTTCCGTGGCCGCATCCAAGCCTTTAAGCATTCTTTCTAAAATAAATCCTAGAAAGATTGTTAACTTGGAGTTAAGTCTTCTTTCTACGATAAAATCTAGAAAGAATGTTTACCCGGCTTAGCGGCTAACGGTGTGGCTTTTTCCGATGCTAAAAGCAGAGGAAAATGCTGTAGTTGTTTGTGTCACGCACTATATCGTAATGCTGTGTTATGTATTTGATGTAACAATATCGTACGAGGGTGTGTTAATTTGATCGTGTCAAAATTATTTAAATTTTCATCGGTGCCCTTTTTTTTAAAGACGAATTGATGTACTGTTACATTTTAACAATTTTAACAGTATCGTGATTGTTCCTCATAAATTTGTATTCCTCCTAAATTTTCGATTACGGTGGGTTATCGTAATATTTTAAAGATCATGCTTTGAGTCACGTTTTAGCGAGAAATTTTCCGAGACAAAAAGTATGGCAAATTCAAAAACAGAAAATATGAAAATATGGGAATTGCCAGACATGGAAGCCAGTGCTGTAACATTTCTACAGCAGAAAAACATCATGCTGAAAGAAAAAAAGATATTTGTGCGGCGAATGTATGAGACTTGAGGTCCATAAAGATCTTTGGACTTTCATTTGTAAGTCTCGTTCTTGCCGAAAGAAATGTGCACTTCGAAAAGGCAGCTGGTTTGAGGGATTTCAAATGCTGTTAGTCAAGTCTTTACGTTTGCTGCATTACTGGAGCCATGACGAATTGACCATACAGCATGCCATTAATGATACTGAAATGTCTACCAGTAAATATTATTAACCAAATTGATAAATAAAGTAACATAACATACACACACAAAAATTGTTGTTAAAAAAATGTAAATTATTATTTAAAAATACACAAAAACACCCCTCCCACTAATTGTTGTCAATGAAATGTAAACAAATTAAAGTAACAAAAATTATTATTTAAAGATCCATAACCCCCCCGTTGTTTGTTTAATTTTGTCACTTAAATTTTTAAAAACAGTATTACTATTTAAACACAACTCAAATTACTATTTAAACATACACCTTTTTAAAAAGATCCGTTCTTGTCAATAATAATAAAATTAAGAACTATTATTGTCCCATTGTCAAAAATATTAGGTTTTTGGGAAACCAAAACAATAATTTATAAACAAAAATAAGTCAATCGGTTGTCAATCAAATGTAATAAATAAAAGTAACTGAAAAAAAAAACAATCCCTTTCTCCAAATTATTGTTGTCGGCAATCAAATGTAAAATAAAAGGAAGGTAAATTAGTATTTAATCATCATCCAAAAACAGCCACCCCTCTCACTAATTATTGTCAGTAATCAAATGTACACCACCATTAAAAGTAACGTAAACTACTATTCTTTAAACGGTTACACCCCTTTCCCCAATAATTGTTGTCTACAATCGTAAATACAAAAAAACACCCCTTCCAATAATTAGTATCGGCAATCAAATGTAAACCAATCAAAGTAAGACCGCAACTTAAAATTACTATTCTTTAAACGGTTAACCCACCCCTTCACCCAATAATTGTTGTCTACAACCGTACACACAAAAAAACACCCCTCCCAATAATTAGTGTCAATCAAATGTAACCCAATCAAAGTAAGATGGTAACTTATTATTTAAACGTAACCCAAATTACTATTTGAAACTACACCGAAAAACAACCTTCTGTCAATAAAAATTAAACAAACAACAACTATTATTGTCCCATTGTCAAAAATATTTATTCGTAGAAACAAAAATCATAATTTATAAATGAAAGGAAGTCATATCGGTCATCAATCAAATGTAAACCGATAAAAGTAACGGTTTTAATTTTTATTTAAACATACACACACACGCGCACGAAAAAAAAACAAACAACACTTCTCCCAATAATTGTTGTCGGCAATCAAATGGAAACCTATCATAGTAACATCAATTATTATTTAAAGACCCATCCAAAAAAAACCCGTTCTCTCTTAAATTTCGGCAATCCAATTTTACAAAAACAGTAATACTATTTAAAAAAAAAAAAAATTACTATTTGAACACACACCAAAAAAGACCCTCTTGTCAATAAAAATTAAAAACAACTATTATCATACCATTATAAACTTTGTAAACAAACAAACAAAAAAAAAAACACATCAATATTAATAGAGAATCGCTGGCCCGGAAAAGTTATATTAATGTGTTTTTGATTAGAAATCGCGCCTCTAGCGGCTGACACGAAGGATCAGATGACAACCAAATTTTTTTTTCCCATGCAGCTTTGTAATATAACTAATTCAAGCTGCTATGAGATTTGTTTTAGTTAGAGTATATATATAATTTTAACTTTCCTATATGAAATATTGATAGAATTATCTTTATAAGATAGTTATTATTAAGCTAATCATTACATCTGTATAAATACACACTACGAAGTTAGTGCAGTAGTATGGTGACAAACTAGTGAGCTAAGGATTTCTAAACTGAAATTCCACCTATGATTTTGTTGTTGAGAATGTCATATGATCTTCCAAACAATCCTTTCAATTATTTTTTTAAAATATCAATATGATATACTTATGTTATTATAACTGGATGGAGGTATTGGTGTGAAGGTAGGAGATGGAACACCTTCCCCAAAATATAATTAGTTCAAATAATGAAATTTAATATATAAGATATAATACTAAAGAAATAAAGGTAATGTTTAATATCAAAAAATATGTATAAGTATATAAGATATTAAGAATGCTATTCAAGATATTAAATATTAAAGTAAAATATTAAAAATATATATATATAGTTATATATCATATAAGAGCATGAGCAACGTGAAGAGATCACTCTGAGAGATCATTGTGAGATCAGCACAATTAACTTCCTAGAGTAACTATGATTAACTATACATTACCAGCATTAACAATAAGTAAAAGTAAGTATAAGTAATACTCATCATTATAAGTGATTAACAATAAAATAAATCAACAAACAATCTTGTGATTGGGTTTGAAATGGGTCTATTGTAGACCAGGCAAACTATTTAGCCTTTGCCAGATTGGGTTAATTATTTAAACATTAATTTGGATGCACAAACTTAAGTGCTAATCCATAAGAATATATAATCATAAAAAATAATGCTGTGACATTAAAACATGCTGATCATCATCAATTCTCTGGCCACTTAGTACCTTTAATGTACTGACCAACTATAAACTTGATTTCTAATAAAAGCTAAACTAAATAAGATGTAGTGCATGGGCTTTAAAAAATATTCTCTTTATGCCAACCAGAATAATGATGATAAGCATCATTGATGGGAATATCATCATCATTGGATGCCCATAAACATTAATATACACCCTCTTCCATATGCTCAGAGAACATAAATCTATAATTGTTACTATGATCAAGAGATGTCGCAACATACAGTATTCTAAACTATTTAGAATCAAGTTCACTGGAATAAGTTTAATAACAATAAAATTCAAGTTTATTAACAACAGTAACAAAAAAAATAATATTAAGATCTACAGAATTTGGCTATACCCATAGAAGTCATCTGATTTTGATTAATATACAAAATAAAAATTATCACATTGTGATTTACAATATATGTTCCAATATGTTTACTTAAAACAGTCAGCATACATGTGGCTTAATAATTTCTGAATGTATTTGAATTATCATTTAATAATAAAATAAATGATTAAAATGTACATATATGTCTATCTGACACACATTCATATATCTACACACATACATGTAGTATAATTTTAAAAATGAACATATTTGAATTGTCATTTAATAATAAAATAAATAATTAAATTTACATATAAGTGTCTATCTGACATACATTGATATTTGCACATAGAGGTGCAGTACAATTAATGAATATATTTCAATCATCATATAAAATACAATAAAGATTAAAAACGTCAGTTATCACATTTTAAGAATACGAAAAACTTATACTCGGTTTACTTAAAACATATATATATATATATAATCACACAGACATGTGATACAACAATTAATTAACCTATTAGAATTCTGTTAAATAATAAATGAAATTAACATATTCCAAATTAAATGCATCTTTAAATTAATCTAAAAATATTTGTTTTCTCAATTTCTTCTTTTTCTTTAAAATAGGATTATTAATGAATTCAATCATTTCATTCAAGCAAAATTATGTGTTACTCATTTAAAATGACTTTTTTTCTTTTCAATAAACGATTCAAAATATTACCATTCTCAATTGTATATTTCACTTTTAAAAAATGTCATTTTAACTAAAGAAATTATTTAAAATTTCATTCTCATTATATCTAACATTACTCATTAGCTTGTTCTTCATGTATATACATTTATTTGTGCCTCTCTGCATATATCTGGGATAGCATATGTATCACTAATTCATCAACTGATGGTTTCTCTTGATGGGACCAGTCTGGGATTGTCATCATCATAAAGGTATAGTCCAAGTAACTGTTGACATTCCAATCGGTTCCACTTAGACTTCAGGCAAGCGGTTGCCTCCTATATCATATTTCCTTCCAAGTGAATTCAAACTCCACCATCATGAACTAGTAGCTGGTGCTTCTGGATATGCTTTCCTTGCAGTCTTACATCTTCATGGTAATTTTCAGTCCTAATCTGAACTACTCTGCTAATCAACTCCTCAAAAAACTACTATTAGCCCTCAATATTTTTATCAACCCTTTTATACAGTCAACTGGGGTGACAAAAATATACTAATTAAAAACTTTTTCTTATCTCTCTTGATTAAAACTACTTTAATCCTTTCAAAAGCACTTTTAATTAAAAGCTACATTTGGAAATTAATCTACAAAGATTTTTAAAAATAGATAATAGAAATGTTTATAATTATAAGTTCTATTTTATCATAAAACATACTTGTTTATAATTTCAAAATCAGAACTCAATAAAAATAGTTATTAAACCTTTTTGAATGTTTATGTTATAATATTTTATTTTAAATTCAAAATTATTTAATTCTTTACTATGATTATTTTATTCCAGGAAATGTAGAAAAATATCTACGAACATTTTGTCTGTGTTTATTTCTATTTTTCCTTTCAACTTTATATATATATTTGTGCACACAAACTATGTTATTGTGTACCATGCAACAGATATATATATATATTAACTATTTTACTGTAAATGACATATTCAAAGATTAAATTTATCTTTAAAACAATGATTACTTATGGTGGTTAAAAATATATAAAGAATGTTCACTTAAATTGCATCTAATTATAAAATAACAGACTTTCTATAGAAAAGAATATTTTTCAATCATCATATATTTATTATGTATACATTATTTGAATATGCATTTTAATTATATAGGACATTAAAATTTATGTAGCTCTAAAATTGGGATGTTAAGATTATATTAAGAGAGTGGCAAGTAATAGCTAACTACTATTTATGACAATCAAATATTATCACTTAAACATATCACTCTGTTTTCTACTCTATTTAATCTGCCTTTGAGTGAAATACATAGAAGTAAATACGTTATTTGCATAATAAGAGTCTAATATCATAATGTTTAGTGCATCTGCTCTAATAAAATTGCAATTTTTTTTTTTTTTTTAAATTTCAAATAGACTTATAATTTTTTTTTTTCAGATTGCTGTTCTCATAATCAATTTAACTATCCAATTAAAACCAAATGATAAGTTAATTAAAATTAGAATTTTTTTTTAAGTTTAAAAAAAAACATGACTTTTTTTTCAGATTGCTACCCCATAATCAATTTAACTGTCCACCCAAAAGTAGATAATAAATTAAGAATAAAAAAACAAAATTATTAAAATCTTCATTATCTAGTAGTTAGCAAACCTGGTGAAATTTGTCTTTCATTATCTCAGGATGGTGGATAAATCTTTGCATGACAGAGAATTATTTAAAAGAGTTTTATCTTTTACCTATTTAAACATTATATTTCTAATAATAAAATAAGAAATAAATTAAAATAATAAAAATGATAAATGCCCAGCAAATAAAACATTTATAGCTAATACAGTTTTTTTTTCTAATAAGTAAAACAGAATAATTTTTCTATCTTTTTTATATCAAATTTGAATTTTTGATGAAATAATGTGGAAAGAGATGATCAGTCTTTTCTCACATTTAAAATAATAATTTTATATTTATAAAAATCTTATATTTTAATAAAAAATTATTTGTTTTTACTCTCACACAATTTATGTTATTAAAATTAGATCTTTTGGAGTTATTTGCTTAAAACTTTGATTTTTGGAAAGCATCCCAAATGCTAACTGAGAAATCATTTACTTAATTTCAAATACTTAATGCTATACATTTAGAAAATTTAGAGCAATTTCAAGATAAATAGTTTTTTAATAATCAAGTTTTAAGTAATTTTAATTCACACTTTATCAAACTTTCATGCAAATAAAAAAATTTTCATCAGGTTTAAAAAATATATTCTAAATCACTTTATTTTTAAAATTTAAAAGTTAACAGAAATTTTAACATTTATTTAACAATATAATCTTTTAAAAACTTATTGCAAGACAATCACCTCTCTACTATTTTTTTATTATTTATTAATAACCTCTCTACTAACCCTTTAATTAAAGTAAAACAGTCAAAAGTAAGTGGGGGGAGATTACAGTTTTTCTTTCTTATTTTACACTCAAGCTAAAAACAACAAAATATCCATTTATTGACAAATATTCAATTGAAAGCTAGTCAAAGGGTGCCTATATAAAAAAAAGGTCCTAAGCCTGCTTGAAACCTAAAAAATTTTTAAATCCCAAGTCAAGGGCATGGGTAGATGTTAACTACTAGATTATTCACACACATTATAAACATTCAAAATTTATCAATGAATATTTGTTTAATATTTAAAATATTTACATACCTGGAATCAATTTCTGCATTTGATTTAAATTTCCCATTTGAACCAAATAATCTAACAGGAATTCGCTTAACAACAGTGCTAGTCTTTTTTTCCAAAATTGCTTGAGCTTCACAAAGAGCATCTTGAAATAGCAGTCTTGATGTTTCTTCATTTGAATGTGCAATTGCAACTATCATATATATGTAAATGTTTTTAAAATATAACAATTTTAAAATAATTGATACATATATAAAATAGCAATGTGATAATATACAGCACATATTTTTAAAAAAAAGAAGAAAGGTTTCAATTTGGTTTCATAAATTTTAATATATTTTGTTTGTTGGATCAATTTTAAAGTAGTAGTAAATTTTGCATTTTTATTGCTTTTGTTATAAAGTTAGATTAGGGTTTATAAGTTAGCATATTTAGATTTCAATTTATTTATTTTTAGTAAGTGCTATACATGATCATATTGCTATTTCATATATGTAGCAATTATTTACTATTTTAAAATGCATTTTAAAACTTATCTATATATATATAATGCATACATTTTTTAAAACATTTATTTATATACATATATTTTTAAAATGTAAGCATTTTAAAATAGTAAATAGTTGGTACATATATGAAATAGCAATATGATAATGTACAGTACTTATTAAAAAGAAATTCAAATAGCACATTTTAAAATATAAACTATCTTATAGCTCCTAATCAAACTTTATAACGAAAGCAATAAAAACATAAAATTTACTACTACTTTAGTTGCTCCATCAAGCAAAATACATCAAAATTTATGAAACCAAACTGAATCTTTCATTTAAGAACTTTTTTTTTTTTATAATTTTTTTTTTAAAAACAAGATGACATGTATGTATAATATTCATATAGGCACACACACACAAAGTGAGTTTTAAATTATATGTAGCAAGATTACCCTGCAAACAAAAATGAGCAAATAAAATAATATATTTAAAATATTTATAAAATTGCAAGTAAAATACATTAATAATAAATAATGATAATTCAGTATAGTATGTCTAAGAATAAAGAAATAGTTAATGAATTACTAAATATATTATGATCTTGCTATTTGGCCAGACAGAAAGAGCCAGAAAATACTTGTGGATGAATTTCCCTGCCAAAATTATGAAACTCATTTTTTTAAAAGTTATGAACATGAAATCATATATCCTCCTTGGATAATATATTTTGATAAAAAGATAAAATACTTTGTTACTATTGCCATATTTCTATGAACATATGATGATTACATTGTCCAAATCAGGATTCAACAATTGGTTGAATTCCAAATCAGAATGGCAGAACATGAAAAATCAAAGCATTATCATTTGGTTGCAATATTAAAATGTACAGAACTGCAGAAGATACTTTCAATTGAAAAAAGTTTATATAGACAAGGTACAACAGAAGTTACTAATCAAGAAAAATTGGAATATGTCAAGTTTTTAAAAGATTAGTATCAGTGATAAAATTTCTAGCTAAATGAAATTTGGCCTTTTGAGGATCTATCAAAAACATACATGATTCATATAATAGAAACATTTTAGGAATTCTTGAACTGCTTGGTAAATTTGACTCAATAATTCAAGACCATGTTCAAAATTGCCAGTAAACAGATCTAGAATATTATCTAAACAAAATGACTCAAAATGAATTTAATGGAATGTAAAATCCAAAACCAGATTATAAATCAAATAAAATCAGGAAAACATTTTGCTGTAATTTTTGATATTCCAGATATCAGCCATCAAGATATATCACTAGTGATGCATCACATTGTTCAATCATTGGTGTTTATGAACAGTTTATTACATTTTAAATGTAGAAAGCAGTTCCAAAGAAAATTTATAAGCCATGCTAAAGCAAGAAATTAATTCTCTAGGATTAAATATTATACGGATAGATAACAGTTTACATATGAAGGAAAAAAATTTTGGAGTTCAGACTACTCTTAAAGAAAAATTCAAGAGCAATTTTTATATCCTGTGTTTGTCATAATTATAATCTTGTTTTGGCAGATACAATTAAAACTTGTGCTGCTGCATTAACTTTCTTTGATAAACTTCAACATAATGTTTTATTATTATCATCCATAAAGAGATAATCAGTTTTTCACAAATATTTTAAAGATATTACTATAAAGTTTCTTCACAATACAAGGTGGGAGTGTCACACTCAAAAGTGTTAAAGTGACAAGGTACCAAGTAAGTGAAGTTTAGGATTCTCAAGTTAAAAGTAATGCAGAATCACTTGCACATTCAGTAAAAGATTACAAGTTTATAGTATTATTCAGATTTTGATATGATTTACTTTTCCATAAAAATTTTGTTAGCAAAGAACTTGAAAATGATTCCATGGATATTTCTATAGCATTTTCTTCATTTAATAACTTTTATATAGTTGATCAAATACTGGATTCAAGCAAATATTAGGTGAAGCAAAATATTCACAGAAGATTTGTAGATAATTTCAGAATTTCAAAAGAAGAGATTGAAAAAGAGAAAGAAATATTTCAGTTATGAAGTCAATGACAAACAATAGTTAATTCAAAGTAAATTCTTTTTAATATAGTTCTAAATAAAGCAAATAATCATTACAAACTTGATTTGAACAACTAATAAATTGTAGGAATTTATTTGGAATTTTGGAAAATGAGAAAAGACAAACTAAAAAAATATGGCACACAGAAATTGTTCTGACAAATACTAAGACTCATCTACTAATTTTGTAAAGGAAATGGATTTAGATGAAAATATATTGATCATAAAATAGAAATTCTAAAAATTATTCTTTCATTAGGATATTGTGCAAGGCTTTCTAAATAAAATGTATCAATTTCTAACAGAAAATGATAAGAGCTATGCTTTTACTAATCTCTTCATTGTTCTTCTGATATATTTAAACATACCAATGCTTCTGGAGAAAGGACATTTTCTAGATTAAAGCTAATAAAAAATTACTTTACAGTCAACTATGATCCAAGGTAGGCTAAACAATTTAGCAATCCTATCCATTGAAAATCAAGAAATACAGCAATTAAATTTTGATTCAATATTAGATTTCTCTGAGCAAAAATCTAGAAGATATTTTTAAATATTGTTTTATACTGTTTTACTATAGATGATATTTTGTTTAAATTATACTATTTGATTACTAATTTTTTAAAATTAAAAAAGCGTTAAGAGTGCCATATTTTGAAGGGCCCAGCAAGAAATATCCAATTGGCCTCTGCAATAATTGAATCTGATCTTGATTATGGTAATACTTCTTTTTTAAAATTTTACTTATAAATGTTTAATTGTGTTGATAAGACAATATTGCACTGGCCCATCCTATATAATAATAATAATAATAGCATCTGAGTTTGATATTATACATCTTTTATATAAATATTTAAAGAATATTTACATGACATACAAGATATATTTAAGATTTACTTTATAATAATTATTAATTTGACTAAATTCAGCTATCGCAAACATAATGACTATTTAAATTAAATGTAGTTTCAATGCAATAAAATATATCCTTTGTCAA
Source organism: Epiperipatus broadwayi (assembly GCA_028023455.1). Classification (NCBI taxonomy): domain Eukaryota; kingdom Metazoa; phylum Onychophora; class Udeonychophora; order Euonychophora; family Peripatidae; genus Epiperipatus; species Epiperipatus broadwayi. The sequence continues at coordinate 9,738,596 of JAQFVV010000032.1, forward strand.
TAATGCTTCATTGATGTCTATATTTATCATTCTTTAGTACATATAGACTCCATGTACTCCACTATCCTGGAGATTCTATTGCTCTGACTGAATGTCATAATATATACACAGAAAATATACAATAATTTAATGTTTTTCCTGGATGTTATAAATAGTGAAATATTTTAATAAATGGAGATTCAATTTTTAAACTTACTGTAGTGCTATGTACTCATAATCGAGAGATTTACCCTTTTTGACTATATTATAGAGCTCACTATCTACAATATTTGTTAAAAACCTTAAATTATCATATATGATTTAAATGGAGGAGGGGCGTTTACAAACAAAATGATAATTAAGAGTTCTTATAAATCAATTTTTCAAACCTATATAAACTTGCTGTCAAGATTTCCATCCATTCATTTAAAAACAGGGCTGATAGTGTATTACTGTCAAAACCTACACACCTCGATTTGATTGGATATTAGCTTAATAATATAGTGCCCGCAAATTTTAACTAGAATTAAAACTGGAATCTCATTTATTAAAATAGTTCAAGACAGAATGATGTAATAGTCCTGAGTATTTGATCGATTAGTGTTTAATAATAAAGTCTTACGCCTTAAATCCAAATAACTCAGAGACAATACAAAATAGAAGGGAAATATAATTTAGATTAATCATAAATTATACTAATGGTCAGACCAGGCTATATTCATAAAAATATTATAGACCACAGCCATCTTTCCAGACCATTAAACCACTCCTAATTAACTAAAGGGAATTTAGATCCTCTATTGATTTAGAATTTATGTTGGTTTAAATCAGGGTGCCATCCAACTACTGACAAATCCATGGGAGGAGATTCTACACCATCTGCATTGTTAAATTAGACCACGACTAACTTGGTTGAGTATGAAATTTTATCTTAAAGGCTATTATGAAGTTAATTTATTATTTTAGTCAAACAATATTAATGCAAACAATTCATTCACATTATGGTATATAATTTAATATTCAAATGGCAAGAATTTATGAGAAGAGAGACAGAAGACTACATTAATCAATAATATCAAAAAAAAAAAAAATGTTTATTATGTTATAATATTATTGATTGAACTGTCTACATTATTCTAATAAACTTAATGCTATATATTAAGATATATAAAATATTATTACATTATTGTTTTAAATTATAAAATGTAAATAATAATAAAATACATAAGTAAATTATTATAAATATTACCGCCCTTTAGATGATCACCCTTTCAATATTAAAAGTTTTGTTAAAGTCTCTGGTTATAAATCCTTTTTGTTAAGCTTAACATTTGTCAATTCATTTTCATTTTCCTTCATTTGTTTTGTTTTTATATTATGAAGTCCATTCCAGTATATTTCTTATTCTTGGTTTACTTATTTTAGATGCCATAGAATCCATTCTTGTTGATTTACAAATATTAAGGATTTCAACTTCTTTAGCTGCTTTATATTTTTAAAGGACTTAGATCAAGTTTCTTCACTTCTCTAGAGACACAAATATTCCATGAGAGAGGGCTTCATTTAACATGTATATGTGCAGGCCCAATTCTAATATAGGTTAAACACAACTCAGAAAATGGCAGTTCAAATTTGATCACATATCAGGTTTTGACTAAATAATTAATTAGGACTACATCATGTCCAAGATAAATGGGCAGCTACTGTGAATTTAGCAACATGTCATCAGAATCATTTTACAATATTGATTTTTATTCATAACTTGGCTGCTAAAAAAAAACAACTTGAAGTTTTTATGAGCAGCTAATGATGACAACTAAACAAAAGAAGAAAAAAAACGCATGAGAGTGTGAGCTTTTAATAAAAATTTTAATTAGATTTTATACTCTGAACTGTCCATTGTTTAAAAAAATATATTTTATTGCTTTTTTCATTATTTTTTTTTAGTTAGTTTTATTAATTACAATAACAAAAAATATTTATTAAAGTATAAAAATCTTTTTATATAATCTTGACATTTTAATGAAATAAAACTTTAATCTTTTTTTTTTAAATCATATTTTAATTTCAAACTTTGAATAATTAAATTTTAAATTTTGAACTTGTGAATATTGAATTTACAAAGAAAATAGGCAAATTTAAATATGTGAACTAAAAGAAATCTTTTTCTTTTTTGTTTTATTATCATTATTAAAACTGTTACCCCCAAGGTGACCTACATTTAGCCACTCTTTTATTTCTCAAATATGGTCAGTTATATATCTTATTTTGCAAATGATACAGTATATAAACATATGTATATCTGGAAGGTAAAAAAAAAAAGTAATTCATTTAAATAGAAGTCTAATTCCCATTCCATTCTCATTGTGATATGCTACTGTGTATACTTTCATACAAATTTAGTATTCTCTTTGAGAAATGATCAGGTTAATATATAAAAAGCATATTACAAAATTAAGCTTAAATCTAATAAAAGTATTAGATTGTAAAAAAAAGATTTTTACATTAATAAAATAATAGTAATAATAATAATAAGCTTACTATGTCTTTGTCTGATATGAGTTTCTTTATGGATGGAATTAAAGGGTTCAATGCAATGGCTATTATTTACAGTTGAGCTGAAATAAATGAAAAGAACATAGAAATAAATACTATGACATGCTTATAATAAAATATACATCTTTATTTAAACAATTAATTAAATATGCTTGTCTATTCACAGTTTTCTAAGCTTCTATTCTAGTTAATTATTAACATCTTAAAACAAGCCACAATCATAATTTTGGAGACTATTACATGATCCTTAATTATGTCAGGCTCAAAACTCTATCTTTTAATTAATAATTTAATTTTACTATTTTTCTTTTTTTTATCAAACTCTTGTTTAATAAATAAACTATATATCATCATGAGAATTTTCCTTTATCCAAATTAGATAATCAAAAGATAGTAATAATATTTTTCAAAAAAAAAAATTTTAATGCATAACTTTTTAATATACCACCTGAATAGACAAGAGCAAATGGTCGTATATGCATCTTCATAGGAAAGTAGACTTTGTTCAAAACTAGATGATAAATTTACATTTTACTCAAAGATATAATGGATTCAATATAGATATGTACTGATTGCTTTTGCATTGAAGAATTTATTTTAGAAACCTTTTGATACACTACATGGAATAGACTAGATCAAATGGATTTATATCCATCTTCATAGAGAAAATAGTCTTTGTGTAAGGACTAGATGATCAATTTACTATTTATTCAAAGATATAATGTATTCAATATAATCATGTATCAATTGTTTTGCATTAATAAATTTGTTTTAGAATAGCATTTAAGAACTTTTTTTAAATCAGACAAAAATATATTACAATTTCCTTGCAAGTAAACTTTTGACTTTTTTGATTCAAAAACATTTCAAATGATTTTCATAAAATATTTGAAATTTAAAATGGAAATCATACAAAAGTTGGCAATAAAAATTTTGCAATTAGGTCTACAATAATTCCTACTTGCTTTAAAAAAAATTATATATATACTCATAAAGATATATAAATAACTACACAACTGAATCCTCCCCCCCCCCCTCAACCCAAGTTTACCTCCAATAAAAAATTTGACAATAACACTGAAATATTTTAAATACGTCAAATATATAAAATCATTTTTAGGATCAGATGATAAAATTGAAATTAATATAATTGCTACATCTTACCTGGCATATATAAATATGATAGATCAACTCTTTCCATAGTTTTCAGAATAAGGATTTATTAATAATTATCAGCATCCTCAGATCATTCTACCTCATATGGTTAAAACAGAATAAGAATTTGATATAGATCTACAAAATTACAGGAAGTCAGATATATTGAAGAAAAGGTCATTGTAAAAGATGTCTATCCCTTATCTAAGACTGTAACAATTGAATGTTTACTATATTCTTTACAACTTTTAATAGTAGGCCATTTATACTCCATTAGCATATCTTTCTTGCAGTTTGTATAAGACAAATAAAAAATCATTTGAAAATTTAATATAATTCTTTACATATATATCTATTTAATAAAGATACAATTTTAAAATCTCCTTTATTAGTCTAATGTATATTTAGTAAAACTTCTACATGTATTTCTTTTCATTTTTGTTTCTAAAATTATCTCACAAACATTTCCCTAAATAATATTCAATAAATTGCTTAACAAAGTGAGAGGATTTAATTTATAGATAAGCTGACTTAATGCTTGTCACATAAAATCAATAAATATATTCAGTATATTATATATAGAGCACACAAATAAGGTCTTAACAAGCTTTGCAGAATATCCACAACCCCAGACCATACTGCAAGCTTGTTAAATTAGGTCATGTGACATATGATTTGATTTCTTTGTAATATATATATATTTAATAATAACGGTCGGGATGAATGGATCAGTCTTACGAATCTGCCGTACAAGGATGCCACCAGGCCATTCGTACCTGGAAAATTTATATAGTAGGCAGATGCTTAAAGTTAAGATCCAATTTTATTTTATTATAGGCCATTAGCCCCAGTCACTAGCTCACGGAGCAGCAGAGATAATGTATACTTTATTTTTAAAGAAAATTTAGATAATAAAAAATAAGAATAAGCCACTGCCAGATTAACAATACACAAAAACATTTATTTTGCACATATATAAAATTTAGAATTATTTATTTTAGTCTAACTTTTACTTTAGAATTTAATTTACATTTTATTTTAACAGATGAATTATTAATATTTTATTAGAGTATCGAGTATGGATAGACTACATAGATTGCACTCGAAAAAGAAAATATTCTACATCCCTTATTTAATCCTAGGCCAAAAGTTTGCAGTCAAACTAACGCCAATCTATCTGATATATTGACGTATTCAATGCAGCATGAATACGACACCACAATACCGTACTGTCAGAAATATACATCTGAACAGCATGGTTATCGAGAAATCTCTCTCGTCCAGTACAGGAATACTTCGTCTGTCTGGCGAGAAAAACAATAAAAAAAAGAAAACTCCATAGGAAGGAATTGCGGTCCTTTTTACCGTCTTATTATCTCATTCCATAGGCTAAAGGGGTGATCCAAGGAGCAGGGAATACCATCTGCTTCCGACTGTAAGTAAGAAATGGGACTTATTTTGCCCAAGTGTGGCATATAAGGTGATCCTGCACATAGCGGATCTTCATGCTACATTTACTAATTACACCAATACATCCAATCCACTGACCCAATTTAACTGTGAAACAAATAACCTAAGATTTACCCTCCCTTAAACTAACATAACTTTACGAATCTATGCAGCCATTCACGCCCGACTTAAATTTAACATGATTTAATTAAAGGTTTTAGCTTAATGTGAAAAAAACAAACATAATAAACACTTAAAAGAATGGAAAATATAAATTAATGGAAATGATTTTAAAAAAAAATACATTCAATAAAAATAATTATTAATAAATGATTTATTTTGGTCAGATAGGAATTTCTATTTAAATACTGGGAAAGTTTTATAGTTAAAGTTCATTAGTTATACAGTTCTTACGGTTTTATAAGAGAAGAAGTCCATAGTTTCTAGTTGCTTGTAATTGGGATCCAGTGTTGTTTCTAATTCCCTAGGTCCTTTGCTGCAGCTGGTATAGTTCTTTGCAGGCTTTTATTGCAGAACCCTAATGTCATGGGGTCCGCAATAACATTTCTTTTTTTTTTAGAAAAACTGAAGGGATTGAAAGTGCATCTTTTCAATCCCTTCTCCTTCAACTCTCCCGGACTTAACACATATAGCAGACATACTAATTTATTTCCAATCCCCTTTTTATATTAAAATCTCGGATTGACTGGACATGACATCATGATAATGATGATCCTTTCGCTGTGGTCTGTTTCCTGAGGGATTTTTTTTATTGGCTATTCTGTTCTTATTTGTTTTCTCTATCTGACCTTTAATTATAAATTTTGAGATGCCCAAAGGCTAGTTCACTTTGACTAATTAAAATAATCATTTCCATTTTACACAATAGCATTAATTAAATTTTTTACATTCTTAAAGATATATTTTTATCTTTAATATCTTTAAGTTTTTTTTCTTAAAATTTAGTTTTAAAACTTTTTGGGTTTTTTTTTTAATAAAGTTTTCTTTTAATAATTTCTCCAGCTGTGCGATTTTATATATATATGAGTTTAGATTACTTTTAATTTTCAATTTTTAAAAACAAATTTTTATTTGCGAACTTTTTATTTTTAGTTTCTAATTTTATTTATTAGAATGTAACAGCATGTGTGCCCGTTACAATTTAGTAAAACTTCTACATGTATTTCTTTTCATTTTTGTTTCTAAAATTACGTCACAAACATTTCCCTAAATAATATTCAATAAATTGCTTAACAAAGTGAGAGGATTTAATTTATAGATAAGCTGACTTAATGCTTGTCACATAAAATCAATAAATATATATATTATATATAGAGCACAAATAATCTCTTAACAAGCTTTGCAGAATATCCACAACCCCAGACCATACTACAAGCTTGTTAAATTAGGTCATGTGACATATGACTTGATTTCTTTGTAATATATATAGATACAAATTTAATAATAACTACAAAAAAATAAATCCTTTTAATATAATATGTACATAAAGTTGAAATCTGATTGGTTAAATATCATATTTTGCAATTGCTGATTCTATGTATATAGAACAACTAACAGACGATTATCTAGTGTTATAGAATTTAAAAATGGTCCACTTTATCGCTGTTCTTCTAAACTTATAGACTGCAACTAGATATAACAATGGCAATGAACATTTGAATAAGTTAATACAAGTCTAATTCGATTAATTTCTAATTTTTTTTAAAAATAACTTTATATATTAAAATAAATAGATTAAATCAATGCATAATACTAATTGGCATTAATTATAAACAAATATCACAATAGCTTGCTGTATACAATTGTCTTGATATTTGTTTACAATAAATATAGTTAGATATTATGCATTAGGTTATTATTTATTTAAGTAATAATGATTTTAAAAAATTACTAAAAGCATTAAAAATTAATGCCATCTTGTGAATTGAAATTAGAAAGTTAAATGAGTTTGCCATTGTAATATCCTTGGTTTATTTAAATATTCACTACTATTGTCGTAGTGGCTAAATAGTGATCTATTTATAAGTTTAGTCAAGCAGAATCTGTTATTTTCCTATTTACTAGTAAATTAGGCTCTGTAATCCTAGATAGTGTTGCTGGTTGTTATATTTATTTTAATAAATACCATTTAGCATTATGCATTTGTTAAATTAACATTGCCATATTATTAATAGTAATTATTTAATATTTACATTGCAGGTTGTTGTTTTTTTCATTTATAAAAATTACAAATTTATATTGATAAAAATATATTAAAATGAATATAAATTATCAATTCTTAAAAGAATTTATAAAAAAACTTACATTTTGAGTGGTAATTAAAAAAAGACTTATTTATAAAAATATTAATTAGATAAATGCCCACATGGCTAATTAAGATTATTTAATAGTTTACCATTTACACTTAACACTTGGAAGTTTTTTATTAACATATCTTTCAACAATTTTTTTTTAGTTATAAAAATATGAAATTATCTTTCAATTATCCAGTTTCTTAATAAGACCTACCTCCAATTCAGTATGTATAATATTTTGATTACTTCTAAAAGCTCCAGGCGATCGATATCAAAATAATTATCATGGATAATTAGAAAACATTTAAGTTGCATTTTAACTGCTTCTTATTAACACCATTAATATTAAGATAAAAATAAATAAATACTGAAATCATATTTTCTTAAGATATCAAGTTTGTTCGCTTATAGTAATTTTTGATTAAACTACAGATGCAATATTATTTATCTCTCAGTATAATAACCTTTATGAATATAGAAACAAAATATTATCTTGCCATATAGGCTCTGAATTTCCAACATTTATTTTGACAATTTTGACATGAAGACCATATAATAATATCTATTACCAATTATAATTTACTAGCTTACCACCAGTTACTACAATCTCAAGAATTATAATAAGTTAAAGTAAAAAGACGATCTTGTTTCGACATATTTTAAATATATATATATATAGGTTTATATGTATATAATTTATTATTTCTAAGAATTATATTAAATAACATCTTGGAATGTGTTTTGGAATCAATTTTATATCTACAAAATTGATTAGTAAATAAAGAAATGGGTAAAATTAATGTAAAATTTAAGGACAAGTTCAGAGACATATTTAATCTGAATATTCATAAGAAAGAGATGTTAAAAGCAATTTAAAGAAAGAAAACAGAAAGTTCATTAGTATTATTAGTCGCAAGACAGCTAGAGATAAAATGCTGGAGGAGATAAAAGCCAAAGCTAGACTAAAGAAGGGTGAGATGAAGTCTCTTAAAGAAAGGTTAGGCAGGAGAAAAGAAGTGAAAAATGCAAAGGCAAAATTTAAATGTGACAGTATGCCAAATTTTAGGGAAATTTTTAGTAAGGAGTATTGTTTTAGTGTAATAAAGAGTAGGAAGAAAAAGTTGATTTCAAAAGGCACTTACAATGACAGAAATTTTATACCTTACCCCAAGAAAATATAAGTCTCTGTAAAACTTACTATACTCAGTTAATAGTGCAATTTAGAGACAATGCTTGTCAACCTTAGCCATTGATTGTTGATTTATAATAAAAGAGTGTATATGTTTAAATTATACTTGTTGCTATTTTTATATTATTTTTTTCCTCCCAACGATGGGAAAGTTGTACCTAACTGAAGTTTCACTTAGTTCCAATAGGTGCCCGAGGTTATCTTAGCTTAACCTTTTGTTTGAAATTTTCTGATTTTTAAAAAAAATAATGATAAAAATAAAAGTTTACTTAGTTAATGAGTAAAATAGGATAATCTTATGTAGTATTGTCTAAATATTTCAATAAAATATATTGAGTTAATTTGATAGGAATGTCAGACAATAATTTGAAGTAAAGAAAATATCAGAAATAGTTGTGAGTTGATAAATAATATTAAATGTATTTTAATATAACTATTATGTAATTCAATTTAATGTCTAAATTATAATAATTAGATATTGTAAATAAATGTTTTAAATAATATTAAGTAATAAATTTTAAAAAATAATCTGTAGGTTTTTATTAAAACAGTGTAAAAATATTTATTAGATTCAATTTAGCTTAGCATTTCACTTATAAAAATTATTTTGGATTAAATATTCATTAATATTTTTATTGTTGTAGTTTTAAAAATAACCTTTACACAATTAGTGTGAGGTCATGTTTATAGATTACCCGTGTATGTGCATGCAAGAATGACATGTAAACATAAGAATAAAAAAATAATTTAATTCCAATATTGATTTTAAAAAAAACAAACAAATGTAGGGATAAAGTTATTAAAGTTAAATATTTAAAAGTTTAGAGGGATAGCTCTGAATTTTATATTTATTGTATTTTATAAAATATCATTAAAAATATTAGATATTTGTTAACAATGAATTTTTGACTTTGCAGCTGTGGAGTTACGTGGTTTGGTATAATAAGATCAATTATGTCAGTAAAATCAATTTCATAGCTGGTCTGTCAAGAATATTAAAGTTTAAAAAAATAATTTTATTGTTTTTCAAGCCAATTGATCAAAAGTGGGAGTATTAAAGATTATTGGATATAAATACTAATCCAAGAGTCATTCAGGGGCTTATTTATTTTGTTTCTATGTGGCTGCATCCTCAACTCTTAAATAATTATAAAAAAAAAGTTGTAATTTTTATAAAACATTATATTTTATTTAAAAAAAATAAAAGTATGTTTTTACAACAATTCTAAATTGTTATACAGCTATGAAGGGCTGAAGTTAAAAAGGTAATCGTTTTCTGATATTCAAATTCCAATTGGAACATGAAACTGTAGTAAAAAATGTTTGAAGGAAATTTAGCGTCTCTTATTTCATGTACTTTTAATCTGTTCGTTTTTCTTTATTTGAAAATAAAAGTAAAATTAAAGCATAAATTATTAATTATATATATGGCTAAGCAATCTGATGCAAATAACTGTAGGATACTTAGACTTTATCCTATTAAATTAAAAATATACGTGAGGAAGAAATTAAAAGACATTGATAATTTTGAAAAATATGTCAGTTTGCTCTTAAATTACAAGTGACTTTAAATTCGATGCTTCGCTATTAATACTTGAGATCTAATTTAAATATGCTCTTCCATAATAATGCTCTTTTCTAAAAGTAAATTTAGAAAAGAGAAAAATATTATATTAATGTAAAGAAGAATGAACTTTATTTGCAGAGCGTTCTATAATTGAATATCGATTTTTTTTTCCTAATGTCCAACTTTAAAATTTATTGTATATGAGACAGTAATTATCATAGTCTGGAAAGTGTTGGACAAAAATGTTTTAAGCTACATTTAATTAAGGATAAACTTACAAATAATGATTAACTAAAAGGTTATCATTTATACCTTTATCTGAAATGGAAATAATTCGTTTTAGCTAAATGTAAGCAGAGGAAAGTATGTATTTTAAAATAATAATTCTCGTATTTGTCAAATACATCGTAAATTGTTATATTTGCCATTACTTATAAGTAATTTTGTGACAAGTAATCTTAGCTCATAAACCGAGAAACGTCTTTAATTATAAAAGAAGTCTACTCTTGTGTTTAAAATAGAAAAAGGAAATTTGTTTAAAATAAAACACATCTTTAAATATTATATAAAAAAAGATTTAAAAATATGCGTTTGTTTAAAAGAAAATAATGAAATTTAAATAAAGCTTTATATAATTATTCTGCGTTTGAATCCGGGATCCTACAAAAAATGTACTCAACTGAAGAATTTATTTTCCAATGCTGGCCTATTTTACTATTTAAAATTTTTTTAAAAAAAAAAGTGAAAGTGTTTATTTAAAGAACTATTGAATATTTTTGTTTTGGAAATCATTGCCATGTTTATAAATATTTTGACTGAAGCTTCAAACTCGGATAGATAAATTTACTAACTATTTCAACCAATTCTTGGTTTTCTTTATACTGACTCTGCAAAATCAAGTCTACCTCTTCTGACTGATTAGGAGCATTCAATTCTATCTCTTTGGGATAACTTTGAAAATGTACACTTATCTCTACTGACTGTTTTTATGATCTCTCGTGATTCCCTAATTTTCTCTGCTATATCCATTTTATGTACCTTTAACTCTTGATTATATCTCCTTATCTCTACTATTGTTTCCTTCCATTCTGTGATTCGTTTTTGTGAATGTACTTTCATTACTCTTATTTCTTTTATCATAGTTTGAAAATCTAACTTCATCTCCACACAACTTTGATCTTTCTTCTGTACTTTCTTGTTCATATCTATATCTTTATTAATTATTTCAATGAGTTCCTTATATTTTTCTATCTTTTCATTACCTAATTCAAAACCCTTACTACAAATTTCAATAGATTCTTTAGACTCTTTTGGTTCTTCATTAACTAGCCCAATATCCTTTTCAATTAATTCTACCTTTGACAAATCTTCCTCCTCTACTAAATCCATCAATGGTTTAATCTTTTTCCATACTATCTATTAACTTAATATCTGGTTTTTCTACATTTACATTTTTATCATCTATTTTAATAACTTCTGAGCTTGCTTCCTCATGTTCATTAGATAGATCACTAATCTTAGTAACTATCTCTATACATTTAGGTTTTTCCTTCTCTATTTGATTTATTTTAAGTTCTCTATTATTACTACTGATACTAGAGTTCATTTTCTCTTTTTCTTCCTTGATCGTCTCCTGTACCATTATACATATGAACTTCCAATAGTCATCTATAGATAAAGATTTTCGTAATTTCTCTTCTTCCTTGGAGTTTGGACCGAAGTGTATCCACTGTTTTAAAAGTGAATTTGTCCTCTTGAAATCATCTTCATCCCTAAATACCCTACGATTAAAACTCTCAATGGTTTCTATGTGGCTATCCATAATATATATATTTAATTCATATACAAATTTCTCAATAAATGCATTTCCTTCCTATCTATATATTTCTTTTCCAATATATTAAATGAAATAAATCAAATCACTCTCAATAAAATGCTTTAATCTCTCAAAATTAATTAATGTTATTCAAATTGAATCACTTATCGCTCTATTTTTTCTAAATCCAAACAGTATCATAGCTATATAAAATATTAAACTATTGTTCTAACATCTTAATATTTCATCAAATATTGAATCTATTGGCCATAGTCCAGCAATCCTTATCCATTCTTTCCACCTTCTCAATATATTTACTTTCTTTGCTAATAATTTTCCATTTCTATCATCACTGTTTCATTTTTGCAACTTTGTTTATCACATTCAAACTATTTTATTCTATTATAAATTTACTATAAGTCAAATTAAATTTGCCTTTTTGTTTTTCATTCTCTATTACTATACATTTCTTATTCATCCTTCTTACTAGCTTTATGTTTTTCCAAAATCCATTTAATATCACATTTTCTACAGAAATCATATTTATCTATCTTTATTCTTCTTATTATTAATCAATGTTTTTCTTTTAAAAAATATTTTCAATCCTACAACTAAATTATTTGAATCTATGTCAACATGTGCACACACCCTCTTCATTTTATATCTAAATCTGTTTTGAAACAAAATTTAATTTAATTGAAATCAATTTCTACAATCTAGAGTATTCTGTGTATAGATTCTTATTTATAATTTTTAAACCATGAGTTTAATACTACCATTCAGTTTTCTTCACAAAAATGTATTTAATTCTCATCTTTTTCATTTGTTTTCCCCAACCCATAATTGACCATTTTATCTTCTTTTCTTTGACCTATTATGCAAATATTTTTATATATCTTTTAAATGATTTAATTTTAATAACATTTTATCATTCACTACAATGTTATTTATAAAACTTCTGCTCTTGCAACAAAAACATTACCTACACTATTATTTTTATTTATATTGTGTGAACACAAAATTATTATACCATTTATATTCTTTTTGCAGTAGTTGATCCATTTATAATATCTAGACTTTTCCTTTTCAACAATAAATTTATCCTATTCTCTGATTTATCATCCTAATATTCCATATACTTATGTTCACAATATTTTTTTCTAACTATAATGGCTTCAAATAACAGGATAGATATTGTTAATCCTGGTAACTCATATCTCTGCTAGTTTTCGCTTTACTTTTTCTAGTCATATCATCCATACTTTTAAATCTATCAGTACAAAAAAAAAAATTCAATACTATTTTTAAATATATATATATTTTTTTAAATTTTTCTACAGTTTACAAATTAAATGCTCTTCTATTTAATTAAGTAAAAATAAAAGTTTGATGGAGTTATTTATATACATATATTTATAAATTTAGGCACTAAGAAAATGAACAATTCAAACAAAGAAAAAAAGAGAACTCGAAACAAGTTTCAATAATCAAAAAAATATTCAAATCAAAAATAATATCTATATATTGTACCGCTCCCCCCCCCCATCTAACCTGTCTTTATCTCTTATCTTACCTATTGTTTTTCTACTTACTATAGTTTTAATATCTTGACTTTAAGTAAGATTTAATATCTTTCTTTAATATGCTTATTATCAAGCTCAGTACATATTTATTCTTTTATTATGTATTATAAGACCTTTCCTTTTTTTATTATCATTGACTTTATGTAATTATTTAATTATATCTATAATACCTATGGAACGGATCGGCACTTCAAGCAGAGGAGTAGAATACCATCGATAGATTAACCATCAACAATACCTATGGCCAGATCAAGGCTATACAAATGCACAGCTCGACCATATTTCCTGACTATAGCACTCCTCGGCTGTACTTGTTTTGAGAATAAAACTCAAGTGCCAGCTGATTACATAAAGCATGCTCAGATGACAGGCACACTAATCCAGTGTTTGAAATATCCCAAACTAGCTCCTATTCTTAATCAGGACGTCCAGTGCATTTAACTTAACACATTAGATATTTATATCCTCAAATTAATGGTGATGAAGTGACAAGAGAGAGAGAATAGACCAAATAACAATTAAGCAAACATTATTCATTCACACAAACATATTTAACATCATATAATATAATACACTTTACATAGAGATAAAACAATTACTTTCAGGCTAAATTTTATGATAGTCCTTTGTTAAAGTTCATTTCATTCAAAGGAAGTGTCTAGACAGTTATTATTGGAAATATATTACCTAGGTTTTCATTACTGTCAAATTTCCAACTGGTTGGCCTTTGTTGTTCCATTGAATCTCCGAGCTCATATTTCTTCTTCACCTCAACAATGGGAGAGTATGCAGCAGCGTCTCCTTTATGGATTAAGCATTGGTTCCAGGCAAGAACAGTTGATTTTGCATGAAACCCAGTCAAATATTCCTATAGCTTTCTAGCACTTATGTTGCTAATCCTGCAGCTTCTGCATGAATGTTGTCTGCATCAGTAATGACTGGTTCGCTACTGCACTTAAGTTTCTGAATATCTGGATCTCTGAATGAATCTCAGAATTGAATGATTTTGAATCTATTGACAATATGCAAACACTCCTTTTATATTCAATTCTGCCACTGTTTATTTCCTTATCGTTTTAATTTTTATCATAACTCTATATCTAATTTAATTTTACACTTTTCTTTAATTTAATCTTTTTTCTAGATTAATTTTATTGCATTTATGCCGATGAGATAGTTTATATGGTTTTTTAATTAATTCAGTTATCAGTTTTAACTTTTTTATCAGTCAGGAATCTTTCAAACTTTAGTCATTTATTCTTTTAATTATTTTAATTTATAAAAAGAAGAGAGAGTGAGTTTAAATTTTTATTTCTCCTAATTCTTTTCCCCACTCACTCTTACTAAACAGCTTTATTCTAAAAACAAATTATATTTATTTTAAAATTTTCTTTTAAATATAATTTTCTTGATTTTCTTTTAACTAATAAATTTGTTCACTTATTTTTAAATTATAAAATATGTAACGCGGAAATATATGTGTTCTATAGCATATATCTAGCAAGCATTATGTCACACCCTCCCCCATTTGGAAGGTAAAATGCATCAATTTGACCTATTTTAGCTCCGACATTTGATTTTTCATTACTATTTATTTACTATTTTTCTATAAAATAAGTTTTGGATTGCAATAAATTGACAAACCATAGGGGTGGCCTTTCTTACCCTGCACTATCTCCCAAACTCTAATCTACATTGACTACAACAATTATGTCATATGTGATGACCATCAAGGACATGCATTTTGATGATGTGTACGGTGAAGTTGAATGCTGCGAATGGCACAATATATCTGCTATAAATAAAACAATACTTTAACTTAACTTTATTGGTGTGCTGGAAATTCCTCTTCCAGCAGATTGAATGAGCCCAGGACTTTCTCCACTGGGTTTTCATCCTAGACAAGACAGGTAACTGCAAATGGCAGTATTCCTCTACTAACCATTTGGCTCATGCTAAAACAAGGTTTATTATATTTCGTTGGGAATTTTCCTTCAAACTAAACTGATTTGCAGCTTATTCTGGTATTATTTTTCTAGTGCGCATATTTTTTTAGATAATGGACTGGGATTACATCTCCTAGCATGTTGGATGGACCCACAATCTTTTCTACTGGATCCTCATCCTAGAAATATAGGACTATCCCCACTGTTTCATGCCCGTTATGAGTCTTATGTTCACACAGTGACAGCCTACACTTAACACACCTTCCTCAACCTTTATCTGCACCCCCCCCATGACTCTATCAACCTAAACACAGTCTAAACTTAACAGAAAATTATAAAATTTTTATTCATTTTTGATTACAGATTTCATTTTATTTATTATGTTTTATTCAATTTATTTACTTTTTATTTTCGTATCTTGATTCTCTACAAAAAAACAACATTATTTTATTTACTTTTATTTCTCTCACATATATTGACATTCAAAAATTCTTGTTTTACTTTATTTCTTGTATCTAGCTTTTATTTCATTTCCACTATCATATATTAACTCTCAAAAGAAAAAAAAAATGGTACTAATTACATAGCCAGGCTTGATAAGCGTTGTTGCCAGTCAAAAACAATACAATGTAATGTTCCCGGGCTTCAATTTTTAAAATACGCCACGATTTTGAGATTTTTAAAAATAACTTTTATTAATTATTTCTATTTTGTGATTTTTCAAACCAACGTTTAATATTAATTATTAAACCACTAAACATCACATGATCACCATCTCTTATGCTAGCACATAACTGTTATTAAACAGGCAAAACTCTCCATTCAGCAGTGCTACCCTGTGCCATCGAGAGCAATCAATGGATGCCAGAAGGCTTGTGCATAAAATCCCTATCTAGTGCCTACTCATTCAATATCCCCAGACTAGTTTCTGGCTTGTGGCCTTCGTCAGTGAAGAGCCTTGGATCTGAGAGCACTGCACCTAGATCTTAGGATCTAATGAAACTCTCCAGCCGCTATTGAGCTTAGATTGAAAATATTATTGTGTTTTCGATTTCATTTTCATAGTTTTGTAGTTAAGTAGAGATAAAAGATGGCTGCTGGAAGATTGCATTAGATTCTAAGATCTAGGTGCAGTGATCTCAAATCCAAGGCTCCTCGCTGACGAAGGCCACAGGCCAGAAATTAGTCTGGGGATATTAGATGAGTAGGCTCTGGTTGGCCTGCTGTATGGAGAGTTTTGCCAGTTTAATATTAATTATTTCTATTTTGCGATTTGAAAAAACAACTTTTAATTATTCAAAACAAGTGTTTTTAACTATACGGCAAATATATTTTTTTGCTTTACTTGTATTATACAACAGATTTTTGGGGGGCTTTACTTGTATTATGCAATTTCTTCAAAAACAACTTTTAATATTTTTTAAAACCAACTTTTAACTTTTTTGTGGGGGGAGCTTTGTATTAACGTTTTTTTTTTTTGGTTCAACGATAAAAACAAAAACATCTTTTAACTTTTTTTTTAAAAACAACTTTTACCTATTTTTTGTGACTTAAAACACACTGAATGGAACACATTCGATGGCAGGAGACTTTGTTTACAGCTATACAATTTCATGCCTTGTCCGCACTCGCATCACTTAGACTGTTGTAGGGCCCGGTAACATTGTAGAAACACCACACTTGGCCTCTGTTGTCTGCAATTCTTTCTGCGACCATTTTATTAGTATCGCAGTATTTCAAGTTGAAACGAAACTTTGCGCTTTTAACTCTTGTTAAGTCCCCTTGGCAAGATTTTGTACCGTACATATAGTGTAAGGAAGGGTGGGACCGGGTGGACAATTCTTAGTCAGTCAAACTGCGTGATTTAAATAGAAATTAAATTATTCTATGAATATTTTAAAAATTGTGACTACTTGAAATCCACACACCGTCAGATGATATGATAGCAAACTGTGAAATGTCAGAATTGAAATAAACTATCATGAAGCATAAAATAAGCCATAATATTTCTGTGCAATGCCATCAAGCAGCTTGAAATGTCTAAGATAAACAGAACTGTTTTCTTAGCCATAAGTCAGGCCCAGGAAACGGTATTTGTAGCTGTTTTTGACTGGCAACAACGCCGACAAGCGGCCAAGCCTGGCTATGTAATTAGTACCAAAAAACATTATTTTATTTCATTTATCTACTCTTTTATTTCTGTTACTAACTCTCAAAAAATAAAAAAACATTTTATTTTATTTATTTTGCTCTATTTCCATTATTCTTATAATCCATGTACAAATAAAATCTTTTTTTTCTCAATTCCTCAAAGTCTGTCAAATTTCTAAAGCCCTACTTAATTTTTGTCAGGCGGTTCTCTTTTAAATTTCTTATGTATCCACTCAGACGAGGAAATCTTGACCTTCTTCTAGGCCTGGCTTGATTCCAGGCGGTTGGTTTTCGGATCATGGCTAGTACATTTATCATCATCCTTTCTAGGATTATACGACTCCCTGTATCAATTTCTTTTATCACAATTATTTTTATACAAGCTGTAATTCACGATATTTATATTTTCCTCTCTTTCAAAGAGTTTAAATTCTCTTTCTTTGGCTTCATAATCTGGCCTCATGCTGTCAAATGCACCCAGGAGCTGGGCCATTTTCCTTTCAGTACATATTTTTATTTTTAAAATTTTGTTTACGTTAGCAGGGTTATAATTTAAATGCATGTGCATACCTATGTTTTTCTCTTCCCTACTGTCAATATTTACATTTTTACTTTCTGATTTACTCTTCTCTTCCTCACCTTTTAATTCTACTGCTTCTATTCCTTCTGCTGACCTACTTATCTCTATTCTTTCTATCTTTTTGTTCTCTCTCCATATTATTTACATTTTTTTTATCCATTTTATCTATTAACATATCTGTTATTTTTCGATCTTCTAATCATGCCATCATTGTTTCTTGTATGAACAGTTCTATTTCTTTTTTGAATACTTCTGTTTCTCTAACTTTTTCTCAAATGACCTGATTTCTTTTTCTTTTATGTTACTTTTTTCTACTTTATCGGTGACTTCCTGTTTCTTTATTTTCATTATTTTTATCTACTTTAAATCGAATGAAGTGTTTGACTAACTTCAAAAGCCCCCTCAGTCCTCTCTCATTCCTATCTGACTATAAACAACCTCTAATAACAAATTTATTTATCTCTCTGGCTGATTTTTCTTCTCTCTCCTTTTTTTTAACATATACTTTATTATTTTTATTTTATATCTTTAATTACTTTATACTCTTACTATTATAATTTGTTTGCCTTGGTCTATTTCTCTTCTCACACTGCTCATCGATTTCACTTTTATCGCAACGCAATTTAGCATTTATTTTAATTCTTTAGTTGGGTATCATTTGTACCAGCTCTGCCTGTCTAACCCGCCTTTATTGCCTATCTTCCCTATTGCTTCTCTACTTACTATAGTTTTAATATCTTGACTTTAACTAAGTTTTAATATCTTTCTTTAATATGCTTATTATCAAGTTCAGTACATATTTATTCTTTTTTTTTTCTCTCGTGTCATAGCATCAGCCGGGAAACGAACCCACTAACCCGGGACAACTGCTTGTAAAGCAGCTGTCGCTGACCTCTCTACTTATATTCATAACATCATTTATTTAATAATATACTTTAATATTTATTATTTTATTACGTATTATAAAACCTTTCCTTTTTTTATTATCATTTACTTCATGCAATTCTATAATTATATTTATAATACCTATGGGAAACGAATTGGCACTTCAAACAGAGGAGTAGAATACCATTGACAGATTAACCATCAATGATATCTATGGCCAGTTTAAGGCTATACAAATGCATAGCTCGACCATATTTCCTGGCCATAGCACTCCTCGACTGCTAGAAAAAAAATCTGCCATCCACAGCATCTTATTTGTTTTGAGAATAAAACTCAGCCGCCAGCTAACTACTTAAATTGGTATGCTCAGATGACAGGCACACCAATCCAATGCTTGAAATATTCCAAACTAGCTCCTACTCTTAATCAGGAGGTTCATTTAGCTTAACACATTGGATATTTATATCCTCAAAATAATGAAAACCCAGTGACAAGAGAAAGAGAAAAGACCAAATAACAATTAAGCACACATTATTATTTATTCACGCACACACATATTTAACATCATATAACATAGTAAACTTTACATAGAAAAATATAAACGATTATTTTCAGATTAAATTTTATGATAGTCCTTTGTTAAAGTTCATTTCATTTAAAAGAAAGTGTCTAGACAGTTATTGAAAATATATTTATCTAGGTTTTCATTATTATCAATTTCCATTAATAGTCTCCGGGCAGGTATTTCTTCTTCAGCTCAACAATGGAGGGAGTATGCAGCAGTCTCTTTTGTGCCTTAAGCATTGGTTCCAGGTGAGGACAGTTGATTTTGCAAAGGACTAGGGGTATGAAGCCCAGGTGAACAATTCCTATGGCTTTCTAGTAACACATGTTGCTAATCCTGCAGCTTCTGTATTAATGTTGTCCGCATTAGTAATGATTGGTTCACTACTGCACTTAAATTTCTGAATATCTGAATGAATGAATCTCTATGAATCTCAGAATGTGCATGATTTTGTATCTATTAACAATAGGGAACACTCCTTTTATATCCAACACTCCCATTGTTTATTTCCTTTATCATCGTTTTAATTTTTATTATAACTTAAATCTAGTTTAATTAATTTAACATTTTTCTTTAATCCAATCTTTTTTCTAGATTAATCTACTATCTTATCGCGTTTATGCCAATGAGATAGTTTACATGGTTTTTTAATTAAATCAATTACCAGTTTTAACTTTTTTTATCAGCCAGGAATCTTTCAAACTAATGAATTTTTATTTTGATTGTTCACATTTACTTATTTTTAGACATTTATTCTTTTAATTATTTTAGTTTATAAAAAGAAGAGAGACTGAATTTAAATTTTTATTTTTCCTAATTCTTTTCCTCACTTACTCTTAATAAACAGCTTTATTCTAAAAGGAAAATTATATTTTTTTTAAAATGTACCTTTAAATAAATTTTTCTTGCTTTTCTCTTTTGGCTAATAAATTTGTTCGCTTATTTTTAAATTATCAAATATGTAACACAGATATATATATATATGTTTTATAGTATATATCTTGGTAGCATTACATCATATTATTTAATAAAGAATATATATATTGAAATGGAAATATCAATTTCAGATTTATTTTAATTGCAAGTAAAATGAGGATCAGGGTTAGTTAATGATATAGAATTAAAGTAAAAGAAAATACAATTAGTCAGAAGTTATCAGGTAAAGTTTTATAATATTTTATTTAACTTCAGCAAATATGTATGTAAATCTATATATTTCAAGTATACAAAAAAAAATTATTTTTTTTCTTAAAAAAAAAAAAGGTTCAATATTTTAGTAAAATAAAAAGATAAAGTTTATTTTAAAAATTTAATTAGTGATTTAATAAATTTCATTAAATTGACTTAATTAAAATCAAAATTTGTATTGCATTAATCTAATCAAAAAGAAAACTAATAAATTTGTAATCCAATCTGTAAACTTAAATTTGCTTTAATGTGTAGATTATTTCTTTGTCATGAACATTTCATTAGTCCCAAAAATAGAAAGTTGTTATAATGACTTTTCTTGGTAATTAACATTAAAAGAAATAAGAACTTTATATAAATTCTCTCGAAAAAAAAAAAAACAACCCCAATGTCTTCTCTTGCTTTCCTATTCTTTGTTTTACTGTTGGTCCCCATCATCATTAAAGTGAAACTGCTAACAGATTAATTTCCCAGATCCACCCTATGTATAGAACTTATTTCATTAGGAATGGTTTTGGTAGCATCTAGACCATTATATGCTAAAATAATAACTACCAATGGAAATGCTGATGGAAATCCTGATCTATGACAAAATTAAATGTTCATAATTGCGAAAATGCAAATACTTAAAATTAAAACAGTAAGTGAAAACCTCAAGATCCTGCATCTTAAGTATTAATCATCAAATTTTTTAATAAGAGCTCTAAATAAACATACATGAATAATAAACAATTAGATTCAACTATTCTACAAAATTGATGTAAAATCTACTTAACTATTATTAGTCATCTTGAATCACAGGTAACTTTTATAAAATTATTGGAATTTATAACTTTTGGGACTTGATTTTAAATTAACTTTCTTTATACTTAAAGACTTTTCTATTACATTATTTTATTATACCATTTATGTGCTTTTTAAACATTTTTTATTTAAATTAACAATCACCATTTATATGTTAACTTGATATTTTAATGTACTGATTTAGTTTTAAATTTCAAAGCAAAAGTGAGTTGTGGGAATAAACTTCCTAAACATTTTATTTTAAATTAATAATTAACTCTAGAAAATTGCTCATAGATGAAAATGACAATGATCATTATATAAAATTGATACCCATTGATAACATTTAATTTATAAAATGATAATTCAACTGAAGTAATAAAAAGGGGGAAATCTTAGTCATTGGTTGCTTGCTTAATAAAGCTAAGATTTGAGAGTGTGCTTATAGTACAATTTCAATTTTAAGTATGCTTTTAAGTGTAATTCTATTGGTATGATACATATTGCTTATATGTGTTGAAATAATTTAATAAAATTTGTAATACATTTGAAAAATTTACACATCTAATATATTTAAATACATAATGAAGATTATGAAGATTCTTAATTATGCATTGTAATAGTCATACTAATTATAAATCAATAATTTACACTTATTTTATTTATTTACATAATTTATATGGGTGTCACCTGACTTTAAGTATCAGGAAATAAACCAACACATGTATATTTAAAGTAATATTTTATTTCACTGAATAACAGTGACCGTCACATACAATCCCTATTTGTAATGCCAGGCTAGATTGCGAAGAACACAACACTTCCAACGAATGAGTGTAGACCAAACAATCTTACATTTAAAAAAGTTAACAAATCAGATAACAATAGTTTGATTTTAAAATATAGTTTTAATTAACCCCACAACTTATTTTCTTTTAACAAAGTCCTTTTAATCTTTATACATTATTTTCTTATTCCATATGTATACAAAAAGACAATTATTACACATAAATGTCCATGGTTTCATTGCCAAATTTAATTTTAATCTTTATTTACATAATAGTATTAATATATTTACAGATAATAGAGTATATTCATCGTACATCAAACCCGACTTCAATAAATTTAAAACATTAGTCTATGAACTCATAAATAAAAACATTTCTTTGACTCATATGCTTCCTACTATGAACACATATATATATTCCATATGGGATAGACATCAATACTATCTTTATACAAGTACAATTATAAGGAATGGTTTTTTAAGATCCTAATTCTAATTCAATAAAAAATAATGCTATCTTTATAGAACAATAACTATAAGGGTGGACTTTTTAAGTTCTAATCCTAATTTAATATAGCTACAATTTGTACACAAATGGCTTGTTCTAAGACCTATTTCTAATTTATTAAAACTAGATAGGAATGTATTTCCCATATGGATGCAAATGCATATAACTATTTAACAGTTAACTAACAACTGTATATATACACTATAAATTCACCTACATAAAATCTAATTCAGTATTCAAATGTAGGGTTAACTATGAGCAAATGAACTCGATGGATACAATTACAACATTAATTATAATTATTTGATACTTGGGACAATTGATGTTTGAACATTGCATTTTACGTTATCGTATTTCATTACTCTTTACCTTTAAACTAATAACTTGTAGAAAGTAACATACATTTAACAAGTATTAAAAGTAAGTTCTTACAAAAAGTTAATAATACAGCTTTTTTTTTTTTCTTTTCTTTTAAACTGACAATTTCTACAACATAATATCCTGGTTTGACAGACATTAATTAAATACAAACTTATAAAATAAAATAATTGTAATTTATTTCTTCCTTCTGACAAATATTAAAACAGTCCATTTATGGTGATAATATATTCTTGTAATTGCTAGTTCTATCATTTAACATAAGCATTATTATTTCATTTCTTCACCAGTTATTCGAGGTAACATATCAAGTGTTCCAGTTTAGATTAGCAGTTGGTAGTGTTCCTCTTTTTTAAGTTCCTTTTTAATCAACTCATTTCAGTTTTTTTTTTTATAAAATAAATTTGCATTATCATTTTGATTGCTTAAAAGAAAAAAATTTTTTGTATTTTATTGAAATAATAGATTGTTCATTTCAGCATATTTTAAGATTTACAGTAAAATTTTGAATGGTTATTATTGTTGCACTTTATTGAGGATATATATTTTAGAATATTTCCTAAAGTTTACTAATTTCTACGCTTGGTTATTTAGTATTTATATGATAATGATTTCCCAGCACATAATTAAATGTGTATTGATATGACTACTAGGATATTAAAACTGGATAGTAATCCGTGTAGACTTACTTGAATAGAATTGTATTGAATTTGTTTTGCACACACATCTCTGGCTTTATTTTAATAAGTATAATCAATAGCTTTGAATAAGCATATTTAAATAAATTACTGGAAAACTATGAATATGCTTTCTGCTGATATACAAAAAGGGATAGATATTATTTATTCTTAAATCTCCAAATGTCAAATAAAAAAGGAATTATTTATAAAAAAGATCCATAAATATTTACATTGTTATAAGAATATTAAATTTATAATAAATATTTATTTTTCATTTATTTTAAACTAGATTTTACTTATTACTTGTCACAAAATCAAGGCACCATTTCATACAATAGTCATGGCATTATTCCAAACAGTCTGGAGATTCTCCACAATCTAACAGTAATGATGCTTGAATTTGTGGAGTTTTATCGTTAGTTATTTTCACCAGTAAATTTAAATTTCCTATAGAGATCAAACTATTATATTTCGAAGATAGGCTGATTCTACTGAATAACAGAATTACACCATTTATTAACAAGATCTGGTGATTGATGGTGGTCATATCTGCAGATTTCTTTTATCCATAATAATATATACATGTGTGCATTTATATGTCATGTTAAAAGACTTCTATCTAAATTTAAAAAGCAACTTCAGCTTAGATTATTGTGTGTGTAAAAAGAATTAAAATATAATTATTATGCATACATGTAAATCAAAATTGGAGAAGAGAATCAAATGATGATTCTTCTTGATTTAACAGCCATAGATAGTTTGCTTATATAGAATATGGAACCAATGGCTTCTGCTTTTTAGAACAATATTGAGAAAACTTTCTTATTTTGAATATAAAGCTTAAACTATATAGCCAGCAGTAATTTTGCCTTTTCACACCAGAGCCAAAAAACCAATAAAAAAAATAATTGAAAAAAATCTATTTTCTCTATATCTTATATTCACTGATTACTCATTTAATCTTCAAACAATAAACTGTAGTTGAAAAAATCTATTTTCTCTATGTCTTATATCTATTGATTGCTCATTTAATCTTCAAACAATAATTAGTAGCATACATAAAAAGATTAGAAAGGCAATATTAAATATAATAGTCTGTTATGCACTGTTTTCATATCTGTATAATTTTACTTATTTTGATTATTATAATTTGATTAGTAATTTTCCTTGTCAATTTTTCTGTCTAATTGCTTTCCATTTATTAGACATGATAATCAAAAGATATGTATATCATTATCTCATCTAATAAGTGTAAAGTAATTGGGCAGAAAGATAGACAAGGAAAATTATTAATCAACAGCACATAAA
The DNA here is from genome assembly GCA_028023455.1 of Epiperipatus broadwayi. Lineage (NCBI taxonomy): Eukaryota > Metazoa > Onychophora > Udeonychophora > Euonychophora > Peripatidae > Epiperipatus > Epiperipatus broadwayi. Next base: position 9,763,964 of record JAQFVV010000032.1, read on the forward strand.
ACTGTTCTTATTGGTATTTTTATTATCACTTTCTCCATAGTGCTTGCAAAACTTATCAGCTTTCTGTATTGTTTTACATCTTTCAACAGTTTTAATTATATTACTGTTTGAAAACTATGCTTTAATTTAGTAATATTCAAGTCCTCATAACAAAAAATTTTAGTGCTAACATTTACTATTATTTATCTTTACTTTTTTTTTCTTCTCCAAAGGAATAAATTTTTCTTTTTATACTGTAATTTTTTATTTTAAAAAGCATTACTTGTCCTATTTACAATATCATTTAATATGCGAAAGATAGATCATGGATTCAGTACCTATCACTTCTCCCATCAGCAGTAAATGCATAATGCCATATTACAAGCATATTTTGGGTTTTTTTCACTGAAGCTCATCAATATTTATTTAATCTTGGGTTTTTAGTCTCTAAATAATAAATAGAAACTCATTCATCTAACAATAGAAAATGGCTAACTAGATTAACTATAAGCCAACTAATTGAAAAAAAAAATCCTAAGTTTGATAATAAGATTCATCTAGTCTGGACAAATGACAAGGTATAGAGCTACTGTTTTATTTTTTAATTTTATATTTAAGTCATTTAGTAGATTTAACTAATTATAACATTTTTTTTTTTCTCACTTTATTTCTGACATTAATTTTAGCTTTATATAAAATCAATAGTTGCATTTGGAATGCAAATTATTTTTAAAAAATCAATATAAACACTATTAAAAAAAAATAAAAATAATCTTTCACTGCTAAAAACAACTATGGCCAACAGACAGTCTAAATAATCAAAACTTTAAGATTAATAAAAATTACAAATTTTTAACTTTTATACTTACTATTTTTTTAATTTAAACAGACTTACAAACACTGGTTTGAATCCATTTTTTAATTGTTTAATAGGACAACGGCTTCCATTAAAATATTCTTCAGGAGAAATAACCTTAGAAAAAAATAAAAATAATTAAAGATTTTAAAATTTTAATTGGAATCCAAAATCTGCACAAAAAAATAGTATGTGTGTGTGTGTTGGTAGTGAGGGGTATTTTTCATATATTTATAATTATTTTAAAGTAAATTCATATTTTATTAATTATAAATTTTTCAAAAAAAAAAAAATTTTTCAATCAAAAATTTACAAAATTTATAATTAAAATAGAATGATGATAAATTGCTTTTATAGTTATTTTATTATTTTATTTATCACTGATACTATAAATATCTATTTAAACTACAATATTTTGCTACTTAATATAAGTTCAGGGAATCAAAATGTCACCTAAGTTCTTTTAATAAATCCTTATCTAGTATTGTCCTATCTATATCCACAGACAAATGGATGACAGGGATAAGAATTTATTAAATACACATAAGGGAAATAGAATTTGTTTAGAAAATCATTGTATAAACTTTGTCTTGTGATGTTTGGTTGGTTTTTCACTATTAAGATAACGATCAGTTGACAAATTATAAAAATTAGTTTAATTAAAGTATTAACTACAGCAATAAATAATTGCTGTATAATACAGTATTTTTTTAGTATAATTTTAAAAGAAATAAATTAAAAATTTAAAGTCCTGAGTTGATAACTTAATAGTATTGGTTATTAAAGAAGATTCCAATTTTTGAAGCACAAAATATTGTAAGGAGTAGCTTACAACACAATCATTCCTGCCAAGATTAGACCACTTATTAAATCAAGTCCATTGTGAAATTTACAATAATAATGGGAAGATGATTTAATTATTATTGACAGCATATAATATGTACAACACATATGTTTATTTACATTAGCAGTTAATCAAAGAAGTCATAATAAATTGTTTTATAATGAATCATTTAGTACAACAAATATTATAGGGAACGATATTATATATATATTCACTATTTGATAAGCTTTAATAGATCGTTATACACTCTAAACTGAAAAATAGTGTGACATAATCAGAATTTAAGTGACTTGGAGACGACCTGAGGTCTAGTTGGGTAGCTGGGAAAAAGAGTATGAAAATAAAACTATGATTGATTATTTTATTTTTTTATTAATGAAATTTACTTAACAATGGGCAGCCACATCAATCTAACCGGATATAAGCACAGACTGTATAATTACAAAAATCTTTTAGAAATCTTTCTTCTTAACAACAATGCATCTGCTATCATAAACTAACAGCAATTGAATTAAAATTTCGAACATCAAAATGGAGTCTTTCATTTGAATTACAGAAAATTTTAAATCAAGTATTGTATCATAAATTTTGTCAAATTTAGCAGAAAGAGTTATGAAATGAAAATTAAGAACAATTTATAGATTTTCATAATAACTAGATTATTTTCTGATATTTTTAAATCTTGTCAGAAAAAAAAAACTAAATCTGCTAATAGTTAAAGCAAAAATGGAATAATTTATTTAACATATATATATAAAAATTTTATATAAAAGGTAATTTATGATCATAAATAGTTATCTAACGTTATTTTGAGATGCAAATGGCGTAAAGGAAAACATGCTATGGTGTGATCGCTTTCTTCCCCAACATGTTTGCATAAGATCTCAATTTTTTTTTTTTCTACTTTATTCTAACATCCAAGAAGACAGAAAAAAACTAAATCTGCATTTAATAGTTAAAGCAAAAATGGAATAATTTATTTAACATATATATATATAGGGTATATGAGCACAGACTTTCAGACAACCCACCACCCTCCACTCTATCTCATAACACTGATACACTTGAACACATATATGTTGAAAAGATAAATAATCACCAATATATGTATTTCATGCTAAACCAGCAATCATTAATTAGTCCAGAATACCATCTCTACACATATATGCTATAAGTGCTCAGATAACGTATACATATAAAAATTCTTCTATATATAAAAGGTAATTTATGATTATAAATAATTATCTAATGTTATTTTGAGATGCAAATGGGATAAAGGAAAACGTGCTATGGTGTGATCGCTTTCTTCCCTAACATGTTTGCCTAAGATCTCTTTTTTTTTTTTCTACTTTATTCTAACGCCCAAGAAGATGCCTGCAGTCCAAAAAGAAGCGTGCACGTGAAGATTTAAAAATGAAACAGTTAAGAATCGATGTGTTTTTTTTTAAACAATGCCAGGAGACATCACTGCATGATCAATCCTTTGCTAAAGAAAATGATTTGGTGAGCTAAACTGCTTATTGGAAATTACTATGCTTAAATCTCATAAATTACTACTACTACTAGGACAATTCTATGAACTTTGTCTTAACTATCATTCTTGATCAAGAGATTAATATTGTAAATTTTGTTTGATTTTTCTTTTATCTGCGTTTTATTTTCATACTCCGATTTATGCTGTGAAAAATTTCATTTTTAGAGTTAGCAGAGAAGGAAAGAGGAGGGGGGTAACTTAGTTATTTTCTTTTTTATAATTGTAAATAAAATCTAGTTTGGCTCATTGAAATTTCTAGCTGCTTAACATCAGGTTATCTATGTATATATTGAGGTAAGATCCCCATCTATTTTTACACAGATTAAATTACAACACTTGGTAAATTACAGAATTCATCTTATATGTTATATATTGTTGATTAATCACTGTTATATGCTATTCCAGTGTGAATGACTAATCAACTAGTATAAATTCTCATGTATATACATGAATTTAGATTGAGAGGACTTAAATCAAATAGACTGCTTTTGGAGGAATAAATCACAATATTATTATAAATAAAATAATAGATGTTTAATTTAGTAAATCAGAATCACAATCATTTTAAACCATTAATATTTATTTTTCTTGTATATTTCATGATAGGTAATGAGCATCATAAATGGATTTCTACCATGGGGTAAAAGAGTATGGATCTACAGAATTATTAACTGATAGAATAATAGAAATTCATATTTGATATATATATATCTTAAGGCAATAAACATCACATGATCACCATTTCTTATGCTTGCTCATAACTTATTAAAACAGGCAAAACTCTATACGTATTGCCACTCACTGCAAGCCGGAGTAATCAATGGATGCCAGAAGGCTTGTGCATAAAATCCCCATCTAGTGCCTACTCATCCAATATCCCCAGACTAGTTTCTGGCTTGTGGCCTTTATCAGTGAGGAGCCTTGGATCTGAGAGCACTGCACCTAGATCTTAGGATCTAATGCAATCCTCCAGCAGCCACCTTTTATCTCTACTTAACTACAAAACTACGAGTCTTACATTGAAAACACTATAATATTTTCAATCCAAGCTCATTAGCTCATATAGTCATATAGATCTGAACTCAGGTCAGTACCTATACATTTTGGTGACTCTGGTTTTTTAATAACCATAGCCATCACCATCCTATTAGGCAGGATTAATTTTAAGCCAATAAACATCACATGATCACCATTTCTTATGCTTGCTCATAACTGTTATTAAAACAGGCAAAACTGCAAGCTAATGAGTTTGGATTGTGTTTTAAATTTAAGCTCATAATTTTGTAGCTAAGTAGAGATAAAAGGTGGCTGCCGGAGGGTTGCATTAGATCGTAAGATCTAGGTCCAGTGCTCTCAGATCCAAGGTTCCTCACTGATGAAGGCCACAAGCCAGAAACTAGTCTGGAGATATTGGATGAGTCGGCACTAGATGGGGATTTTATGCACAAGCCTTCAGGTATCCACTGATTACTCTGGCTTGCGCTGAATGGCAATATGTATAGAGAGCTTTGCCTGTTTTAATATATATATATATATTTATTATTATTAATGTTTAAAATACCTTACTTCTAAGTTCATTTACCATTGTTAATAAATGTTAAATAGTTTATATTATTCCGGTCTCTGGTTTATTAAGTTGTCATGGCATTCAACAGTCCACCAATAATCATAATATGCACACACCTATTTCATTTTCATATAATAGTTTTATGGTAAATTAAGTGTTTTCAATGGTAGTTGTAACCTATACAGAGGTGCAGAAGTCGCTTTGTGTATCTGATCATACCTGTTAAGGGAATCAAAGGCAATACTCTCTCTGGGCTCGAATATTAGGGCATAATTAAATCGGAAAGAGGTGGATAAACTAACATAAATTGTACATATTATTAAATAGATATAGAGCTAGTTAAGTATAAGTACATGCAATCATTGGTTAGGCATGTCATCAAGTTTTCATCAGCATCCTACCCGATGACCCAAAGTCCGACCGTAGTTAGATGTGACTTTTCCCCTTTACCAGCCTGGTAGAACTCTGGACCGGGTCATCTGGGACAGTCAATCATTGCACATTGAACCATAGTTTCCAGATTGTTACATCTGCATTATATCTTAGTCTCCAGGTTATTTCCCGTCCATTACATCTGGCGTGCAACATGTTGGGCATAATCACTTACATCTGGTACCCAGTATGTTAGGCATGAATATACTGTAAGTGCAAGCGAGGTCCAGCTATTGGACTAGTGTTTAAAAAAAAAAAACATTTTTTTAAATTTTCTTGTGAACTTACAATTTCGTTTTATATTTCTGTCAAAATAAACCCAAATGAACTTATATGCTATGGCAAACAACTAAGCACTTCCATTAAACAAAAAAAAATCCCATAAACCTGAACCAATTTTAGATAAGTGTGTCAATAAAAAAAAAAAAACATACGCAAAGTATTGAATGCAAATTTGAAATATAGTGGATTGAACAATAAACAGAGACCGGTGATAAATAGTTAAGTTAGACGTGTAAAAGAATATAGGCTAAAAGTAATTTCTTTTTTAAAAAGGTTAGAGATAAATGCAGTAGTTACGGATGGCGTGATATACTATGGCATGTGGTTATTTATAGTTTAATAAATAAATATTTTATACATAGTTTGCAAAAGGAAATATATTTAATAATAACCAGAAGTGGTAAGCAATTAAGTACTATGGAATCAAAACATTTTGAAGTAATGAAAAATAATAGTGACAGTGAGATAGTAGATGATATTACCAGTAATAAGGAAGGATCTACATTGATCCAAGTACCTGGGGGGAGGGTCTGTTATGGAAGTTGAACAATTTCCATAAATGCAAGAAGTCAAACAACTTCTCAAATTCAGCAGATCCCTACTTGTGAAATCACTCAAGCGCCTGAAATTGAAGTAACACTGGTTGTATAAGACCCTATAACCTTGGCGCAACTACTCCAAGCAATTATGGGCATAAAGGCTGATATAAATAGTATGAAGCATGATATAATTAGCAAGATGGACAGCATGATTGCTGATATGAAAAAAAGACAAGGAAGAAATGAGAAGTGATATAAAGCAAGATGCGAGCCAGAAATTGGACAATAACCTCATGGGTTTGCGAGAAGTCGTATACAGCATGAAAGTAGAAATGAACCATAGTCTGAATGAAGGAATTATATGGGAAGACCTTCCTGGAGTCATTCTTGAATCCAATCGAGATGCTAAGCATTCTATGTTTGCTAAAACTTCATATGACCCTGAATTGTCTGCTAGTTCGTTGACTCAAGTCTCCAAAGATGTGATGAAAGATAATCCTCTCAGTAGATACTCATAGTAGAATAACACAAAGTGACAATTGTTAAAATCTGAATAGGATTATAGCAGAATAGCACAGTAATATAAATAACCATATAGATTATTAGAACAAAAAAAAATGGCATAACTAAGCAGCAACATTCAATAATTTGTTAAGAATAAAGTTGTGTTGTGAAAAAGTTATGTGAATCACAATGGAATAAATGTATATAAATAAAGCTGAGGATGATTAAATAAAAGTGTCTAGGCTTATGTAGTTTGCAAGGTAATATAAATTAGCAAATCAATTCTGCAATCCCAGAACCTCTAAAGAAGTTTCATATTAAGAATTGAAAGTTAAACTAAATGTTTATTTCATATCTACGATAACTAAATAAGTTTGAGATTAAGGAACAGAAAGCAAATAGTTCATGAAAAATATCAGGACTATGATATAGTATTCAGGATATCAGCAAAAAATTGTGATTATGGCCTAGAGCTAAATGATAGTTTAGTAGGAATAACTATTATATGGAATGATTGATAATAATTTTAGAAAAGTATTATTAAGTGAAATGCATTTTATTTTATAAATGCACATTAGAAAAATATGGCATGCAGAAAACTATATTAGATAATACTTCAGAATTTCTACTCTCTAAACAAATGAATAATTACCTGGAAAACAGACACTGGTAGATTGGACTGTAAAAGTGAAAAAAGGTTTTAACATGTTACTGCTGCAGGAAAAATAACTACTTCTAGAAAAACTGCAGTTTTAAAGTAAAAAATGCAATATTTGTAAAAACAATCGCAATAAAGACGAAATGCTAAAACAAAATTATCACCGGTCTACGAATCTGGGAGAAAGAGAGTAAAAAATAAATATAGTATAAAAAAACAAAATGACATGAATAATGACTATATTCTAATGGATGTGAAAATATTTGAGCAGAAATATACTACGGAAATTGAGTGTAGCAGACCTGACATTATTATCATATAAGACTGGATAAAAATTAGTAATAAATATAAAAAGAAAGTATCACTCATTATCATTACAGGCATAAATAGAAATCAGATAGATATTGTACCGGTCGAAAATGTATGTCCATCCAACAAGATTTAGAATCTAAGCAAAAGTACCCTGAATCCAATCATGCGCGAGATACACAGGTCAGGAGCAATCATGAATTCTAACCTATTTGCCCATTCCCCAAATCTATAACATTATGAAGAACAACTATGGTGATACCACATAAATTCATTATATCCCGGCCCGGTGCTACAACATTTTACATGAGACTCAACTGGTGATGATGATGATGAGATATTGAGTGAACCCAAGATATTAAGTTATGAGTATACATAAATATAAATATTAATAAGGAGATTCGAACAACTGGATTACGTTTAAAATATAAATATTTATTTTGAACAGAATTAAAGATGAGTTTTATATATATAATTAACTCTACGCTTGTAAAACTTTATTTTCATTACAAACATTAAAGAATCTTGTTACGATTATTTTGATTTTGACAAATATTAATTTAGTGCGGCGGTCACAAGAAATGTATTTATCGGAGTGGTTTGGTGGACGTTTTATACATAAAAAATACATTTATAAAGATACAATCGAGTTTTGCTGATTAGACGATTTCAATACATAAGTTTATTTTATTTAGATATTTGATTTATAATAATTAAAATGAGGATACATTTTGATCGGCAGAATAAAACATTATTTCTTTTACATTTTCAGCAGTTAACGATAGAATATAGCGAAAACTCAATAATTGCGGGAAAGGTTTATTTCAATAAAGAGGGAGGGCAGCTTCATGAGAAGTTGGATTTAAACTCCAACAAATAAAAAAAAAATATTTTATTATCACATATCATTACAATTTACTTTGCTAAATAGGCTGGAAAACTAACTGTAAGAAATGGCAGTGCTAGCATATTATCAGCGAGAGGAAATGGCACATTTGGCCAGGATAAGGTCATTCTCCAATTTTCTATAATGATGGTACATGCCAGCTTCATGCTAAATGGTACAGGAAGAAAAGATAGGTAGGAAGATTCTATGGGCCGAGCTACGGCGCATCCATACATTGCTTCATCTACTCTAACCTGCATGTTCTAGAAGTAAACAGACTTCTTTTATGAACGAGGATACTAACGATGAAGCTTTGAATCCCTGGAGTGAGGTACAGGTGATTCAAAGCAGTATATAATATATACTTGGAGGAGAAGAATGACTAACGAAAATGATCGTGACTCCCTGAAGTGAGGTACAGGTGAATCAGATCGAAGCCTTATGCGGCTTATGAATAATTGGACATATGATAGCAACGCTATCATAATATAAAATCATTAAATTTAAATATAAAAGAAAAGCCTTAAATGGTTTAACAAATACGTAATGATATGCTAAAATAATGACCTACGTAATCTGATGTCATTGATTATAAATTAAATTATCATTAATGAAGCGTGCATTGATCCCCCTTCTTGAATCAATATTTTAACACAGGAAACAAAAACTAAAATAGTGCAAATTATAAAACAAATTTAAGTCGTCAGCCTTTGTGGCGATGATGATCAATAAGAAATTTATAAAACTAATGGACACCAATATCCACCCCGGATTGCAAAAGTATTTATACATTTTGTATAAATTTACGATAAAACATTTATATAAAAAAAGGTACTCATTTAAAGTATAAACCCAATCTTACGAAATATCTAAAATAAATAACAAGAACTCATTAATTCCCGCCCCCCTTTCTAAATTCGCAAGATTAAGTTTGAGTGACATTTATAAATAAAATTAAGTGAGAAAATATAGAAATATTATTAAAATTAAATTCTAACCGCACTAAATTATAAAGATAATAAGAAGCGTGAGTTGGATGACAGATTAATTATATAGTAAAGAATTGACATAAAAGATTAACAGAGCTTTTAAAAACATTAAACAAAAAAAATGTTAGTTTACAAATTAAATTATAACATTAAAATGGGTTAAGGCGATTATACAGTCTTTGGGCTGATTACCTCAGGATTCTGTGAAGTGTTGACGAATCTTCTGTGGCAGGCGGCATTCTTGGGGTTACATCTCTGCACGAGTCAGACTGAAGATGGAGGGCAGGCGGCTTAGGGCCTCAAAATTTCAACGGACGTGAAGTCATCTAGCAACGATTGACCAAACTCTGACATAATAGATTTTTAGCCCTATTTATGTCAGTTTTTAGCCCCTCAGAGAATGTTTATTTTAATTAGGTTTCTTGGCTCTAATCGATCTCTAATTTAGAAGAGTCTTTTCTCTATTGTTAGTAAAGATGCAGTCGTGAGATAACTGTCTAAAATCAATTCAAATCAATTTCCTGTTTGGAAATGGATTTGACAAAAAAATGTTAATAGCTAACTAAAATCCATTAGCTTTGTTTTAAATTTTACTTTTTCTTAACTTTAATTTACAAATTCCCTTTTTTAAAATCATGAAACAAACTCCCCACCCCTTTAATTATTTTTAGACAGTCATCTGAAATTTATATGTAGTTTTATATATAAAAAGATATAATTACAATATTAATAAAAGTAAAAAATACAATTTTAAAAGAGACAAAATTATTTAATATTTTAAATTATATATAAAAGCTCCTGTCATATACGTATATCTGAGTCGCAACTCTAAAAGTTAATATTTAAAATAATGGACGATTTTTATTTCAGGTTTGTATTTATAAATCTCATAGACGCTTCTCAGAAATATATGTATAGTTTATATACATTTTACAACAAAAAAAAAAAAGGGGGGGGGGGAGCATGATGACACGTGGGCTGTGGTAGAACCGTGAAACTTGATCTTGAACTAAAGTCGACTGTTTCAATATGCATGGAAATGTGACTTTACCTGTGAAATTAAGATCTTAATACTATATTTTTATCATTGTATATACATCATCAATAAAGATTTTAGCCCATTACGAGAGAAAAATTAGTTCCGTCCTTTGGGTATTCGCATAAACATTATTAAGAATGTATACTAGGAAACAATAGTTTTAAGAAGTACCTTTGCTTGTTTAAGTCAAGATCAGTGGAATTATCAACACGACCATTCAACATTGAACTAATAAAAAACATTTATCCAATTTTATGCCAGCATGTAAAAAACCATTCACATTAAAAAACAAAGTGTAAAAGACTATCAATGAGATAATTTATAAAGGTATATGAATACTGGCAGAAAACTTGTCCTGGACTACTAAAATAGTAATTATTATGAAGTCAGATAAAAAATATTCACTTATGTGGAGACTAAACAAATTTATAAAGGAGTCTACCTCATTCCTGGTATACATGAATTACTAGCATTATTGCAAAAAGCTTCATTTTTAGCAAAAATAAATTTACAATCCACATTACACCAAATTCCAGTCACTGATAGAATGGCAGAATTATTAATCCTTACTACCTCTTTTGGCCTTTACAAATGCAATAAATTATTATATGACATTACAGTTGTGCATAATATTTTCCAAGAAAAAATAAATATTTTATGGCATGAAAGATCACATTCCATATTTGCATGACATATTAGTTACCATGAGATTTGAGCATAAATTAAAATTATATGTGGATAAAGTCTGTTCCAAACTGAAGAAAATTGGGGCTAAGCTGAACATTATTAAATGTATATGGTCAACATCAAAAGTTTTTAGGTTACATAATAAATAAAAAAGGAAAATACTGTATTCCAGATAAAGAAAAAGCAATAAGAAATGCTGAGCGATCTAAGAATGTAAAAGATTTTCAGGCACTTTTAGGTCTATTGTACTTTTTCAAGATCTTTCTTAAAGAAAGTCATGTGTTATCACTATTGTATAAATTATTTAAAAAGTAACAACATTGGATCTGGTCTAGAGAATAGGTTATTGCCTTTCAGAAAGCTAAACACATATTTACTTCAAAGCAATCCCTCATACATTATCATAGTGATCTAGATATAATCATTACTACAGATGCCTCAAAATATGACATTGGCATCATGATTTCCCACCATTTCTATGAAGAACAGCCATTAGCCTATGCTCGTAAGACCTTGACAGCAGGTGAGAAAAATTACAGTCAGCTAATAATTTTTACCATAAAAAAATTTCCATCAATATGTATGAATGTAACAATCCAAACTTGTATACCTCATCCATTATTGGTAGTATTCAGCAATGATTAAAAAAATTCCAGAACATACAAGTTAATATATCCTATGCTGGATAAATATGATTATGAGGTGTTGTATAAGCCTGGAAAGCAAATTGGCCATGCCAATGCTTTATCATGCCTGCTGAATGTAATGGAGGTCAATAAAAATTAACAGAAATCAACTATATTGCTACTATGAACACTAATTTAAAAAAAACAGTCCAATAATAAATAATTGGATTAGAAAAGATCCTGGATATGTAACATAATTGAAGTGGATGAAACAAAGTTGGCCAGAAAGATGTCCTAATAAAGTACTAAGGCCTATCTGGTATGTGCAAGAAAGTTTATTGTCTAACTATTGTGTATTGATGATTGACTGCTTTCTCATTATTATAGAAGGCTGAAAGCATGTGCTCAACTTACTTCATCAAAGTCACCCAAGAGTCATCTACATAAAAGCTTTGGATCAGTCATATGTTTTGTGGGAAAGCTGACCCAAGACATAGAATTAATGATGAAGAAGTGTATACAATACCAATCAATCGCTCACCTACCACCAAAAAAAAAAAAAGGTGAATCATGGGCTTATTCAGCAATGGAAACATCTACATTTGCACTATGCTGGAAAAATAGATATATATTTTTAGTAGTTATATTCATATTCACAGTGAATGGAATATAAAATTGTCAAAAACACTAGTGCTGAAAGTAAATCAAGTTATCTTGGAATTCTCAGCCATGTATTTACCCATCTTGTCATCCAGAATCTAATGGTTTTGCAGAAAAGGTAGTTCAACACTTAAAATCTACTTCACAAAGATATTATGGAATTATTATCAGATGCAATATTTTACCAGCACTTTATTATACCCCATGTACAGCTACTAATAATAGATCAGACGAAATGTTAATGCACAGAAAATTCTGCACTCATTTTTCTAAATTAATATCTGCTGCAAATAAAAATGCAAGACTCTATAGATTATGAAAATTTTAAATCAGGAGAAAGTATTTGGATACGTGATACTTAAAAAAATAAATGGCTACCAGAAGTAATATTGAAAATCTTATCTTGGCAAATTGGATTGATGCAAGTGGATATTGGAAAAATATTTAAGAGACATATAAAGTACTTAAGATTTCAAGAAAGTAAATCATTAGATGCCAATAGTATGTGTTAAGTCAGCAAAGGATAACGAAAAGTTTATTGAAAAAAAAAAAGATCAAACTATGGATATCAATCAAGCTGGAACAAAACAATTCAATCAGAGATCAAGCTACTGAAGCAACTCATGATTATGATATGTCAAGTGAGCTACAACCAGTAGATGGGACTGTAACTGCACAAGATGAGGAACAAAAACTTTTCACTAGAAGAGCTCATGTTCACTGAAGACCTGCAAAGTTAAAGAATTATGTATGTGAATAAAAGCAATTCTAAGGTAGAGGGGAGAAGTGAATTATCTGTGTGTGTATAATATATACAATGAATGTAAATAAAGATTATTTTTACTATATAAATACTTACAGACAATACATAAATAAATTATCTCCTTACTGTATTAAACTGCTCTAGAAAATCTGCATATATCAATCATATATTTAAATGTAAATTATGCAAATGAAGAGCAATTAGTCACAATTGGAACTCTTGTTTAATTTTCTTTTTTAGTTAGTATGATTTATTTTTAGATAACGTGCAATGAAAGTTATTTTTGTATTTAATATTATCTGTTTAATTAAAAATAAAAGTTAAAATTGGAAGGAATAAAAGAGACATGCAGACTACTAATCCAGATAAACAAAATGAAGGAAATTCCAAATGTAAAAGATTACATCAGAAAAATCTTTCTAACACTAATTAAAGATGGCAGAAATAATTCATAAAAAAAAAAAACTTTGTACATTAAAAATAAAAAAGAATGCACAAGATTACTGACATGTATTTTGATGACAAAACAAAAGATAATATATGTGCAGAACTCTAAAAAACTGACTCCAAGCTATAAAAGGTCAGAAAAACTTCAAACTTGATCTTGTGTCTTTTCCTTAACTAGCAGTTTCTGTCAGTCCAGGATAGAGAAAATGTCCTATCCTGGACTACTACTCATCTGCTGAAGTAAGTTGTCAGGTGAGAGTGGAACCAATGTGTTTACAGACACCTTTATTCATAGAGGTCACTCAGAAAAAACCTTCAGTTTAGCCTTAGAACAGACCAAGAACATACAAAATGTCAAGGGAGTGGCTACTAGTTAACTTCAATTAGCTCTTCAAAACGCATACTACAAAACTTATTGGTAAGCTTAAGAGATTATTCATTCCTAATCTATGACTAAATTGTTTGCAAACTCACCTAAACTATAAGTTTATAATATACCATCGATATACATATTTGCTATTTATTATTTTCAAGAGACTTTCATTTATGGCCTAAGAATATTGAAATAGGAACTGTTTTAACTTAATATTGGCTGGATTAGCACATGTGTGTTCTTTTCAATTACATTAATAATTTATCATTAAATATTTCAATTTGTATTAATAAAATTTTTGCCTTTAATATTAATTTCATTGTGCATTATTACTGTTAGTTTATTATAATTTATGTGTAAATTACCTTTGCCAATATGCTTGTTGTTTAGTTAAGCCCCAGAGAAACATTAATACAACCTTAAGTGACTAAAAACAATCCCGATCTTATATTGTTATTTTCTTCTTAATTTATGATGTGCGACGTGACGGATATCAGTAAATTCTTGTATGAATTCTGGCGCCCTTGTTTAAATAAATAAAAAAACTGATTCCACCAGCACTTCAAATCGTAGACAATATTAGGTCGAGTTGATTAGAAAATATAGCTATGTTTTTGAGATACCCAGACTGGTAAATGATCTGAATATATTTTCTTTTTCATAGCTTGATTAACTCGCATTTTCTAGTGCATAATAGAAGGCCTACCAGAATGGAAAAAACATGACAGTATAAAGACATATAATGCAATGGCCATACCAATTAATATTTATGATCATCAATGGTCTTTGTCATTGATTGTCAATCCTTATAATAATTATAATGTAGTATCTCATATTTAAGGTGATGATATATAAATTTTACAGAACCCAAAATCTTGGCTTCTATCAGCAAAGGGCTACTGAATCAACTGGTGGCCAGATTTCAAATTTATTAAGATGTATTTAATATCTATTTGCAAACCATCAACATTTAAAATATTCAAAATTAAGGTAAAATTGATTTTGATTTTTGAAAACATGGGACAAAAAAAAAAATTAAATAATTATTTATTAAAAAAAAAAAAAATTTCCAAGTCCTACTAAAAAAATATTTTTTTAAAAAAAGAATCAAATTCTTTGTCCCATTTAGTTCTTATTTTAACATTACAAAGTAAAAAAAAATTACAAAAATTATTTTTAAAAATGAAAATATTAATCAAATCTTTTGTCAATTCATCTACTATCACAATTCTCCCAGACAACACTAATGAGTTTAAAATTAGTTACGAGATCATTTCTGACAATTTGTCTCTGGATATAAATTCCAGTATGTTAAACACAATTTTGGTATTGGTAGGAAATTTATATCTGCAATAAGAAAAAAAATGGAATTATTACTAAAAAGAGAGATGACATCATAAAATTGGTAGAAGATTTTTATCAAGAATTATATAGTAATAAAGAACAAGTACCTTCTATATCTATTACATCTTCCGAATTGCCAAGAATTTTAAATGAAGAAATGAGACATGCAATTAAA
The DNA here is from genome assembly GCA_028023455.1 of Epiperipatus broadwayi. Taxonomy (NCBI): domain Eukaryota; kingdom Metazoa; phylum Onychophora; class Udeonychophora; order Euonychophora; family Peripatidae; genus Epiperipatus; species Epiperipatus broadwayi. The sequence continues at coordinate 9,779,457 of JAQFVV010000032.1, forward strand.
TATATGAAAAAAGGAAAGGCTCCAAGAAATGATGGAATTATAATTGATATATTAAAAGAAGCAGGTGAAGAAATAGAAACAATTTTAGCAAAGTTATATACCAAATGTCTAAATGATAAAGATGTACCGGAAGATTGGAAGAATGCAGTAATAATATTAATATTTAAAAAAGGTGATAAAGAAGATATTAGAAATTACAGACCTATCAGCCTTTTATCAGTTTTATATAAAAATTTTACCAAGATAATTACAACTCGTCTACAGAGAACTTTGGATTTCCACCAACCAAGAGAACAAGCTGGATTTAAAAGTGGTTTTAGTACAATAGATCATATCCAGGTATTGAGAGAAGTCATAGAAAGGACAAATTGAATATGAGTTGTCATTATGTTTTGGATTTGTAGATTATGAAAAGGCATTCGATTATCAAAGTTCTTCAGTGATTAAAGCATTGGATCATCAAGGTATAGATCCAGGATATTGTCATATTTTAAAGAATATTTATAAAAATGCAACAGCAACAATTAGATTACATAATGATACTGGAAAAATCAACATTGAGAAAGGTGTAAGACACTGTGACTCCATATCTCCAAAACTTTTTACAGCAGTGCTGCAAGAAGTATTTTGTGGATTAAAATGGGAAACTAAAGGAATGAAAGTAAATGGAGAGTATTTAAGTCATTTAGATTTTGCAGATGATGTAGTTGTTTTTGCAAATAATGCTTCAGACCTGCAGGAAATGTTGCAGGAGTTAGCAGATGAAAGTAGAAAAGTAGGACTAAAGATAAATGTTAAAAAGACTAAAGTAATGTTTAATCGATTTGCTCAAAATATGAAAATAAAGATTGATTATGAAGAATTAGAAGAAGTTAACAATTACAAATACCTTGGTCAGATTATTAATACAGATGGAAACATAATGGAGGAAATTAATCATAGAATTAAATTGTTTGGAGTGCTTTTGGTAGAAATGACATGATACTAAAAGGAAATATGCCTATGTGTTTGAAAAGAATGGTTTTTAACAATTGTGTTTTACCAGTTCTTACTTATGAATCTGAGACTTGGACACTTAATAGAAGAGCAATACAGAGACTTCAGACCACTCAAAGGAGTATGGAGAGATGTATGTTGGGAGTAACAAGAAGAGATCGAAAATGCAATGTATGGGTAAGACAACAAACAGGTGTTACTGACCTTATTGAAAAAATTAAAAGATTGAAATGGAGTTGGGCTGGACATATTGCTAAAAGAAATGATAATAGATAAATTGAAATTTTAAACTGGATTCCAAGAGATTGTAAAAGACCCAGAAAGAGACCACATGTGAGATGGATGGATGAAATAAGAAAATGTGCAGGGGTGTTATGGAAAAGAGAAGCTAAAGATCGGAGAAGATGGATTAAACTTGGAGAGACCTTCATCCTGTAGTGGATTGATAATGGTTGATGATGATGATGATTATTTATAAGTTGCTAAAAAAAAATTAAAAAGAATTATTGATTATAAAACTAATAAAACTGATTGGAGTGAAAAAGTACCTCATCAATAAAAATTATGCTTCCTTGGAATTTGTTTTGCTCTTGGCAGTGCTTAAAAATTTTTCAACTATCAATCACAAAGAACTAGGACAGGGAATGACAAAATATAAAGAAAAAAAAGCAAAAAAATATCATTTCAGCAAACAGTCAAGTCAACCTACAAATATTATCTAAACAAACTGAAGCTTACATCAAGTACAAGTCTTAATGCAAGACCAGACATATTTGCAGGATCATCCACACCACGTGATATATTCTAATAATTAGATGTTTAAATCAATCCTATCAGAACTGCTAGATCATAATGTACCCTACTCATAGATATACATTAAATATTTGGTGCTGATATAGTACGCGCTCGGTGATTTGAATTTGAAAACACCCAAAATCACTGCTGGTACATGCAAGCGATAAATGACATCGACTAGAAACACTCAGCTTTCAAAAAAATAAATTGCCTAAGGCACTACAATTAAAAAAGGGTGGCGGGAAGGCACTAAAAAAAAGTGCGGGAAATGTCACATTAAATAGCCTAAGGTGCTACTATGGAAAATAAGTGCAGGAAAAGAAAAAGAAGTGAACATTGAAAATTAAAAAATCCTTTAAGATAAACCAAAAACGCTAATTTATATAGTGATAATCAAATACTGTAATAGTAGATCTTAAACAATTAACGTATGTTAAGGCATTGTTAAAAAAAAATTGTAAATGACATTTTCAAAAGTATATACTAAATCTCAAAAATCAGTATTATAATTTAAAAAAATAATATTTAAAAAGTATATTGCTAAATCTCAAATGGCGGAAACATGACTTTCAACACTATTTCATGGAGTATCAACAAATAAAAAAACTAATTAACTTATTTTTAAAAATATAATATTTTACATTTGGCTTTGGGATTATCCCTCTAACTAAGAGTTATAATAATAAATCACAAATCTTAATAATAGACATATTAATGCATATTACAGTTAGCATTTACTTAAGTAATTTTTTACCAATATTTTAAGAATTTTAAAAAAATTACCAACTTTCTGGATCGGATGGATGGTCGTCCGCGCAGGCTAAATTTGGTTCTTCCTAGATCTCTTCATTAGTGCAAAACCACAAAGCCATCAACAAATTATGCATTTAAGATTTAAGTTTATTACTTTAAAGAAGACGCCAGTAAAATTAATTAATTCAGAAAATATCGCAGCTTGACATCGTCTCTTTCAAATTTATTTTTAAAACTGTGTGGTTGGGTCTCACACAAATTAAACCAGGTATGTGTGACGTAAGATAATTTCCAAGAATCAGGCTTCGAGATCGGGTTTTGTCTTAATAAGATAAAAGTGCTAAGTTAAGAAATTTAACAATAGAAAGGTAAAGTTTCAAATTTTAAAAAACAGCTGTAAACAAGCTAATGTACTTTTGTGCCTCAAGCCTAAGCTAATGCAATAGTGATAAAATTTATTATAAAAAATTTATAATAAATTAATGATTTAAAAATATAATCACACTGTAACATATTAGACATCATAATTTGTACTTCTATATATATGTGTGCCGATACATATATTAGTTTTAAGATTAAGTTTTAACACTTTAAAGAAGACACAAGTAAAATTAATTGGTAATTTATTCCCAAAATATTGCAAAAACAAAAAAGATAATTGACCTGCTTTTCATTAATATTTAAAAAATAAAAAAACTGAAATATAAAGGGTGTGTGTTCATGTGATCATATGATTTGAAAATGGATATAAAAGACGAGTTTTGATACAAAATCTTTGGTCTTTAGTTTTTTTATTTTTTAAATATTAATGAAACACAATATTTTGGGAATAAATTACCAATTAATTTTACTTGCATCTTCTTTAAAGTGTTAAAACTTAAATCTTAAAAGTAATACATGTATCTGCACACATATATATACAAGTACAAATTATGATGTCTAATATGTTACAGTGTGATTATATTTTTAAATCATTAATTTATTATAAATTTTTTATAATAAATTTTACCACTATTGCATTAGCTTTCAAGTTAGGCTTGGGGCATAAAAATACATTAGCTTGTTTACAGCTGTTTTTTAAAATTTGAAACTTTACCTTCCTATTGTTAAATTTCTTAACTTAGCACTTTTATCTTATTAAGACAAAACCCGATCTCGAAGCCTGATTCTTGGAAATTATCTTACGTCACATATACCTGGTTTAATTTGTGTGAGACTCAACCACACAGTTTTAAAAATAAATTTGAAAGAGACGATCTCAAGCTGCGACATTTCCTGAATAAATTAATTTTATTGGTGTCCTCTTTAAAGTAATAAACTTAAATCTTAAAAGCATAATTTGTTGATGGCTTTGTGGTTTTGCACTAATGAAGAGATCTAGGAAGAACCAAATTTAGCCTGCTCGGATGACCATCCATCCGATCCAGACAGTTGGTAATTTTTTTAAAATTCTTAAAATATTGGTAAAAAATTACTTAAATAAATGCTAACTGTAATATGCATTAATATGTCTATTATTAAGATTTGTGATTTATTATTATAACTCTTAGTTAGAGGGATAATCCCAAAGCCAAATGTAAAATATTATATTTTTAAAAATAAGTGAATTAGGTTTTTAATTTGTTGATACTTCACGAAATAGTGTTGAAAGTTATGTTCCAGCCATTTGAGATTTAGCAATATACTTTTTAAATATTATTTTTTAAAATTATAATACTGATTTTTGAGATTTAGTATATACTTTTGAAAATATCATTTACGATTTTTTTTTAAAAATGCCTTAAAGTACGTTAATTGTTTAAGATTTACTATTACAGTATTTGATTATCACTATATAAATTAGCGTTTTGGGTTTATCTTAAAGGATTTTTTAATTTTCAATGTTCACTTCTTTTTCTTTTCCCGTACTTTTTTTCCATAGTAGCACCTTAGGCTATTTAATGTGACGTTACAACCCAATGTTTGATTTATAGCATTATAGTTTTTAAATATTGTTTTTTAAAATTATAATACTGATTTAGTATATACTGTTGAAAGACTGGAGTGAACTTTTTAAAATTGCATTTATTATTTTTCTAATCAAAGGGTTTTTGTAAATATCATTTACGATTTTTTTTTAAAAATGCCTTAACATACGCTAATTGTTTAAGATTTACTATTACAGTATTTGATTATCACTATATAAATTAGCATTTTTGGTTTATCTTAAAGGATTTTTTAATTTTCAATGTTCACTTCTTTTTTTTTTACCGCACTTTTTATCCATAATAGCACCTTAGGCTATTTAATGTGACGTTTTCCTGCACTTTTTTTTAAGTGTAGTGCCTTCCCGCCACCCTTTTTTTAATTGTAGTGCCTTAGGCAATTTATTTTTTTGAAAGCTGAGTGTTTCTAGTCGATGTCATTTATCGCTTGCATGTGCCAGCAGTGTTTTTGGGTGTTTTCAAATTCAAAATGGCCACCGAGTGCATAACAATGCTTTTAATAATAACAATTACTTTATTTACAACAACAAAAACAATTTAATTTTCCTATCTTATCTGATATTTACAAATGTACATAATCAATAAAATAAATATATACATGACAAAAAACTATTTACAATAGACTGAAAAATCAATCAAGCATATAATGCCATAAACTCATTTACTTAATATCTTTAATCCCTCCCCCAATTTGACTGATCCCAAGTTTAATAATGATAATTAACAAATCTTATAAGATTTAAAACAAATATTTTTCCATTCTTTTCATATCACAAAGTGAATTTAAACTTAAAATATATATATAAAAAAAATCAACATATTAAAATTGACTTAAGAGAAAAATCAACATCTGCAAAACTAAATTACTTTTGAGGACTGTAAACAATCTTCTTATTTATTTATAATAGTGAAGCAATGGATCTGAAGTCCGATCCATGCTTCACAGCCTCCTATAAACTTAATTAATATTGTAGACCTGAATTAAGTTTATAGTCCAATATCAGCAGGGTTTTGCATTAAAGCTAAAATTAATTAAGTTTATATAATTTGTATTTGCATTTAAATATTTTGTTTTAAATAAATTCCATTCCAAGATTAAATTGCTGTTTAATAAAAATTATTTGTAAAACCTTTTAATCAAACATATATATACGTCAAGCGTATATATATATGAGTTAATGCAAAATTCTGCTGAAATAAAATGCTTATTTTATTAAAAGAAATAATATATTTTTCTTTTTAAAATCTTGTTAAAATATGGCACATGATTTATTTTGAGATAAGCCCGCCAACATTTTCTAAAAGAATGTATGTTTGTAATTAGTTAGCCCATTCAAGGCAAATTAAAGATGGCCTTCTCTTTCTTTTTTAATTAATAAAATTCAAAGTTTAAAAAAAGAAGTTTAGAATTAAAAAGTAAAAGTTATTTTTAAAAAATGTTACCTTGAAACAAAGGAACGTTGGGGGGGGGGGGCTTATCAAGATCTAAGATCATAGGCAAAACAATAAAAGGTAGCTTACAAAAAAGGTATAAATAGGAGAGTAAACAAAAGACTTGGCTATTCAGATTTTCCTTTTTGAGATTGCATTCAGATTTCCCTTTGGAGATTTCATTCAGACTTCTCTGGAGGCTTTTCTTGTGCTTGCTTTTGTCAGATTTTACTTTTGCTTGCTGAGATTTCTCTGTAGAGAATTCATTCAGATTTTTCCTGTGCTTTGAACCTCCCGGATTTTGCTTCTTGTCTCCATTTTGCTCAAAAAAGTTATTCAACTGTCGTCTTTGAAATCACAGAGAAGTTTGAACATGCTACAAGCTAAAAGTCATATGAATTTACTGGATTATACCATGCTAGGTGGTTAGGCAAAGCTTTGCCTGCCACCGAGGTTCCTAAAAACCATCAAGATGCCGTAGTATCCACCCAATATTAATCTGAACCCTGTGCCATGTCTGTAGGACTTTTCGTAAAAGCATGCTATGTATTTCCACTTTCCATGTCCGGGCAAATACCTATCGATGGACGGATCAAGCCACGCACGTCAACAGAACATGACCAAGGAACCAGAACGGTAATCGTATCTCTCCTCCATTGAACTATTTACTTTCTACCCTTTTTTGTTCATACCCTTCTTAATTGCTCCTCTGCTAAAAACCCAGAGATATGCCGCTTACACGACCCAATATTTCTGCGCTCTTGCAGAGAAACTTACGGTCTATAGAACAGTATTGTTCATATTAGCCACTGCAGGTATATGGCCCGCTAATGTGTTTCGCAACACTATCCAAATATGCACGCTTAAATCGTGATCATATGACATGAGAGTGGAGAGAATTCAAGTGGCCATAACTGTTGTAATATGCATTCTAATTAAAGATCTTAACCCCCTACTCGACGTAGTATTTGATACTAATAATTGTAAGACTGTTGCCGTGCTTCCCTACAAATTTTGGAAGGTGGAAAAAATTGCAAAAGGTCATGACCAAGCACGCCTTCCCAGAACTCATGCGAATAACCACGCAAATTACGAGACAAACAAAATGTCTGAGGTTGCGGTAGTTTTGGAATTCATAAACTTGGTTTGATCAGTGACTACAAATTATTTGTCACCCCCCCCCCCTAAAAAACATTAAAATAAGATCAAAACTTTTGACTTTTTCACCTATGGTTTTTTTTTTTTTGTTTATTTAAAAAAAATACGGCAACTTTTTTTTTGCTATACGGCGATTTTTGTTTTGGCTTTACTTGTATACCGCTGATATACTAAAACTTTTCTTTTTAAAATCAATTTTTATTAACCTTTTTTAAAAAATAAAAACTAACCAAAAATAATTTTTGCCTCTATCTTTTGTCTCAGTGATGACAAATTATTTCTCGCCATCTCCTCCCAAAAAAGTTAAACTAAGATCAAAACTTTTGACTTTTTCAACTTTGGTTTTCTTTTTTGTTTTTATAATACAGTGACTATACGGCAAATTTTGTTTTGGCTTTATTTGTATATCGCAATGTTTTTAATTTTTGAAAAGAAAATGTACAAATATTTGAATCAAATCTTGTATCGTAAATTATTTACAAGAATGTCAAAATATTGGTAAAAAAAGTCATATCAAATGTCAAAATATATCAAAAGATGAGGAAAAAAATCGTATCAAATGTCCAAATATTTTTGAAAAAGGCAGAGAAAATGTAAAAATATTTTTAAAAAAGGCAGAGAAAATCTAAAAATATTTTAATAAAAGTAGGAGAAAATGTAAAAATAATTTAATTAAAAATAGTCGGGCCTGGATCGATATAATTGTGTGTTTTTAGCAGAGAAACAGCGCCACCAAGCGGCTGGCCTGGTGTACTGATTAGTACCAAAAATGTTAATAAAAATATTTAAAATGATCAATTCTTACAACAACAAAAAATCTTTTTTAAAAAATTATAAATGAAAATTTAATGTACACACACAAAAAAAACCTTTGACCTTGGTTTGATTCTTCTGTGGATAACTTCTTTCCAATTATAATTTCCAGTTGAATTTTCTTCTTGAAGGCTTCGACATATGAACATGATTCATTTGTCATTTTTCTAGTATGCATTTTTTCATTTCCAGGTTAACAGCAGCAAAATGTTATCCATTTTCTTTTAATAAATCTCCCAGATGAGACTAATACATACAGAGACTCATGCTCTTGGTTGAAGTCAAGGTTTCAGATTACTTTAAGGGGTAATCTCTACATTTTTATCCCAGTGAAGACAGGTTACATTGAGGAAAATGTCTAGCTTTTAGCTGAATTTAGCACATGGTTTTCATTGTAGAAACCATTTTTATGACTAAACTCATAATATGCTAAAATCTTGGATGCTATTTTATGCAATAAGATTCCTGCTGTACTATGCAACAGCTTGGTAAGGAATTCTGCTTCTTTCTTCTTTATCAACTGGATTAAGACTTGACTGCCCTCTTTTCAACAACTAAGTTAGGAATATCTATTGCTTACCAGACACTTGAGTTTTCTGACTTAAACCCTTATTTTTTTTCTAGCACAATCTTGACTACAAGCCAATCATAATCTGTTTCTAACCTGCTAATTTTTATAATAATCAATTAGCTAAATTTTTACAAATACAATTGTTGAGATATTTCCCTCCTTAGTCATAGACATTGAAAAACAAGTCAAGAACTTAACATTATAAAATTCTTGGCATTTCTTTCTACTTAAAAAAAATTTATTGCAAAAAGAAAAACAAGATAATCAGTTAATTACAATGAAGAGATAAAAAGAAAAGAAAACAACAACTGTAATTAAAAATAAAATTTACCAAAAGTTTTAAAATATTCTTTTCTTTTTTAAAAAATGCTCTTAAACTTCATCTCTCTTAAAAGGTTAAAATTAAATATTAAACAGTTTACTAAAAAGAGTTTTCTTTTTCTTCTCTTAGTACATTTTTTTTAAATAAAAAAAATTAAAAGCAACTGATAATTAAATAAAATTATTGAAAAGAGAGATCAAAAGAAATTAATTATATGATTTTATACTTCTCTTTCTCTCTTCTACCAACATTTACAATTTACAATACATATTAAAATATACATATTATAATTTTAAAAAAAGTTTCATAATTATTTTTAAAAAAAAATTGTCTAGAATTTTCCTACTATCATGTGGCCAAAAAAAAAAAAAATTTAACTAATTTCAGATCCATTATTATTATAAAAAAAATATACATGGAGAAATTAAATACTATTTTCCCTATTAATTAAATAACTCTAAACTAAACCTGAGGAACATTCTGCCAACTTATCTAATTATTTTTAATGCAGCTATTTAGCCAACTGGTTACAATATGGATGTACAAAATGCTTTTGATCAGACCAAATATTTTAAAATTATCATGGGAGACCTAAATATTGGAAATTAGTAAATGATGAAAACAAGTGCTGTGGATAATTTGCTTATAATGATAAAAAAGAGAGAAGACTCAGTGGAGTTGACAGAAAAAAACAATTGTACATTATAAATTATTTTTTGGAGACAAATGATCACTGAAAATGGACAAGGAAGCATCCAAATAAAGATATAGCAGAATTAGATTATACTTTAAGTAAGAGAAAATATGTATTTCAAGACTAATATTCTTAATAGATTCAACACAAGAGATGTAAGATACATGTTAATAGAAAACCACAGAAAAAAATTAAGAAAACATATGAATTTAAATTAGAACTTATAAATAGTTATAAAATATTAACAGATTTTGAAAATATGAGATTTGAATAAAATCAATAAGAAGATTACGCATAAATATAGCTGATACAAATAGTAATTTTCCTGCTGATACAAGACAATGTAATATAAAAAAAAAGAAATATAAAACTTTTTAATGATTTATTAACTATGGAGTATCTATAGCATTGTAAAGTGGTATAAAAAAATATTAATAACAATACAAGACAATATAATTGTGAGAACTGGCATGGAAAATTATAGAAGAAAATAAAATTTTCAAAAATGTAAGCACCTTGGGAATGGAAGAAAACTTTTTCTGTAATAAGATTGGAATCATTACTAAAAAAAGATATCATTGTGAACTGTGTGGAAAAGTTCTATAAAGAATTATATAGTAATAAAGAACTAAAAAAAAAAGTATCCCTTCTACAGTTATTATATATTCTAAATTGCCTAGCATTTTAAATAAAGAAATGAGACATACAATTGAATTTATAAAAAGGAAAAATTCCAGGAAATGATGGAATTATATATTCCATAAAGAATGTAAATAAATAATGTCAATAGATTATGTATTTATCCACAAAAATATCACATGATCATCATTTCTATGATTACACTAACTGGTAAAACAATAGCAAATTCTCCATACAGTAGTGCCACCCAGTGCTTGTATAAGCATAGGAAATGATGATCACATCAAATGTCTAAATGATAAAAGAGAAATTAGAAATTACAGATTAATCAATCTTCTATTAATTTTATACAAAATCTTTACCAAGATCATTATAATTCATCTACAGTGAACATTGGATTCTAATAAACCTAAAAAATGAGTTGGATTTAGAAATAATTTTAGCACAAAAAAGTTAAAGAAAAGATCAGCTTTAAATTTGTATATTATAAAAAGGCATTTACTTCTATAAGTATTTCTAAAGTGATTAAAGTATTGGATCATCAATATATACATCGAGAATAATATCATATATTTCAAAATACAATAGCAAATATTAGATTATCTACTGATATTAAAAAAAATTAACAGTGAGAGGGATGTATGACAGAGTGATTTCACAACTGTAATAAAATATTTTACAGCAGTTTTATAAAAAGTATTTTGCGAATAAAAATAGAAAGCTAAGGGAATAAAAAGGAATGGAAAATATTTACATCATCTAGATTTTGAAGATGTAGTTATATTTGCAAATAATGCTTCAGAGCTTCAGAAAATGTTGCAAGAGCTATCAGATAAAAGTAAAAAAGTAGAATTAATGCTAAAAAGACTAAAATAATGTTTAATAAATTTTCTCAGAAGAAAATAAAGATTAATAATCATGAACTAGAAGAAGTTAACAAATACATATACTTTGGTCAGATACAGACAGAAAATATAGCAGATAAAATTAATCATAGAATTAAACTTGGGTGGAATGCTTTTGGTTGAAATAACTTATATTAAAAATAAATATGATTACATGTTTAAAAAAGACTTTCTCTTTAATAGATTAATTTTACTTGTTCTTACTTATAGATTTGAGATTTGAACATTTAACAGAAGAGCAATACAGAGACTTCGGACCATTCAATGAAGTATGGAAAAAATATATGTTAAGAGTTAACAAAAAGTGATAAAAAATAAAATATATGAGTGAGAGGTCAAACATATACCAATGACATCATTTGAAAAAATTAAGACAGAAATGGAGCTGAGATGAACATACTGCTAGAAGAGATGACAATAATTGGATGAATCGACTCTTAAACTAGACTCCAAGATATTGTAAAAGACCTAGAAAAAGATCACGTGGGATGGATGGATGAAATTAGGTTTGCTGGTCTGATGTGGAGAAGAGAGGTGAGAGATCAGAGAAACTGGATTAAACTTGGAGAAATCTTCATCCTGAACTGATAATGATGATGATTTATGAAAATATATAAACATCTATATATTACACTATCAAAATTATTCTAAATTAATGAATAAATAGCTAAAATATTTATTTTAAAAAATCAATCTTTTCCATAAATTTTTGGATTTATCTTATGTATGCTAATAATTTTTAATTACCTGAGCTGGCCACCAAGATTTTCCACTAAGTTTAACCCAAACAACTGCTCCAGGTAGGAACATAGTGACAATAAGCTTCAACTCATCTTGATAATAAGGCACTAAAATATAAGCAAAATTATTACATATTCATAATACAAATATTCTTTCAAAATATAAATTTTTTTAAATATATTTATATATTTTTCAAGAAATGCTTTTATTCACATAAATGCCATAAGAAAGTAAATAAATTTTCTTCAGTTTTTGCAATATTCTTGATAATATGGATCAAAATAAAAACATGTGGCATTCATGTTTCGAAATATTTTAAAACTATTTATGAATATGAATGCAATATTTCTAAATATGAGTGCTGCATGTCTTTATTTTGGTCACATCAAGAATATTGTAAACATAAAGCTTTAGTACATTTATGTAAATAAAGGTATTTCTTTAAAAAAAAAAATTAAATATACTTTTATTTTCTATTTTTTAGTTTTATAACTTTTTTTTAAAAACTAGAAAGCCAAATAAAAATTTATTAATATATTAAAAGCTATTTTTTAATGCAAAAGAAACTTTTTAAATACATCCATTTAAAACAAATATAAATCATTTTCTTGAAATTAAATAAAATTAATAAAAATTATTTTAATGAAAAGAAGAAAAAAATCATAATTCGTAAATTTAATATGGTAGATATTTTATTCTAGCTTAGTTGGCCATTTTCTAAGTCAAAATCTTCCCATAATTCATAAATTTAAAATGGTGACTTTTTTAATTCTAGTTTACCAAATTATATAATAACTTTTATTTTGCTGTAATATCTTATATAAATGCAATTTATCCACTTTACTTTGAACACTTTTTAACAAAAACTTTTTATTGTACATATATGCATACATAATCTTGTTTTGACAGCCCTGCAGTCTTCTTCAAAATTGTGATATAATGAACAAAATAAAATAAAATACATAACTGTATAAATAATACTACATAAAAATGTAAACAATAAAATTAATATATTAATTTTATTGTTCACATTTTTATGTGGTATTATTTATACAGTTATGTATTTTATTTTATTTTAATCATTATATTTATATATAAGCCTGAAGAAGACTGCAGGATAGTTGAAACATAAGATTTTGTGTGCACATATGTACAATAAAAGGTTTTTGCTAAAAAGTGTTCAAAGTAGAGTGGATAAATTGTATTCTAGTTTAGTTGGCCATTTTATCATACCACATTTAATGATAGTTTAAAAACACTGAAAAAATAAAATAAAATCTCAACAAAGTTTAAAATTTTATAAATAATATAGGATATTTTTTTTGCAAAGTATTCTTTATATTTGTAAAGGAGAAAACCATCATGTAAGTTGGCTTTATTAAAAGATCAACTTTATTAAATTCTTAGATATTATTTTGTATAGAAAACTATAAGATTATTACTATGTAGAATAGTATTCTGTTTTAATGTCCCCCTCCCCCTTAATTTAGTTTTTTTTTTCTATAGTCAAGTAATAAATCTCATATATAATTAAAAATTTAAAAGTATCACTGTTTGTTTGTTTTGTTTGGGCTAAAATTATTTCTGAACTCTAAACAAAAATTGTAAAAAATAAATATGTATGTAAAATTTCAATTATATTGGAAATTGAGTTACAAAATTTCACACAGACATCCAGACAAAAAAAAAAAAAAGTTAAACAACATAATGTTCACATCTAGAGCAGTATACATTAACACTTAAAAATTAAGAAACAAATACTAAACCTCTATATAATGTTTAATATTAAAATAGGAAGATATAAATAAATATAATAGGATCACAACATTAGAATACGTTTCCAAAACTCCTTGTGAACAATGTAAATACATTCAGTATATGGGGAGGGGGAGTATCAAGTTTTATATATATGGAGAGATGCATGTTGGGAGTAACAAGAAGAGATCGAAAACGCAATGTATGGGTAAGAGAACAAACAGGTGTTACTGACCTCATTGAAAAAATTAAAACACTTAAGTGGAGTTGGGCTGGACATATTACTAGAAGAGATGATAATAGATGGACAATTGAAATTTTAAACTGGATTCCAAAAGATTGTAAAAGACCCAGAAAGAGACCACATGTGAGATGGATGGATGAAATAAGAAAGTGTGCAGGGGTGATGTGGAGAAGAGAAGCCAAAGATAGGAAAAGATGGGTTGAACTTGGAGAGATCTTCATCCTGCAGTGGATTGATAATGGTTGATGATGATGAATAAAAATATTTTAACACAAACATACACAGAATATTATATATATAAGTTTTAATTTAAAAGAAAAATAAAATATCTTACAACCAGCAAATTCTTTGCAAATCTATTTTATTATCAAAAATGGAATTTTTTCATATATTTAATAAATCACACAATATAATATATCTATATAACAACAATAATTCTATATATAAATTATAAAAATACTACAAAAAAGTTTTTTTTGGCAAATTTTTTTTTTTGCCTATATCAATGTGATAAAACTATTTTAAAAGCTTCAATTTACATTGCATATTTTAAAAAGCAGACTTTTGTAAAAAATATATATGTATATTATAAGTCTAAAATGTTTTTTTAAATAAAAAGAGAATGCTTGTCAAAAAGGAGTTAATGAAAGTTTCAGTCAAGAAAAATCTCTTTTCTAATGCCTTGTTTTCCATCATTAATAAAAAAAATTTTTTTTAAAAGTTTGAAAATAATACAGGTAGAGTATATATATATTGCAAATAGCAGATATAATAAAAATTGATATAATGCAAAAAATACAATATTTAAATGAAAGCATAATAAAAATTTCATTTTTTAATCATTTATTTTTTTGAAGGTTAAATGATCAGTAGATATTGATAATGGATACAAAGTTCATGATATATTCCGTGTTTCCAATAATTAATGTTTTTGCAAGATATTCATTAATTTATCACTATGCTCAAATAGTTTTATCAATATTGCATAGTATTGTAAATATCTCACAATATTTACTGATTAGTTATGATGGTTGCAATACTTTATAAAATTTACACTTAATCATTACTACCTGAAATAATATAAAAAACACTAAATGTGACCAAGGTTTTAACATCCCAAGCCTTGGTCAAACTTGTAAGCAAATCAAAATTATTATGATTTAATCAGTAGTAGCATACCACATTACATTGCATAAATTATACAGTAACTCATTTTATTTTTTTGGATTAAACTTTTAAATAAGAGTATTATAAATATAATCTGAAATTTATAGAAAAAATGTATATTTTATGTCCATAAAATTGAAATAACTAGACAATATTTCTATTTGTGAGCATTTTTTAAATACAAAATTTCTACATGATTTAAAATTTTTTTTGATTAATTAGGAAATATAATGAAACACTAATTTAGAAATAATTTTTGTGTTGTCATTTTTCATTAAATGAATTTCATTCAATGTAAGAACTTCCTTGTTAAATTAATCTGAATGCTTTAATTTTGTTTTATAATGGGGTATAAATGTGCCATTTTTTTTTATTGTGAATAATATTTTCCCAATGCATTTACTTCCCAATAAATATAAAATTAAAAACTTTTATTATTCTTACATATAAATTTCTTAAGAATGCCATAACCCTCAACTATCTTTCATGCCCTTAGAAGTTGCAGACTACTGAATAAGATAATGAATATTAAGATCCAATCAATAATACATAAACATAGTTAGTGATAATTTGATATTGCTTGCCATGTATATTAGTATATCAAATAAAAAGCTAGTTAGTTAGTTATACATAAATTTTAATATGTATTTATTGTCATTAGCATACATTATTTTATAATTTTGTTACAAAAATCAGCTTGGACTTATAAAAAAACTAATATACTTCAGCCTATTATCCTAATATTTTTATTGTATGAGTTTTTTTGAAACATAATAATCTAAATTTTAGTCATATTGAATATATACTAAAACAAAGTAACTATATAGAAGATAAATAAATCTCCACACCAGTGCTGTTTTAAACAGGATTATAAAACTATAAGGACACTCTCACACCAGCTACAAGATAAAATCTTTAAGGAAATAAGAGTTCTGAACTCACATGGTAATTTATGAGCCAATCTTAAATAGAAGTGAGAGCGTGAATATATAAATCATTCACTTTAAATCCATTTCTTAATTTAATATTCTTATTAGCACTTATGAAATATTAAAATTTACTTTGTGCCAATATTAAATCTTTAAGAAAATAAGAGTGACCATTTTATTTCCGAACTCACATGCTAATTTATGTATGAAAATATAAATCATGCATTTTAAATCCATTTGTTAATTTAATATTCTTATTAGCACTAATATTAGCATAAACCAAATTTTAATATTTCATAAATGCTATAAAAATATTAAATTAAGAAATGGATTTAAAGTGATTTATATATTCATGTTCTCACTTCTAAATACTTAAGATTGGCTCATAAATTACAATGTGAGTAAAAAAATAAAATGGTCACTCTTATTTCCTTAAAGACTTTATCTTGTGACTAGGGTGAGAGTATCCTTACAGTTTCATCATCTTGTTAAAATGATGCTGGTGTGGAGATTTGTTTACTTTCTATATAGTTACAATTTAAACATTGCACTTGTAAAATGTATACAGTATTAATATTTAACATTGGTATCATGATAGAAGTAAACTATTCTTTATCATTTCTGGAATATTTTTTTAGACATGTTTAATGCACATTAGATAATAACATCAATTTCATTCCAAGACTGGCAAATAATCTTAATAAAGTGCAATAGATTGCAAATATCTATCCAGCATCCAATTTTATTTTTTTTTATGCTTTTTGATGTAATGATTTGGAAATTTCAATACTTAAAAGATTTTGAATTCAAGCTAATCTATTTTTGACCTTGACACAACAATGGTGTCATACGGCATACAACTAAAATTACTAAAAGTAGATTTATGTTAGATCTATATAATGCTAGACAAAATTGGAAATTGAAACTTTTATCACTAATTCAAACAATTAAATAAAACTAAAGCTGACTATGACAAGGCTAAGTGTAATGCAGTATGTCTCACTGCTCACTGACAAAGACTTATGATCAAAAACTAGGCTGGAAAATAAGATTAGTTTTATCATAAATATGCATCAATTACTTATTCTTATATTGAAGGCTAAAGAGTAAATCAATTTACAAAAAATTATTGTTGATAATATATTGTTTTTGCATAGGCTTTGTAAATTAAGAATAAATTGATCTTTATATGTATACCAAAAAAGCATGAAATGCTCAGGTACAACTACTTACAAATTCTTAGAAATGTTATGGAATCTGTTGAATGGCAATTTTTTATGCACTATAGTAAATTCACATGCCACCTTTTTACATAGATAATATTATAAATATTTAAAAATAATATATATAATAAATGCTTTCATTTACTGTGCAATAAAAAGCCAAAAATAATTGTCTTATTCAACAATAATTACGGTTTTATATTTAACATAAAATAAAAGCATGAGGTATTGTAGTTGAAATAAAATTATTTTTAGTTTTTTAGTGCACAATAAATAAAAGGGTTCATTATAAACTTATTTTATATGTATATATTATTTTTAACAATAGTATTCACACGGTAAATAAAAGTGTTTATTGAAAAATATTCTTTATATATTATTTAATATTGGGATCTTTTTCATAATTAAAATTACGAATGAAATCAATGTCATAGTTTATATAATATTTGAAAGAAAATTGCATGTGGATTGCTCGCTATTCTATTACATTTTAATAATACAATGTCTTTAAAAAAATAATAATAATAAAGAGTGGTCTAATATGTACTTAAATACACTCAAATTTTTAACTAGAAAAAATATAGACAAAATTTGGCAGTATAATAATTTTTTTAATTTGTACATTATGTCAGCATTAATTCACACTATCAATATTCAAAGCAAGCTTAACTTTTTGATGCAGTTATATATAAAATACATAAACTGTAATAAAAAACACAACCACCTACATAAGATATTACTTTCTTCACATTCAAATCATTCTTCATCTACTTTGAAGCACTAATTGTTTTGCATGTGTTTTCATATGTAGCATGTCAAATGTTACGAAATTTATTCTTAATACTTGTATACAATTTGCTATTAATAGATTACTCTCTAAAAAATAAAAATAGATTGCAATATTATTAAAGCAATGGCAGAATATTCTCTGCACAATTGTGTCATTTAGTGTAAGTTCTAGAAATCAATAGTTGCTAGAAGATTGTATACCATAGACCCTATTCAATGCTTTCTCATCCAATAGCTCCAAGCTAATTTCTAACTTATGACTTTCATCAGTAATGAGCCTTAGATCTGAGAGCAATGCATCTGAATCTTTAGATCTAATAGCTTCCCTCCAGAATCCATTTTTTACTTTTTTGCTTAACTATAAACCTATCAGACTAAAACTGAAAACAATAATGTTTTCAATTAAAACGAATTTGCCTATAAATCTGAATCCACTTCAGTATCTATGTACTTTAGTAACTGATTTTTTAACAACCAAAGACACCTTTATCCTTTAGCTAGGATCACTATTTAACTACTAATATTTCACATGATCATCTTTTCTTTATGCTTATACAAGCCTGTAAAATAATAGCAAAATTTTCTCCACACAATAGCGCCACCTAATGGATGTTTTAATAATAAACAGATGCTAGATTGTGCACCATAATCTGAATCCTAGCCAAAGAATAAAGGTGACTATAGTTATTAAAAAAACAGACACCAAAATATGTAGATACTGAACTGAATATGCAGGCAAATTATGTTTTCAGTTTGGGTGGAATTTTATAACTAAACAAAAAAGATAAAGCTGGGTGTTGGAGGGGTACATCACATGTAATGATCCATATGTATGCTCCAAGATACAAGGCTCCTATCAGATGAAAGCTGTAAGCTAGAAACTAGACTGGGGATATTACATAGGAAAGCAATGGATACATGGTATGATGCAGATAATCTTCTAAGATCTATTGATTACTAAAACTTATATTAGGTGACACTATTGTGTATGTAGAGAAAATTTTGCTTCAGCTTTTGTAAGCATAAAGAAAGGTTAATCATGATGTTTTAGTGGTTTATTATTTTGTTTATGACAGAAGTGTTATATAAAAAAATAAATTTTTACAATCAAGAGAAATTAAAATTTAAAGCAACTTTACAATCAAGAGAAAGTAAGATTTGCTTTTATTTCTATTGGAATTACTGTAAACACTTTTTATTTTTTTAAATATACTGCCCTCTTATAAAACACTCCTGAACCAATATCAATATTTTGAAATTTAACCCACCAATAGTTTTAGATTATATAAATCATTTGATAATCATGAAATATTCCAGTTATATTTCTAACACATGCAAAGTTTAATGGAAATCCATTTGATAAAAATATGAAACTCAATTACAAAAATGATCCTAAACAAACAAGAATTTCTAATTTAAAGACATGTTTAAATATTATCTAACTTCATCAGAGAAATGCGACAAATTTAAGATAATATTAATACTGTTCTATATACAGAGAAAACATTAAAAACCTTAAATATAACCTTAATGCATTTTCAATGTTACCTTTAATTTATAACTAATATTAATTTAAATATTGAAGAATATTATTAAACTTGAGCTAAACTAATTTGACATTTTATATCTTAAACTAATGATTTGGTGTTATTTATTGCTTGATCAAATACTCTATTGTTTAATTCTTCTTACAACATTCTGGCAAAAACTTTACTCACACATAAAATTTGATCTTATTGACTAAAGAAATCTAGCTTTGATAGATTTAGGCAGCAACATTAATTATGTATTCTTAATGCAAACCTTTTTTTTTCTTTTAAAAATATCATGGACATATATTAAAAAATTAAAACTGCACTTAAATTGAAAATATGTATGTATTTTAACTTATATTCATTCTTATTGGATAAAATAAACAAATAATAAATATCTTTTAGTATGATGACCTCAACTAATATTATTAATGATTAAATATGATCTTTGATCAGAATTTAAAGTTATCAATATATTAACTAAACAGAAATTTAATGTGCATTATATATAAATATGAAATTAAAATATATACACAAAATAATAAAACACACATACACATAAATATTATACATACAGGTGAATCCTCTTTATATAAAATGCTATGCTAAGAACCTTCAATATTTTTTCCAGATATTGTATTATTTAAAAGAAAAAAAAAATTAAAATTCTAACAATGTGTAACAAAAGTGTGTTTCATGTTAGTCATATGCAGTAACATAAATTTTAAACAAAATAATTTATAAAATCTCATTTTTATTTTACATTAAAATTTAAACATAAATTACATGGGGGTAAAAAGCTACTAATATAAAAATAAATTTAAAAAAAAAAAAGTAATTTAGAGAGAAAATGTTTTCAATATTTAAAATAAAAGTGTTTGTTTTCAGCTATTTTATTATTTCAAGGTTTTGGCAATTTTTCTATTGGCACACTGAAATCTAAAATCCATTTAGAAATAAAATAGTGACAGTCATCCATTAAATTTCTTATAATTTATTGGCATCAATTAGTTTTCTATCATAGACAGATTTCTTTAACTGTATTACACACTATACAGTAGTTATTCATTCTTCACAGAGCTGAATTATTTCCTTGTCCTGTGCAGTGGTAGAAAAATTATAACTTTCTGGATCAAAACTCAATCCGTGACTTCTGAAGCACTATATGTATGACTTTTCAATGGCTATATTACTTAATTATATTTTTCTTACTTTTAAGGATTGAAGTTAAATCGGAGGGGGGGGGCATCCAAGTCTCATTGACATTAAAAGCAATACAATAAGCTTTCAATCAGCAGAGATAAACAGTATTCAAGCAATGTGAACATATTTTTTTCTTTTAGAAACATTTTCTTTTAGTGGACAAATTTAATTTTTTTTAAAGCTTCCTTTTTGTGAAGATGATTATTATTATTAAAAGATAGTAAGCTATAAATGCTGTATTCAATCTTAATAACGTTGTGTTAATATCAGCCACTTAAAGAAAAAAAAAGCTGACAAAAGATGTATTTTCCATATCAATTAACATTTTTTCATATTTACTTTGACTGGGATTGAAATTTCTTTAATATAAGGTAGTATTTTGTGTTAAATTAAGTTCTATTACATATACAAATGCTAAATAAATTATTTTATTTATATTTATTCAATATAAAAATATTAAAAGAATACATATTATAACGATCGAAATGCAAGTGAAGATCGAATCTAACCGCAAACTAGGATATCTGCTCTACAAGGCGCCATCTAGGCATTTAAACCTAGAAAAATTTATAGAGTAGGCAGATACGCGCTGTTAAAATTCCACTTTATTTAAATATTCAGATCGTTAGCCCAAGTCACTAGCTCAGTGGAGTAGCAGAGATAATAAAATATAAATTTTATATCTTAAATATAAAAGAATAAAAGCCACTGCCAGAAATTAACACATAAAAATATTTATTTACATACATATAAAATAACATTTAAATTTTGAGGAATAAATTCAACATTTTAGATTTTTCTATTAATCTTTAGTTTTACATTTAAGTAAATTACAACCATGAGTTTCATATTTATTTAGTGAGTCGATTATGAATAGACTACATAGATCTGCATTTGAAAAGAAAATATTCTTCCCAGATTTAACCTTAGGCAACAAATTTCGCAATCAAACCGGCGCCAATCCATATGATACATTTATGTATTCAATGTAGTATAAAAATACAACAACACAAAATACTATACTGTCAGGAATGTACATCTGATCAGTAAGTAGAATTAGAGAAGACATTGTCTCTCCACCAACAGGAATGTTACATCTGTTGGCGAGTAGAACAATAAACATAAAACTCCATAGGAATGGACTGCGGTCCTTTGCCGTCTCACAAACCCATCCATAGGCAAACAGAAGGTGTGTGGCGTATATATATAATCCTGCCCGTAGCGGATCTCATACTACATCTACAATTACACAAATATATCCAATCCATTGAACCAATTCAACTACGAAATGAATAACATAAGATTACCCTCCCTTAATATAACTTTACAAAACTATATAGCCATTCACGCCCGACTTAAATTTAACATTTAAATACGTTCGCACAGATTATTTTTATAAATTTGTTTTTAAAATGTTGAGTATAGATCAGCTGCACAGATTCCACGGTCAAAAACATCCAAATTAAACACAATCGATCAAAATATAAAATCATCGATAATGTCAATTACAAAAGGGAATACACAAGGCCCCATGGCATTCATTGTAAGATGCCCACATTAACATCGTTGACCTATATATTCTAATCAAATGTGAAAACTTCAACATAATCAACCGCTAACGAATCTATGCAACGTCTATACCCAACCTAAATTTCATCATTTAAAATTTAAACAATAAATAATTTATACAATAAGAAAAAAAAAATGGAAATGATTTTTATCAATCGGAAAACATATAAAATTAAACATTATTAATTTGATTTTAAACTTAAAAAAGTCAGATAGAAGTTCATAAGCTTGAACGAAAGTTCTTAATTATGTTTAAATCTACAGTTCATGTCAATATAGCTTACGGTAGAAGAGTCCAGGTTTCTGCTTTTAATTCCCGCGATGCCTCCATTGGAAGATAATGTTCTGGAGATGGCAATAGCTGGTTCAAGGTATCACAGTCTTTTCATTTTTTTTTTTATAGAGAGTGTGGTATGTGCGTCCTACCACATCTCTCAAACACAAAACGCTAGAAACTGCCCGAAAAAAAACTATTTCCCTTTTTACATTATCCACACAGATTCAATCAACAAAACGTCATTAATCCATCACTTTCGTTAGGGTCCGAGCCAAGGCTTAGTGCTTCCATTGTTCAAGCTAATTTCTCTTTATTTTCTTATCTATCTTTCATCAGATCATTTTAATTATACAAGAGCCCAAGGCTAGCTTGCTTTTCAAACAATTTATAAACAATCATTTCCATTTGCAGATTACAAGAATTAATTAATACCTGTTTTTATTTTTAAATCTTGTACTTTTTTTTATAAAAAAGTACGTTCAAATGCTTATTTATTTGTTTTTTAAAAAAAAATATTTTTAAAGTTTGGCATCTGTGCGAATGTATATACGTTTAACAAACATTTTAATTTTAGCGTTTAGTTTTTTACTTTTATTTGCGAACTTTTAAGTTTTTATTTTAAATTAATGTAATGACATATTTATATATCGTTACAATATAGTCATCTCAAATATAATAGAAAAATAATCAAGAGCAAATACTCAACTTTGAATAATAAACAAAAAAGGTCAATATAGTGGAAAGAATATGAGTTAAAAAGGAAATAACATTTATGATTACTAATCTGATCAGAAAGTTTAAATGATTCATACTGATATGAAAAATTTTTAATCTTTCCAATGAGAAAGGCTAACCAATTTGTCAAATAATCATCATATTTATACATACTATACACCTCCTTCTATGCTTATGTAAAAGATTGTCAAAAATAAATGAGTAGCCAGTTTACAGATTTTATCAGCAATTAATCAAATAGAAGAGCACATACAGGAATATTTATTTATGGTTTTTTCTTTAGAGTTATAATACTAAAAAAATATTTTAATTACTTTACAACATATAATTTTGCAGTACACATACAAATTGTATTACCATGGATTATTAGCAGCTATTAATAAATGAATATAATAATTATTCCTAGTCAAAAAAAAAAAGGGAGGGGGGGTAAGTTAAACATGAATTTTGCAATAACTACCCACACTGATCTGCAAAACACAAATATATCCACTGATATTTTGAAATGCTGTTTTAATTCTTGCAGTACTTTGCCTAACTGTAGGCCTTCATTATATTTATTCTCAACGATATTCACCCAACGGAAACAGTCGTGATTTCTATAGGTTGCTTTGAGATCATCTTTATAATGTAAATAGGTCTGCCTTTCCAATAAAAAACTTCACAATAAAATATTTTCTTTAGGAAATTTGTTGACAATCATTCATTCCACATGTGCAACCTGACAATCGTTCATTCCACATGTGCAACCTAACAAATTTGTGCCTTATTAGTGTAGATTTAATAACAACACATTCAATTGATCATAAAAATTGCCAACATTCTTTTAGAATCATACTGAATATCCCTAAATCCAAAATTTCCATTACTTTTACATTGGTCATTTCATCTGCACATATAAATTACCTCATTAATTACTGGAAAATGAGAATACTTTCTACTGTGTTTTGTGGCTTAAGAATGCTTAAACATTCATTTATTGATGTGTATCTGAAGGCTAATTATGTTCGCTATCCAAAAGAAAAATTCTTTGTTCAAACTTAAATTTTTTTATTTTTTATTAAATCCCCAAAATATGGACACAACAAGCAGATTTGCTGACCACTGTAAGTGACCTTTAAATAGTGGGAAGTTGTTTTTTTTTAATGAAATTTAAAAACAACAACAACAAAAAATCTATCAGTCATATTAAAGGTTGTCAGCTTTTCATTTCCAAGTAGATTATTAACATGCTAAAAAAAAAAAAAATTCTAATAAACTATTTAAAAAAAAAAAATTTATATAGTTTACAAACTTAAAGATATCTAATACAGTTTTCAGAATTTCTCAATATTAAAATATTTTAACTTTTCTCTCTCTATATATATTATTAAAGGAGATTTGAACCTAAACTTTCAAACTCGCCACAGTCATCCACTCTATTCAATATAATCCGATACACATGACCACATACAGGTGAAAAAGATAAATGCTGAACCAGTACTCATCAATTGGTCCGGATCATCATCTCTCACAGATATATATATATAATCAGTGCTCGTTTGTATTAAGATAGCAAATCTACACACTTTAATGAACAGGCTTCAATCATTTCCACTCTCCAGTCACCATATCACTAAAAACCTGATGATGGAATGCTCAAAGCCCTTGATGATGCCAATATTATAGTCATACCCATGTTGACCTTAAGTCAATCTGACCATATGATGATCCGGACCGACAAGTGCTGGTTCAGCATGAAATACATATATTGGAGATCATTTATTTTTTCACAGGTATATGGTCATGTATATCAGTTATATTGGAGAGTGGATGACTGTAGTGAGCTTGAGAATTTGGGTTCAAATCCTCTTTAATTACATCTAGTTTAAGTATATATACTATACTTGTATTTCAATATTACATATTCAGCCTGTATTTTGTCCATCCTTCTGTGTTTTTAAATGAACATATTAAGGTTCTGCATATGAGGGTCAGATTGACTTAAGGTCAACATGGGTACGACCATAATATTGGCATCAGCAAGGGCTTTCAGCATTCCATCATCAGATTTTCAGTGATATAGATGGCTGAAGAGTTGAAAAGTGGAGAGAACTGAAATCTGTCCATTAAAGTGTGTAGATTTGCTATCATAATATAAAATGAGCACTGGACCAACTGACGAGTGATGGTTCAGCATTGAAGATCATCTATATCGGTTATATTGGATAGAGTGGATCTGCGTTCAAATCCTCTTTAATTACATCTAGCTTAAGTATATATACTGTACTTGTATTTCAATATTATATATATAATTACTAAATAATCTCATATTGTTTCAGTATTTTTAATTTTTCTACTACTTTCTATCCATCTACATTTTCAAAAATTCTTTATAACTTTTTTATTATCAAATGAAGTGTTATCTTCCTAAAGTAATATATAACAAATCTAATTTCATGACCTGAATATAATTTTTATTGTACCAACAACAGTAACTCCGATTTGTTTTGAGATGTCTTCACCCTACTCTAAAACCATCTATTGTAAACTTGAGAAATGCCAAATGGTATACTGCTATGATATCCTATTTCCAGACCAATTTCTTGCCTCTGCTTTCATTAGTGTGATATGTATATAATTATGAAAGGGAGTTAATTTAGATTCAAAATCTTAAGAGTTTATTTGAATTTAAAAATCTTAACGTGAATAATATAAAAAAAACTAAAAGATGGTTGCTAGATGCATATAATTTCATTATTTCTAGCTTTGAAGTATCCACTTCATTAATGGTAGCAAAATCCCACTATATCATTTGATTACTCAAGTTCTCAATAGCTAGCTCTAAAATAGAGATCTGCTCTTAAAAACATAATTAATTTCTTAATATTTAAACACATTTCTAAAATTGTGATGTTGGAATAAACTATGTAAATAAAATGGTGACTAAAAGTGAACTACCATTAAAGACAATGATCAAATGTTAATCACTTGAACATACTAATCCATCAGCTATTCATTTTAGAATTTTGCAACATATATTAATTTAATATTATTTAATTTCAATTACATTTTTGTGCTCTAGTCATAGCTCCACTTCTCATTTCCTGCTTACTGCAGTGAATTCCTGTTCAACTTTATAAACTTTCTTTTCTAAATAATACTCTTTTAACAATTCTTCTATAAACATACTAAGAAACAAGTACTGTATATTTAATTTTTCAGTAATAACTATTTATTCTAACAAATATTTTCATCTTTTTTCATTTCTATTTAATTCACTTTATATCAATTATTTTACTAAAAGCAGTTTCCACAATATTGTACACAAATATTAAAATTCTTTCTCTGAATATTTTTTTAAAAAAAAAACCATCTGAGCTTCAGAATTTCCTTGCACTAAAGGTGATTTAATTTCCTGGAAATTATTTTAACTATATATAGATAGATAGATACAACATGCATATTATCTTCTCTTGTAATATATTATCTTTTTTTTCCAGCAGCTTATCTTTTTTATTTACAAATTATATAAATTACTAGGAAGTCAGTTATAAAAAACAATACTATTATTGTCTAAATAAGATAGAACATTTTATCTAATTATTTAAGGAAATATTTATTAAATAAGATTAAATGGTTTCATCAAAAAACATTAAATAATGATGCATAATCTAGTTAATTCACATGCATATGTAAACAAATAAAAAAAAAAGTTATATTTCAAATATCAATTATATAAAATTTATGTAAGGGAGAATATAATTGTAATGTAAATAAAATAAAACATAAAAACAATTAAAAATTAAAATATGTATATATCAAACCTTTGTAAAAATATCTGGTGTGTCAACTTGATTTTTATCTTTAATCTTGACTATTTGTTTAGAAAAGGACAAGATATATATCTGTGATAATTCATTACACCTAAGCAATCAAAGAACAAAGATTAGACAGATTGTAATTTTAGGGAAGGAAAACCACTTCTATGAATACTACATATGATAAAACAAAATAGCTCTAAGTTTGCAACGAATACTTTCAACCTGTGGCATAGTGAATAGATAGCATGTATGATTAACTTTCTTAGAAAAATATAAAATATTTAAAATAGAGTGATTTGCTATACTGTAAGATATCAATATTTAATTTTTGGCAATTCTAGAATAAAATATAATTGGTTTACTTACATTTGTGATACGATTTAATTTTAAAAGTAATAGTGCAACATTACCAGATTCTAGAAACATTCAACAGATATTTTATTTTTGTTCATAGAAAGTAATTAATATTACAGTTTTTTTAAATATCTTTATATATTCTTATTAATATGAATAGAATGTGCTTCTTCAATAAATTACAATTAAGTTAGCCACAAAAAATATTTGGAGAAAATCTATTATTAGTCATTAGCTTTCATCTTCCTAATCCATCTATTTCAATATTTATAGTCATAAAGTTTAGTGTATCTTATAATTAGACTCATCATTACATATTATATTTATTAGTAACTAAATAAAAGTAACATAATAAATATAATATATATATATAATTTAATCAGATACTATTCTCATTCTATTGAGTAGATCATGAATATTGGAATGACCTTTAAATAATAATTATTTGTAAATAACAAATACATAGTGCCTAACCAAAAGTACCTCCTGTTGCCTTGTAAGATAGGTTTTTTAGTTCATGAAAGACTAGATAGTTTATGATACAAATAATACTATCTGTCTCCCTTTGTTCTTCTTCATTCCCTTAAGATAATAAAGAGTCCAGATATGATGAGCTTCTCATGCCATCAGTTGTCTTACTATGCTGTGGCATTGAATGCTTGTGAAACTATCTTCCCTGGTTAAAACTACATGCACATCATTTCTACCTCCCAATTTCTTTTTTTATTCATTTTTTTTTAACTCATGCCCTCAAGAAAATAAAAAAGCAATAACAGGACCAGGTTGTAAGGCTAATCTTCAGTTCTTTGCTTGAAGCAGTACAATCATTAAGGAAATGCTGACAAAAGATTGTATGTTTATGCAGTTCCATATATGGACCCCCTACCTACTATAGAAGTGGAAAGGGCCAATAAAATGTAATCTAAAAACGGCCTTCTTACAGAGCTGACTAGGTTATCTTGCCTGCAGATTTCTTATTGAAATAATAGAAATAACAAAAAGTAGCAACAGTAATAATATTACTAAGTAAATATTATACAACTAAGTTTTTTTTTAAATGTAATTCCCTGGAATGTATAAACTTTACTTGATAGAAATTCTTCAATACTAGAATGGAGAACAGCATGGATGACTAAAAATTATGAAGATTTAAAATTAATACAGCTACCCTTAGCGAAATGCAATTTTTAGAAAGGAATTTAATACTAAGAAGTTGACAGTTTCAAAGTTTTTTTGGAAGGCAAACAGGTAGAAGGAAATTGGCATTGTATTGGATTTGCTGCTAAGTCTAATTATTTTTTCAATGCCTCATTATACCAATAAAAGGTTAATAATGTTAAAATTTGGTTTGCATGATACCAGAACTCATTTCATTAGTGCATATACTCCAATATTATAAAATTTAGAGTTTTATTTTTGGATGGATAACATTATTACAGCAATAGAATTAAAATAACTTTTTTTTTTCCTTGGTGATTTCAATACGTGTGTTAAAATAAGACTTCAGATAAAAAGAATTGGGAAAAAATGGCATTGATGCTATAAATTCAAATGATCTGTTGTTATTGAATTTTTGCATAATGCATGGATTGACAATCACAAACATTTTTTTTTAGGCAGAAAAATATCTTATAAAGAAATGTGAATGCATTCATGCTCAAAACAAAGGCAATTAACAGATTATATTATAGTTAGGAGTGAGAATAGAAGAAAAAATTCATATTATATGAACACTAAAAAAATGGAATTTTTAGCTAGATTAATATGTTTCAAAATTTGATAGCTGCATTAAAAAATAGAACTTAATATAATCATATTTATAAAAAAATTAATGTTCATTTTTCATTAGAAGAACTTACTACACATGTTAAATTTCAACAGCTATTAAACATTAAAACTGCTAATTCTGAATTTTCACATTAGTAAGATGTGAAAATTTTCTCAAAAAGTGTGCAATGAATGTAAGTAAATCTATTCTTGGGTTCTTTAAAAAGAATCATGGTTGTTTTACTTTTTAGTGATTTGATTAAAGAAAACATAGCATTTTTTGCTTGGCAAAATAATATAGAGATTTAAAGGCAGAAGTTCAACTAACAAGAAAGTTTTTAAAAATGATTGGTGGATTAAAATTGCAAAGAAGATGCAGACATTAGTTGATCACATGTCATTTTATTTTTTTGATGACTTGAAAGCAGTCATTATTGATCATGTGGTCAGTTTATTTATGTTTTTTGATAACCTGAAAGCAAGATATAGATCTGAGAAATGTCATTCTCTTATATGATGACAATGGTATTTTGAACAGATGAAAGGATTATTTTATCTTTTGAATGAATGGAAACTTAAATTTGAACAAAGAGCTGAGCAAAATCAAAACAGCACTTTGTAACATAGAAATAAAAGATTAAATAAAAGATAGTAGATTCTGATAAATAACTGCAAAAATTTTACAATATGGTAGTGGTATATTACCTTCAAAAAATATTGGAATATATTAAGAATATATGAATTCATAAAATCATGTTGCTTGTTCTGAAGAATGCTTCTATTGACCCAATTTTTAAAAACAAAGGGAATAGACAAAATTGCTGCAACTATCATGGAATATCCTTATCAACTATAACAAAAATACTTTCAAGGATTTTGTTGAATAGATTGTTTTCCAATCATAGACGAGTAGTTAACAGATATTCAATGAAATTTTAAAAAATCAAGAAATCCTGGACATGATTTTTATTGCCAGGCAAATGCAGGAAAAGTGCGAAGAACAAATATATAATTCAGGGGTCCCCAACCCTATGCCCGCGGGCATCATGGTGCCCGCAGACCATTTTACGTGTGCCCGCCGCTATCCGAACATGATAAAAAATTATTTATCTGATACAAATAAATTTAATTTTTAAAATCTCTTATAAATTATTGTATTATATTGTAATCAAATTGTAGGGTATACAATACTTTTACAGTGTAAAAATATAAACGTTAATTATATGTTAACATTTTATTTTTGAAATAAATATTTTTTTGTACATTATGTGTATTATTAACAATATCCAACGATAAATTTACATTGAAAAAATAAATGGTGCCCGCCACCTGGCCGGTATTATAGAATGTGCTCTTAAGTGCAAAAAGGTTGGGGACTCGTGTAATTTATATATTAGTTTTATTTATTTGATCAAGGCATTTGATTCAATTAATCAAAAAAGGTTATATATCATTGCTTGAAATTGGTTTCTTCCAAAGTTTATTCATATTTTACAGTTTCTACCTGAAATGAGAAAAAATGTTATTACAATAAGTGAAAAGTACAAGGCATTTGATATGAAAACTGGTGTTAAATAAGTTGTGTGAATATTGTTTTTGATTTTTATGACAACAGCCTTTGAAATTGTTTATAGTCAGCTTAACAAAAGAGAATCAAGATGCAATACAGATTTGATTGCAGAATTTTTAATTTGAATTGATTAAAATCGAAAACAAAAAATTCATTTTTTTTTTTTTGCATTCTGGATTTATAGCATATGTTAATGATTGTGCAATTTTCCCTGTTCAAAAGATAGAACAATACTTAATATTTTGAATGAAACATACAAAGACGTGGGTGTAGTAATTAATGTTAAAAAAAAAACTCAAGTTATTTATCAGCTAGACCAAAAATTTTTAGTGAATGGTTATAAACTTGACAATGTAAGCCAATTTAAATATTTTGCTAGATTTTTAAATTGAAAGATACATTTAGATGGTAAGATATAGCACACTCTAATATGCTGCCTTTAATAACTTAAAAGATAGGGTATTTTATTATAGGCAAATAACTACTGCAATTAAATTAGCTGAAAATGAAGTGAGCCAAACAACTTTAATGTAACAGAAAAGCATTAGAAAACTTTCACTGAAGAACACTCCACAAAATTTTTAAAAATAAAAATATAGACTAATCAAAATGTTCTTCAATCTTTTTGGATGCAATATTAGTCCATGATTGAAAAGTTATACCTTCAATAGATTAAATACGTAAAATTAATGCAAGATTTCCTAAAAGATGTTTTATGGTGAACTTAAGCATGATTTGGTGGGAGAGGCAGACAATATTTATGTTATAAGGATTGTTTAGATGGGAGAGAGTAGAAGATGTTGGAGAATTGCAATTACATATGGTATTGATGTATTTTATAAAGAAAAGTTTTCTGTAGAAGTTTATACGCAGTATTGCAAAATATCAAATATAGACAAAATGAACCCAATATATTCATATGTGATTGTACTTATGTTTCACAAAATTAGTGTATAGCCAACACAAAACTTATTCTGGAATGGTCAGATTTGTTTATGAAATGGCAGCTGCTTATGCTCACTGTTATCTTCTGTTACAATGGAAGTTTTTGTGGATGTACTTTTTAAGCCTTTAATATTCCCATCAATTATCTCATCAGTGGATATTCTTATTTTTGTGTTCAAGCTAGTACTAGCATTTTTTCTAATGAATCATCGGTTCTCATTACATATTCAAAATTGCAGTCATAATATTTTAACTTTAAGAAAACATCATACTTTGTAACATACAAACGTTAACATTGAAAAAAACTTACTGGTCAATTCTTACTTTTCTCTTTATTTGAACATTTTCTAATTGGTAAATGGAGTTAAATAACCAAGAGTAACTTTACTCATCTACCACTAACACAAGTATTAGAATATAGAAAGAATAAATGAACCATTATTTTTCTTTTCTAGATATATTTAATAGTCTGCATACTATCAAACATTCTTTTTAAAACATATGAACAAAAATATTTTAAAAGACAAATGACCCCTCCAAAATGCATTTCGCGCTTTTCATTATTTATTTTATTCCATGGATATTACTAACTTCAATATTTTGTTATTTCCCAATAAATGTATTTTCAACATCTGATTTGACATTCAAGATTCGTCTCTTTATCACATTTTTTGTTTTTAAAACAGGCAAAACTCTCTATACGTATTGCCAGTGATTACTCTGGCTTGCACTGAGTGGCAATATGATCAAGCATAAGAAATGGTGATCATGTGATGTTTATTTTTTGTTTTTATTTATTAACAATTCAAACAAACAATGCAATTAATTATCTGTTGAAAAAAAAAAAACCTTTAATTTTGTTTATAAATTACTAAATGAGCTTAAAATTAATAAATTGTTTTAAGAAAAAAAATGCCATTTATACATTCACGATTTTAAAAAAATCGATTACATTTAGATTAGTAATTCAAGTATAAAATTACAAAATCTATACTTTATCTTTCCCAGCTGTTATCAAATCAATTACATTGCTTTCAAAGAGGGAAAAAAAATTTTAAGGGCTAATCATGGTTTTTTAAAAAGTATTCTAACTTTTTAAAAACAAAAATTATAACTTAAAAATACATTAGTAAATTTTCGATATAAATTAAGTATGCATAACATATAAATTACATGGGACAAGTCCAAACTAATATCTGAAATCTACGAAACCCATAAGGCCGATTTCAAGATATAACTTTACAAAAATGATTTTTCATTTTGAATTCAAAAAAGCATTTCAAAATTTCTCCATTAAAAGATAATATTTAATTTTCAAGCACATAATCGAAATCAAGCAAAAAAAAGTCTTTAAAAACATTAATAAAATTAAAAAAAGTAAAATAGAAAAGATTTCGCAATAAAAAGTTGATAGAAAATAAATGACAATTGCAAGTGTTCGTTCTCAGATATTTCCTATAAATTATTATAAATACATTCTTTCCATCATATATGATTTTTATAACAAAATTTAATAGCTACAAATTTCTAAAATTTTACGAAATATCAAGGAAATAAGTTTTTGTTTAAATTAACGTCTTTAAAAACAAATCTATAAAAATGATTACTATACCTGTTTAGGAAAAGTAAAAATTCTCACAACTTAATTATATTCCTAATAATTTTAAATCTTTCCTAAATTTTCATGTTTAATTAGAAGTTTTCTTTCATAAAAAATACTTTAGTTTACCAACTTAAGAATCGAGGTAAAGAAACTTGGTAACTATACCACAAAGAATATTATTTATGCAGAAATCCTGCACTTAAGTTAAGGATCGCAGATATTAATTATATGAAATGTAATTGGATACAATAAACATGTGACAGTAAAACTCTGAAGGAGGGAAATAGATTATTAATTATTAGGAGTTTTGCTTAGAAGAGTGTTATATGTTTGTTGATGAATTCTTTAACTAATTAACAAAACTATTAAATTGTAAAAGTGAAACCGTGAAAATTATTCGTTTATAACAATAATCTCTTTGTGGTAATTCTTTATTAGCTGGCTACTGTTTAAACTATCTGTAGATTTTAATCATAAATTTATTTTCATTTCGACTTATTAATTTCTTTGGGAGTAATTAATTGTTGTTTGTTTTTTTTTTAATTCCAATTTTTTGTTTAAAAATAATTTATGAATAAAGTATTTTCAAATATTTATTCCCTATTCGTTGACCGATTACATGTCTAGGCACTGAGATTATCAATGAATGCAATTTTTAAAGTTGAATTGAGCACTTAAAAATATGTGTAGACCCAAGCTAGTTTAAAAAACTAAATATTTAATCTTTTTTTGTTTTGTTTCTGAGAAATTTGTTTTATTCAAAGTCAAATCCTAATAGGAATAATGTAAAACTTATTTGCACAAAGGGAAAACTCTTCATACAGTAGTGCCATTCAGTGAAAGAGTAATCAATGGATGCAGAAAGATTTGTGCATAAAATCTCTCTCTAGTGCCTACTCATCCAATATCCCCAGATCAGTTTCTAGTTTGTGACTTTAATCAGTGAGGAGCTTTGGATCTGAAAGCACCACCTAGATCTTAGCTAAATCTAATACAACCCTCCAGCAACCACCTTTAACTTGTTATCTAACTATAAAGCTTAGAGTTCAAAATGAAAACACAATAATGTTTTTAACTCAAGCTCATTTGCTTGTATAGTCATATTGATCTGAACTTGGTTCAGCATCCATACTTTTTGGTGTCTGGTTTTTTAATAACCATAGTCGCCATAATCCTATTGGGTAGAATTGGTATTAAACATCACATGATCACAATTCTTTATGCTTACACAGAGGCAAAACTCTTCATACAGTAGGCTGCTGGAGGGTTGGGTTGGTGCTGTCAGACCCAAGGTTCCTCATTGATGAAAGCCATAAGCTAGAAACTAGTCTGGGGATATTGGATGAGTAGGCACTAGATAGGGATTTTATGCACAAACCTTCCTGCATTCATTGATCACTCTGGCTTGCACTGAATGACGCTACTGTATGAAGAATTTTGCCTCTGTGTAAGCATAAAGAATTGTGATCATGTGATGTTTAGTGGTTAAAACTCATTGTGTAAAAGTAAATTTCAAGATTAATGAAATTGGAAAGCTGTTGTAACATAGGAAAGATTCAGTTTTTTATTTAGTTATGAGAATTTCAGAATTGTTATATTTATGAAATAATCGAATCTCACAGATCATTAAAATGTTAATTGTGAATATTAATTTTCATTAATATATTTTTTGTCATATATAATTATCACAAAAAAATTTGAAAATATTTTTTTTATATAGAAAATAAATTGAAAAAACAGTATTTTATTCTGTGATTTGCCAACAATAAATGTTGTAACTGTGTTTATAAATGTTAATGTTAACTTTTGGTTACTTTAAAATTTTTTCTCTCATTAATTCATAGATTGTCAAACTATGGTAACAAATTCTTATATTGAGTAGAATTATAATATTTTCATAATTCAATTTGTCACGAAAAAAAAAAAAAATCATTCTCAATTAAAATTAGAAAGATTTTTTCTAAACCTAAAAATATAATTATTCCCATTTAATGATTATTAATTAACTCCATTTTTTATATATAATCTATCAAAATTTATTGTCATTAGATATCTAAAACTGTTTTTGATTATCTCTAGAATATAGACACTCTAGAATAAATCTCTCTTACATCAAATTGGAAAAACTATTTGATTAGTGATTATAATTTTTGTTGTGTTTATATAATCTAAAATAAACTCGGACCAGCACTGTATTGTCTAACTAAGCCTAGCATTGTGTGTGCGTGTATATATATATATACTTTATGTTATGTAAATAAAGTTCATATATTTGTTGTAATTATAATCAAACAGAAAGCGAATAAAATCTCCCCAAGTTGTAATCACTAGAAAATTAACATACTTGCAAAGCATGCATTTAAATTTGTATTAAAATTATATATGTAGATTTATGTTTCAAAAGGCTTTATTGATCTATAGGTTTACAAAAAAAAAAAGAAATAACAATCTTGATCAGGGCTTACCATTCTCCTGATTGTTACATCAGTTTATAACACTTTACATATATCATTACATCAATACTCCTTAGTCATTAATCCTGGTGATCTAGTTCTATAGCAATGGTGAATCATTTTTATAGATTAGAGTGAAGTCACATTAGTGACCAGGTGTCTGAGAAAATGTTGGACAATGAAATTTTTTCATCCCTTGTGCATATGATATCAATTTTGTTTCTAAATGTATTAGGGTGTTTTGTGTCCGGTCAATACATAAGTGTATCTCTGGTATACCATAGCGAGTATAACACAAATCTGCTAGCGTGAATGTGTCCATAAATACTTTTTCATAGGTGTTGAGAAGTGTTTGTATTCTGTACTCATTTTTAAAAAAATTTGAAATGTCTCACCGGATACTATTCTATCTGGGGCATATGAATAGTAAGTGTGATAGGATTTCTGATTCTTTTTGACACAGCTTGCATATATCTTCAATATTGGTATAATTCCTTTTATACTTATAGAAGTGAAGGGTCAGAAGTGCCTCGAAATTTAGTTTTATGAGAAAAACATAAATTTTTGGTTCCAATGATCAATATTTGAAATTTTTTGTCAACTGCTTATTTGTTATGTTTAGATATTTTTCCATTATCATTGGAAGGGAGTTTGCAGACTGAATAAACCTTCCAGTATTTCATTTTATCCTGGGGGGTAGATTGGGAATGCTTAATAACGGAGAAATTAACTTATTCCAGAGATTACTTGTAGGTGGTGGCTTGTCTGTGGGTGTAATTTTGAATGCAACTTCAAGATATAGGAAAATTTGGGCACATGATGATATTAGATTAAATGTTTTTTGAGTTTGAAAAATGTTGATAGAATGTAGGTCCAGTCCATTTTGAGATAGAGGGTGCAGAATTTTTCTTAGTGATATTGACACTATTTTTTTTTCACAATAATTTCCTACCCATTGAGTAAATTTTTTATGCAAAAGTTTTTGTGTATATTATTATGGGTGTATAGTATGTAACTCGTAATAACAGAGAGATTGAAAAGGGCAACTTTGGTATAGAGTGACATGTATAATTTGGATAAAAGAATTAATTATATCCTCAGATTTATTCATTAATTTCCTCTGTATCTGTGATCACATTTCAGAGTTACTTAAATGGAATGGAAATCCTAGGAATGAACCA
Organism: Epiperipatus broadwayi; assembly: GCA_028023455.1. Taxonomy (NCBI): domain Eukaryota; kingdom Metazoa; phylum Onychophora; class Udeonychophora; order Euonychophora; family Peripatidae; genus Epiperipatus; species Epiperipatus broadwayi. The sequence continues at coordinate 9,816,359 of JAQFVV010000032.1, forward strand.
GGTTTTCCTTTGAAGTATTGGTCATGTTAGCATCCAGTGAATATGGACCAAGCACTGGATTTATGTAGAATAAACTCCAGTTTATATTTGCTGAGTAGTTATTAAGAGTTTTAATTAGATTTGGTATCTGATTTTTTGTGGGCAGGAAGATAGTAATGTCATCCATAAATGCAACACATGTAATATTAGCCTTCATTGCAGGTATGAATATTCCAGCCATCTCACTTTCAATTAATTGGTACTATATCAAATGCTGATTTAATGTCCAGATGAACTACAACTGATCTATAGTTTTTGTCATTTCTGACTTTGTCAATTACTGTCTTATATAAAAAAGCTATCTGCCCAGTTGAAAATCCCTTCTTTGTGAATTGATTTTTTTGACAACAGTGGCAGATTATAATGCTCAATTCTATCTTTAACTATTGACTCATGCAGATGTATGAGCAAAGAAAATGAACAGTACACAGGCATGTGTGCAATGTAGTTTAAATCCCACTTTGAAAAGATAAGCATGTGCAGAATAAATCTATATATAGATATTATGTTCATTATCCAAGAATATTAGTATTTGCATTTAACTTATTTATATTTATTTGTTTTGTCTCAAGGTAATAAACTCATTAAGTTTTAAATTTCATATTAAGTTTTACTTATAATAAAATTTATTGATGGATAGTCAGGTAGATTGTCAGTAATAACCCTGAGTATTTAACAGAACGGAGCAGCTGATATTTCAAGAAAAACCTGGGCAGTACTGGAAAGAAAGTTATCTATGTGTAGCAGATTAGTTCATTTCAACAATTCATGAAATTTGTATGTCTTAACAGAATGCATAATAGCTCCACTAGCAATTTTGATATTTACAATGCAGCAAGTTGGAAAGTTACATTGAGCATGCAGAGAGATACATGTTTATCAACAATATAGTGGAGAACAAACCGAAAGTAGCAATGTTAATGTGGATGTCTGGTAAAGAATTACTGTAAGTAGCAACTAACTCTGTGATCCTAAAGCTCCTAAGGAAATACCTTTTCAAGAGATAAAGCAAAAGTTAGGCACATATTTTAAACCTAACATTGAAACTGGTGCACATCCCTGATTCAGAAATAGAAGTTAGGCACCACTTGAAAAAATTCAAGATTATAATATGAGATTTCATACATTAGCTAATTGCAATTTCAAAATCAGGCTGGATGATATACTTCTCAACCAGTTATGGGGAATGAATGATAATAAGATCAGGAAAGATGTGATAGAAAAATATATGAGAGGAAAATGCATCAGAGTTTTAAAATATTAAGGATGTGAAGAAACCCCAAATGACTAAGTAAAACAGAAGCTGAGATTCACACCACAGAAATACAACTAATGTCTGGATATATTATTGCTATGGCAAAATAAGCCATTTGAAGAAGAATTAAAAATTTAAAAAATATCAGTGTCATATTAGAGAATAATAGACATTTATCATCAGTCTATGTAACAGAGAAAAATAACAAAAATGAGATATGACAGGATTAAATCGAGAGGAGTGATTTTCAAAAAAGAAACTAATATTAAAAAGACAAATAATGTGGATAGTAATCTGGATATTTGTATCTTTGAACAAAAAATGAGAATGGAAATTGACAGCAAAGTAGGCATGTTTCTAATATCACATAATGATTGGATAAATATCAGGAATAGTAAAAAGAATATAACACTAGAGAAAACTGATATATTAGCAAGCAACATTAATGGACACAATAAACTACCTGTGAAAATCAATTCGAGAATTAAAAATTGACCTCTATATTATAACTAAAATCTGATAGCAGCTCAAGTTAGTTGCACAATTAAAATAAAATTGGTCAATAGATTTCTTTTTTGATATAATGATATTAAGTATTTTATAATGGAAATATGGTTTGTAATAAATGAAAAACACTAAAATGGTAAGTTTATAAAAATACAAAGAATTTTGTGTCTCCTGTTTTGTTTCTTAAATGGAATTTTAAATAAACAACCTGCCTATTCTTAAAGTCAATTTAATGGAAAATCTAAATATGTTATTGAAAATTTAGGGTTACTAGAATTAACAAAGTTATCAACCAATTTTTAAAAGTTGGTCATGATTTTTTTTCTTCCTATCCCTAATCTAACTAAAGAAAAAACTTTTCTTCCTTTGTTCATTTAGTTATCAAATAAAGTTATAATCTAAAAATATATGTAGAATTATTTGTTTTCGCAACATGTAAAAGGAATGAAGAAAATGTTTATTAAAAAACATAAAGAAATATACATTAAATCTTGTAGCTAGCTTTTGATAAACTTGATATTGGAAAAAATCCACTGACTACAGTGATAAATGTTAGGAGCAACTAGGATATTAATAGGTCAGAAACAAACAACTATAATAGTCCAATATTCCAAACCTTAACTCAATAAGCAGTGTCAATGATCCCATTAGAAGAGAAATTGCTGATTAAAACAATTTTCCACCATAGTTTGGATTGCCATAACTTGTTGATATTAGAAATATTTTTCAATATTAAGATTGAGTATTGTCTAGCAGAAGCTCAGCAGGTATGTAGAGCTAGAAATCAACAACCACACTATCAAAACACCTGGAGATGCAAACAGATACAGAGACATGCTGAAATTTGCTAAAAACAATCATTGCCTGTTTTAATGATGGCATGAGGAAAGAATATAATGACACCAATGCTACCATATAACATCACCAATGCTTTAGGAGGATAACTATGGATGAACTAATTAAGATATTCATTAATATAGGAAAAAACTATCTGCAGAAAACCATGGTTTCAAATTTTTAAACTTTGCACTTGCTAAGATCTTATCATTATAATTATTCTAAGGCATTAAATATTAAAATATTTTTAATATTTATTACCTTTAATATTTACTATACTTTGTAAAATATTAATTAACTTATTTTTATTATTAATCAATTTAGTTTGAGTTTGCTTATCGAATGCTAAACATTATGCTATTAATATTATGCTGTTAGTATCCACAATCCTGAGAAATCCACTGGGGACATGCAGGATAATGGAAATAATTATAGATGATGATAGAGCATTAGTAAGTTTTCCAAAAGTAGGCTTTCTATTTAGAAAGTTTGCAACTTAATGTTTCGTTTTTTTATTTATTGAAACTAGAAAAACAAATTAAAAATACTTTTGGAAGGACTTGTATTTATTTATTTTAACCTTCAGTGCTAGATTATAAATCATCATCACAGACATTTGGTTATTGTTTATGTTTTAATGAATCATTTTTATTCAAATGTATTGTAACGTTTATTTATATACGTTGCAAATATATTGGCATTTGGTAAAAGCTAAAAAAATAAAAGTAAATTTAGATTTTTTTTTGACTAATTTTTTTTTTAAAAAAAAAATAACGTACAATGAAAATTAAATTATTCTTTCGTTTTTTTTTTATGTAAGTAGAAATAAAAGTAGAATTGGAGAGAACAAAAGAATTCCAAAAGTAAAATAAAAAAAGATAAGAGAAAGTAAAAATATTTTGGCTAATTAAAGATGGCCAAAAAACTTTATAAGAAAAGAGAACTTTATAACGTAAATTTTATAAAGAATCTACAAGATTATGAACCAAAAAACGCCATGATAATAACATGCGCAGAAGTCTGAAAACCGGACCTCTGGTATAAAAAGGAGGGATTCGGTTGGAAGAACGTCTTGTTCCATTCCGTTAGTCTCTCTAGTCGGTCCTGGATAACAATAATACATCCAGGATCGCCCTACACTGAAATAATTCGGCATGTCGGAGAGAACTGGACTTCTGCGAACATTGTGCCTGAAGATATACACCAGGAAAAGCCTTCATGACCGACTAGGAGAATGGACCACAAGATCAAATAATAACCAAAAGGTTGAACTCATTCTACCCAAAAAATTATGCATAGTTATCAACTACTGAATTCACAAAACTTACCGGTAAGTTATGCTTCATTATCCTGATTGTGACAAAGTTAACCATTTTAAAAACTACTCGTAAAAATAAACTTATAATAGGATCCTGATCGAGACATTAATTTTCTTGTACAAGAGACATTCATTTTTTTTAAGAACTTTCTAGAAGAAATTTAGAAGTGAACAGTAATTGTAAAATTGTTTTTTTTTTTAATTGATTCACGTCTGAATTAAGTGTGTTCTCCCCAATTTATTTGATTAATAATTTCTTTTAAACATTTTTTATCTATTAGAATAAACATATTTCTAATACCAATTTTCATTTGTATGTTATTAATAATAATTATTATTTTTTATTATTAAATTTATTATTACTTTAATAAGATTTAAAAATGTAATTTACCTTTGCCAATATGTTTGAGTAAGCCCTGGAATAATAATCTTAAAAAAAATAATTCTCGTTACGGTATGATGCAATACCTAGTAGTTTAAAAGTATTTTTCTTTTTTATTTGCGAGTCGTTATATGAAGAAGTCAGCGGACTCTTTAGAATAAAAAGTCTTGGCGCCCATATTAAATAAATTAAAAGCTGATTTCATCGATAGCATAATTCTCAACTATTAATAGGCCGAGTTGATCAGGAAATATAGCTATGTTTTTAGAATATAAATACAACTTTCTTCTTGTTTGACATAGCTTGATCAACTCGCGCACAATTTATATTAGCGTGTAGAGGCCTATCAAAATGGAAAACGTTATAGTATATTAATCAGTTAATATAAAATTTGGAATCAAAATTTATCTTTCCATATTTGTGTATATTGGAAAAGCCTAAAATTATTATTACAATATATAATGAAACCAAGATTTAAAGCCAATATTGGGTAGAAATTGGTTCAAACCTTTAGGGATCCAGATCAAGATAATAAAAAGTACAATTGGAATTAAAGGTCCATGAAAAGTTTCCATAGTTATTTAAATCGGGCCCATCAGAGTTATACATGTAACTGATTGGCATGGAGCTAGTGAAAGAAGCTTAGCCAATTGCATGTAGATCATGGAAGGTCCCTTTTACTTTAAGTCCAAAATGGAAGAAACAATTCATAATTTGGATAAAAGGAAGTATTTTATCACTTATTGCTGAATTTGTTTATTTTAATATTTATTTTCATGTGGTTTTTCAATATTATTTTAACACGCACATATACACACATTTATCATTTTTTGTTTACTCTCGCACATATATAGTACTCGTTTAAATTTATAATTACTCTTTTTTTTCTTCTTTAATTTAAATGAGAGAGAGAGTTCTTTTAACTTTATAAACATTCTATATTTTTTAAACTGTCATCTTTAACTTTTTTTTTTCTAATCAATCATTTATAACTTTTATGAATAATATTTTCTTTAAACTAACAACAATAATAAAAAGAACTCTTTGGACTTTTACCTTCTGTTGTTTTATTTAATTAATAAATAAAAAACTCTTTAGACTTTTGGAGATTTCCTTTGCCCTTTTAAAAACGAAAATTCTTTAAACCTTTCAAAATTTATTTCGACTTTTCAAACTGATTGATAATTTATTTTAATAATTTTTTTTAAAAAATAATTTTTTAACAAAATTATTTAGTATTTACTATAGCAGGGGTCCCCAACCCTATGCCCGTGGGCACCACAGCGCCAGCAGACCATTTTACGTGTGCCTGCCACTATCCGAACGTGATGAAAAATTATTTATCTGATACAAATAAATTTAATTTTTAAAATTTCTTATAAATTATTGTATTATATTGTAATCAAATTGTAGGGCATACTATATTTTTACAGCATAAAAATATAAACGTTAATTATATGTTAAAATTTTATTTTTTAAATAAAATATTTTTTTGTACATTATGTATGTGTATTATTAACAATATCCAACTATAAATTTACATTGAAAAAATAAATGCTGCCCGTCACCTGGCCGGTATTATAGAATGTGCTCTTAAGTGCAAAAAGGTTGGGGACCCCTGTACTATAGGATATCGGTACAATATATATATATTGTAATGGTATTTAAAAAGGGATGTCATGGAATAATGACAAATATTATTCCATGATCAATAAAATGAATATGAACAAAGATGGCATTTAAGTTGGAAATAAATTATAAAAATAACAATATTAACAGCATTAATCAATACAACAGACATACGTTGTTACTGGCTTTAAAAGAAATGCATTATAAAATCTGGGCTCATTACCTTCCAGTCATTGCCAAATTTAGGTTATAATATAAAAGAAATTAGATGCATCCACATATTTAAATGCTAAAATTACAATAATATTAAAAAAATGCGGAGCTCAAGATATGCTGATCACCATCAATACTCATGGCTACTTGATACTTTGAATATACTGGCTATCAATAAAATAATTATAAAGTGAGTGGACTTTAAAAGTGATTTTTATTTTTGCACCATCCAAGAAACTATCTGGATGTCCAAACATAAACAAATACAAACTAACCATGATTGCTCATGATTAGCTTGGAATGCAAGGATCCTAGGGACTATGACTATAAATAAGACAAAATACAAATATATATTTTAAATTTATTTTAGTATTAAATAATTTGACTAGAATAACTTAAACAATGATAGATTTATTAATTAGAAATAATAAAAATGAAATTAAAGGTATATTAAGCACTCTATTATTCAATAACACCATCAATCTCAAACTATTATCAAGGCAATCTTTTAACAATAAAGGTTGCCTTGATAACAGTTCGACATTGTTAGTGCTATTGATAATGGAATTGTCCAAGTGTTGGCTGGTTTGTAATGTTACTTATAAATGCACTTAGCCTTGAGCATTATTACATTTATTATATAAATATGTAATTGTGATTTGATTCACAAATACAGGTAATAGAAAATATCTTATAACAATATAATTCATAGATATATCAATATAAGTGCAGTATTCAAGGTCAAGGTATAAACACAATGTATAATGAATATGTAAATAATAATAATTGTATAAATATAACGAATATGTAAATGTAGAATAAAAGTAATGTATAAATAAAAATGTAAAATAACTGTATAGTAATTAAGTATAGCAATGTGTAAAAATTACAATGTTATTAAATCATAGACAGTTGTATAATAATAGAAAGTTTAGCTGACCTTATAGGGTCAGAAAACTATGTAAAATACCATATATGGTGAGAAACATGAAAATACTGTGTGTATGTAAAAACATAAGTGAAAACACCATATATGGTTAGGAATGCAAAAGACTCCAGAAGTCTTGAGAGGTATATAAACCCTCATAACCTGTTCTAATTGTTCTGAATACGTTCCGAGTATGTTCTGAGAGTTAATTATTTTATTTCGCCTTATAATAGGCTATGTATATAGTTGAATTTAACCGTATTAAACTATAATCTTACCATCTCAATTCTGCCTTTGTCCATTTATTTACTTGCTGGTCATAAGTCGCAGCATATTGACGCAGTTGGCACAGGAATCGAATCAAAGAAAGTGGCAGTAATACAGGAATGGAACTGCATTAAAAATTGGCTCGGTCATCATAGGATCAAATCTTGAAATAATTGCCTAAACAGCAAGTGTATTTGAATCAACAGAGAAATGGCGAGCATAACACAAATTTCTATTTGCAAATTTAATGTACAAAATCCAAGTGATTGGCCACTGTATATTCAGAGAATTAAAAACTACTTTATACTAAATAATATTACGGAGAATATTGTAAAAGTAGCCTCATTACTTTGCTTTGCAGGCAAAAGAGTAATTGAAATAGCCAACAAACTGTGTGAAAATTTGCCGGAGACACAGAAATACGATGAGCTCGTAAAACAGCTAAATGAATATTTCAAACCCCAGCCATCCAAGTTTATTGCTCGATTGCACTTAAGAAGCAGAAGGCAAAGAAAGAACGAAAAAATAAAAGAATATGATATTGGTTTAAGAGAGATGGCAAGACCATGCCTTTACGGTAAATATTTAGACGAAGCCCTTATGGAACAATTATTATATGGAATAAATGATGATCAATTGAGGCAGATCTTATTGGCAATAAGAGATGTAACTTACGAAGAAGCTATCAGGCGTGCAACAGCATATGAATTGCAGCTTGACCAAGCAAGAGAGTTCAGAAGTTTTACGAAAACAGAACCACTTCAAACTACAATATTTAAAATGTTTGGAGTTAAACCCAAAACCGATAAACAAATTAAATGTTTTCAATGTAGAAAAATCGGTCACAAAGCCCGTGAATGCAGTTTACCAGAAAATGAAAGTCATCGTAAAATAACCGAATATCCCGAAAGATGGCACCACCATACAAAGCCGAACAGAGAAATTACTTGCGAAGTGATGGAAAGTAACTACATAAAAAGAGCTACTATAAACGAATCTGATCAAACTATGCTGAATGTAAAATTATTCGGCAAACCATTAAGCATGGAAATTGATAGCGGAGCAGGAATATCGCTGATAAAGAGTAAAGATTGGGGAAGACTAATCCAGAATTTGAAATTACCTCCAAGAATAGAAAAGACTTGACTCAAGGTCTGGGATGCTAATACAAATCCCATAAGGATATTAGGAGTTGCAAATGTAAAGGTAGAAACAATGAAATCTAAAGAAATACTACCAATATATATCGTGAACGGAGATATTAACCCGATCATTGGCCGTGAGTGGTTCGTGCCCCTAGGCATAAAAATATGCATTATAAAAAAAAATTGACATACAATCGCAAGTCAAAAATAATTACCCCAGCTTATTCAAAAAAGAACTAGGAAAATTAAAAACCTTGCCTGTAGAGATAGAGTTAAGAGACAGAGGAAAACCTATTGTAACAAAACCCCGGAAAGTACCTATAGCACAGCAAAAATTGGAGCATCGAAACCACCACCAACAAACAGTAAATTGGCATAGCACAGCAAAGATCGCCAGCAACCATCTCAACTTGCAGACTATGTTAGGTGAAAAACCATACTTATGGAGTGGGGGAGGACTGCAGGAATCAAGGTCAAGGTATAAACACATAATGTATAATGAATATGTAAATAATAATAATTGTATAAATATAACAAATATGTAAATGTAGAATAAAAGTAATGTATAAATAAAAATGTAAAATAACTGTATAGTAATTAAGTATAACAATGTGTAAAAATTACAATGTTATTAAATCATAGACAGTTGTATAATAATAGAAAGTTTAGCTGACCTTATAGGGTCAGAAAACTATGTAAAATACCATATAGGTGAGAAACGTGAAAATACTGTATGTAAAAACGTAAGTGAAAACACCATATATGGTTAGGAATGCAAAAGACTCCAGAAGTCTTGAGGGGTATATAAACCCTCATAACCTGTTCTAATTGTTCTGATGTTCTGAATACGTTCAGAGTATGTTCTGAGAGTTAATTATTTTATTTTGCCTTATAATAGGCTATGTATATAGTTGAATTTAACCATATTAAACTATAATTTTACCATCTCAATACTGCCTTTGTCCATTTATTTACTTGCTGGTCATAAGACGCAGCAATAAGTTTACATTTCGATAATTATTTAGCTAATAAAAATTATTCTGTCATAATATGTAAGTGCATGAATATAGATATACGTATGCAAGCTATAATAAAAAAATATTTCATTTGTCAATAATATATTTCAAATCATTAAACAACAAATATATATCAATATGTGCGTATTCTACTAATATTAAATATCTTTAGCCACTAATTCCAATTATTTTATTCTATAAATAATATTTAACAGTCTTTAATTGTAAACTAATATTTTTGTCTTCTCTAAAATAAAAAAATGTTTCGCTGTCTCTTTGAAAGTCCCTAGATAAGTATTATTTTTTTCTAACATTAAATGAAAATAAACTGTTTTAGATGAAAAAATATTACTTATCTTTTAAACGTTCAATGGTAAAGTTTTTGTCAAATTTTTTCACTTTTGTTTTCTGCATTTTCATCAGTTAATTTTTTGATCGGATACTTTACTTCTATTCAAAAGATGTCCTCTATCTTTTAAACAAAATTTTTCAGAAATCTATTTTTAGTATTAATTAATCTAAAATTGCTTAAATATCATTATTAATATAATATACCATATACTCCCCAATTATCAATGTAAATAAGGAGAAAAAGTGGAAAGAATTTTTAAATATCATTATTGTGAGAATTTTTTCTCTTCTTCTTCAAAAAAAGTCAGCTCAAATAAAATAACATAGAATGTATAAAAGTAAATGGAGATTATTTAAGTCATTTAGATTTTGCAAATGGTGTAATTGTTTTTGCAAATAATGCTTCAGAGCTTAAGAAATGTTGTAAAAGTTATCAGATGAAAGTAGCATTAAAGGTAAATATTAAAAAGACTACAGTAATAGTAATGTTCTATGAATTTTCTCAAAAGATGAAAATAAAGATTGACTATGATGAGTTAAAATAAGTTAACAACTACAAATACCTTGGTCAGATTATAACTACAGATGGAACTTGATTGAAGTGCTTTTGATAGAAATAACTTAATATTAAAAGGAAATATGTCTATGTGTTTGAAAAGAAAGATTTTTAATAAATGTATGTTACCAGTTCTTACTTATGGTTCTGAGACTTGGACACTTAATAGAAGAGCAATACAGAGACTTCAGCCCACTCAAAGAAGTATGAAGAGATGCGTGTTAGGAGTAACAAAAAGTGATTGAAAAAGAAATACATGGGTAAGAGAACAAACAGACGATACTGATGTCATTAGAAGATTGAAATGGAGTTGGGCTAGACATTGCTAGAAAAGATGAATAATAGATGGATACTTGAAATTGTAAATGGGATTCCAAGAAATTGTAAAAGACTCAGAAAGAGACCACATGTGAAATGGATGGATGAAATAAGAAAGTATGTTGTGATGATGTGGAGAAGACAAGCTAGAGATCAGAGAAAATGGATTGAACTTGGAGATACCTACATCCTGCAGTGGGTTAATAATAGTTGATGATGATGATTATATAATTTTTCCGTTCTTTAGAATTATCTTTCACAATATATGTGACTTTCATATTATACAAAGCAGCACATAGTCTTGTGGTCCTGTCCGGGATAAGCAAACGACAAGTAAGTGTTGGTGGATTTCCATTTAGGTTCTATAACTTGCTGAATTGTAGCAGACAATCTCTCACATTTTCTCAGAGGAGGCGGTTCTACTTCTTTGGAAATTCAAAGTCGACCAATATGGATAGTGGCGATGATTCTTTAAAACTGGTTTTCTACACACGCTACTGCATTCTATGCAGTCTAATAACTTACTAATCTACCAATAATCTTTAATTGGATTCACTATTTATTGTCTATACTAGAATTTGAAACATGATTACCAAGCAAGTTTTTTTATTATCTTGACTTTTTTTAAAAAAAAAACAGATAATTTAATGACATCGCCCTGTTTCCCGATTCACATTAATTAAAATTATAATTTTTATCTAAAAACGTTTCTTAATTCTTCAAGCAAAAACAGACTATAGAATTAATTACAATCAAAGTACATGATTAAAATAATTTGTTTTCCAAAATATTTTACATTTATCAATACTAATTAGCTTTAATTAAAAAAGTTTTTTATTTAAATAGTGAATGTAGATATTTTATAATGATAAACTTTTTTAAAATCAAAATTAAATAAAACATTAAATATGGATCTTTTTTTATATTTGATTTTAAATATCAACGTTGTTATTTAACCATTAATTTATTATATATAATTTAAATATCTACAAAAAAAAATTGTGCTATGTGTGCGCACACACCACTATGTTGTATGTCATGAAATATTACCATCTCAATATGTATATATAATACAACAACATATATAAATTATTAACTGCAGTGTTATCTATTATCATAGAGTAAATTACAGATGAAAAAGAGTCTACCTTCCTTCTGTCCATTTAAGACTTATAAATACACCACAGATCAGACACTATAACAATAAGAACACATATTTAAGCAAAAAATTTATAATGTTACTTGTAAATGGAAAATAGAAAATTAATCAAATTTGTTATTGTAATATTCTTGACTTATTTAAACATTCTTTTTATTATAATTTCTGATTAGCAGTCTATTATATATATATAAGCTTAGAAGCAAAGTGGACCCATTTTTTCATCTGCTTGAAATTTAAACTATAATATTAAGTAATGTTGCTGATTAATTATGTAAGTAAGTTATTTGATATCTGTTTGTAATAAATGGCACATAAATATTATGCAATCATTATATTTATTATACATATATCTAAATAAACACAAAAACTTAAAAGTGAAGTTTAAAAAGAGAAGTTATAAATAAATATAATAAAAATAAGCTAAACGTTTTCGAGGATCCATGCCTCATAATCATAGCTTTCTTAAAAATACATAATAAAATATATACAAAGATATTTAAATTAGCACGTGTTACGTGGACCATTTCTTCGATATATCAAAGCAAGTGTCTTTTCTATTTATAGCATTAATATTTCCATTAATATAGAATGCTTCTTTTATTTTCCTCTTATGATCATTTGATTCAGTGCATATAATTACAGGATTGGCAGGAGTAAAATTGTGTCCAGATTTCATGGAATGCTCCAAAAATACAGAAGATATATGTTCTTCTGAGCTCTCTTGTAAGTGTACATGTGTTGAGCAAGCCTAGTATTAATAGTAGCTTTAGTTTCACCATAATATACAGCAAGGCATTTTTCTTGAGGATATGAAATGGAATATACTACATGTGGGGTGAATGAACGATCAATATGATCTTTTGAGTTGTTGATCAATCTGTTAGAATTAGGAGGAGTTCTAAATCCTATTTTAAACTTATTGAATAATGCTTTAGTTAGTTTGTTAGATATTTTGGAAATGTAAGGAATGGTAATTCTAGGAAGTTGAATATGTGGTACAATATTATTTATTTTATTATGGAATTTAGTAATATTATTTTTAATAGATTTAAATTTAAAACCTGCTGTCATTAAATCTTTAATAAAATTATTCAGATTTTCTTTTCTGTCTGCTTCATATTTACAAAGATGCAAATTTCTAAATAAGAAAGAATTTAAACCAGCAAATTTGTGTGATGCAGGTGAGTTAGATTTAGGGTGAATACAGCTTCTAATTTCAAAAGGCTTAATTATCATCTTGTAATCTATACTGTTATTATTTCTTGATAATGAAAGGTCAAGATATTTGATTTCTTTGTTGTTATTTTCATATACAATGCTAAGTGATAAATTAGATAAACTTTGAAGTTCTTCTCGTATATGTAAAATATTATCCATAGAGGAAATAATAAATATATCATCCACATACCGAATATATGTAAAATCATGAGTGGAATTGTAATATTTTGGTATTATAGAGCTCTCAAATTTATTTAAGTAGACATTAGATAAAATGCCACTGACAGGTAAGCCCATTGGCCATCCATCTTTCATAGTATACCACTTGTTTTCAAAGAAAAAAATGAAAAAAAAACCAAAAAAGGAAAACAACAATAAATTTAACTCTTTCCACTCATGATTTTACATATATTCAGTATGATGGATAATATATTTATTATTTCCTCTATGGATAATATTTTACATCCATACGAGAAAACTTCAAAGTTTATTTAATTTATCACTTAGCATTATATATGAAATTAACAACAAAGAAATCAAATATCTTGACCTTTCATTATCAAGAAATAATAACATGATAGATTACAAGATGATAATTAAGCCTTTTGAAATTAGAAGCTGTATTCACCCTAAATCTAACTCACCTGCATCACACAAATTTGCTGATTTAAATTCTTTCTTATTTAGAAATTTGCATCTTTGCAAATATGAAGCAGACAGAAAAGAAAATCTGAATAATTTTATTAAAGATTTAATGACAGCAGGTTTTAAATTTAAATCTATTAAAAATAAAATTACTAAATTCCATAATAAAATAAATAATATTGTACCACATATTCAACTTCCTAGAATTACCATTCCTTACATTTCCAAAATATCTAACAAACTAACTAAAGCATTATTCAATAAGTTTAAAATAGGATTTAGAACTCCTCCTAATTCTAACAGATTGATCAACAACTCAAAAGATCATATTGATCGATCATTCACCCCACATGTAGTATATTCCATTTCATGTCCTCAAGAAAAATGCCTTGCTGTATATTATGGTGAAACTAAAGCTACTATTAATACTAGGCTTGCTCAACACATGTACACTTACAAGAGAGCTCAGAAGAACAACAATATATCTTCTGTATTTTTGGAGCATTCCATGAAATCTGGACACAATTTTACTCCTGCCAATCCTGTAATTATATGCACTGAATCAAATGATCATAAGAGGAAAATAAAAGAAGCATTCTATATTAATGGAAATATTAATGCTATAAATAGAAAAGACACTTGCTTTGATATATTGAAGAAATGGTCCACGTAACACATGCTAATTTAAAGTATCTTTGTATATATTTTATTATGTATTTTTAAGAAAGCTATGATTATGAGGCATGGATCCTCAAAAACGTTTAGCTTATTTTATTATATTTATTTATAACTTCTCTTTTAAACTTCACTTTTAAGTTTTTGTTTATTTATATATAACGGGAAGTAATCTATTTTATTACATATATGTAGTGGAAATTTATAAGTTTATTAAAAACATTAGAAATCAATATCACTCTATAAATGGAAATTAGAAAGTTAATTGAGTTTGCCATGGTAACATTATTGACTTACTTAAATATTCAATCCTATTGTTATAGTATCTAATTTGTAGTCTACAATCTTAGGTGGTCAAAAGACAAATGGGTAAATTTTTTTATGTATTTGTAATTTAAATTCTAGAAAAAGAATTAATACTGTTGGTTAATTGTATATGATGATTATTACATATTGGTAATTATTTATTTTTTCAACATGTGTATGATCAGGTGGGTCAGCAATATGAGATGGCATGGAGAGCTGAGAATCGTGTGAAAGTCTGAGTTTGAATCCCTTATATATTATATTTGTTTATATTAGAATGCCAGTTTAGTAATAAAATTGAATTGTGCATCTTGAGAGTCTTTTGTTGTATCTTTATTTACATGAATTTTAAAAAAAAATGGGGAAGTATGGAGGTTGTTTAATATATCTATAAAAATTGAATTGCTATTAAAATATTGTATGGAACAGAAAGGTTAGAAATGATCATGAAGAGATGAGAAAGCATCAGCATCCCCAAATAATCACAAATAAAATAAACAAAGAAAATGAGCATGAGAGCATGACTATTAGCACTGAACAAAACTATAAGTAATTATAACAATCATTATAAATTACAAACTGCATCACCATCAATGCTCTGCCCATAGTAGCACGAATGTATAGACTATCTACAAACTCAATTTTCTTTTAAAAAAAATAAAATGCAGTGAATGGACTTTAAAGGGGAGAACTATTTGGATGTCCACTCACAAACATAAATTTTTACATATAGATAAACCAACCATTATTGCTTGGGTTAGCTTGGCAAGCAGGGACCCTAGGAACTGTGATTGTAATAATAATAATAATAAACATAAAATAGTTTAAACCTATTTTTAGTATGAAATAAATTTACTGGAATAACTTAGAACAATGATATATAAATTTATTAATCAGAAACAATAAAATCAAATTAAAGGTACGTTACTGTATGCTATTCATATAAATGCATCATTCTGATTTTGTTTTAAAATAATAAAATATGCTATAGCATTATAATTTTAAAATATTTTTAATATATTGACATGATGCACCTATATATGCATACAGATGTGGATATATAATAATATAAAATTAACATATTCAAATTGTTAATAAATTAATAAAAAAAGTCAATTCATTTTAATAGACATATGTAATGATTGATTTTAGCATATATGGGTACCCACAATGGCATTTATATACTAATATTTCTTTCATCAATAATAAATTTATTAAATCCATATCTCCATATTATATTTTCACAACCCTGTAACTAAATCAACATTAAAAATAAACATAAAACATGCACACACAAAGTGCATATTCTAGTATAAAATAGGTAGTATGAATTTTAAATAACTCAAACTTATAAGTCCATTATTTTTAATTGTAAGTAAAAGAAAGCATTTTTAACAATTCAATTTAAATTTTTTTAAAAAACTCTGGCTTTTACTTCTTCATTTCCAATATTTAAAAAAAGATGTCCGAGTTTACTTTAATAATTCCAAAAATGAAATCTTTTATGGGTGATTAACTGAAATAAATTCTTTGGAGACAAACCAAACATTTATTCTTATTTTCTTCCCTTATTTTCTTTTTAATCAGATAATTTAGTGAAAAGTCATTTATTTTAAAACTTATAAATTAAATATTTAATTTAAACCGCAAAGTTAAATATTTGAAATAATGTGATTTTTAATAGATAATATATTATATTCACCATCTAATCTCTTGAACTAAGTCTTCTGTATGCATAATTTATATATACAGCCACAGTAACTTTGCTTGTGTTTCTTTGTATATAGATGAAATAGCATATGTATAAAATATAGCCCAATAGTTTCTCAGTAAGCTGGCTTATTCTAATCATGTCAGTGGTAAGACAGTAGACTGGCTTCTTGACATTTTCAAATGAAGCATATATTATCTAAACATTGGGAAGCAGTCAATTCTGTTAAATCTTTATAGTTCGATAGACTTCAGACAGGAAAACAGTCTAGTACACACATATGAGCTATGAAACCACAGAAAAGCCAGCCTTTATTTCCTTGTATATTCAAACTCGATTGTCATGAAACTAGCAATAGCTGGCTTGCACTCTATATCTGCTTTAAGTTATATCTTTACAATTTGTCCTTTTTTCTTTCAAATTCACTTTTTATGGTGTATGACGGAATTTGAAAATATAATAGAGATTTTTCTTATCTTGATCAAAAAACAAAAGGTAATAATTATTTTTAATTTGCATTGATCAAAACCAATTTTTATCTAAATATTTCTTAATCTCCAAACAAAATCAGATTATAGAATTTAAAATCAAAGTATATTTATGATAATTTTCATTTAGGTTTAATTTTTAAAAAAATCTTACTTAATCTAATTAAAAATAGATAGGAAATTTTATAATTTATCATATTATTTGTTGTAAAATGAAAACAATCTTTTAGATTTTTTCTTAATTATCAAAATCAGAATTAAATAAAACATTAAATAACCTTTTTAAATGTTTGATTTAAAATACAATAATTTATAATAATTTTAAATATCAAAATTATTATTTATGCATTAATCTGTTATTCCAGTGTATATTTCTTGTAAATAAATATCTACAATAAATTTTGTTTGTGTTCATTTCTACTTTTCTTTTCAACTTTATGTCATTAAATGCAAGAGACATTGCCATCTCAATATATATTGTACCAGTCAAAACATGTATATCCATCTAACATGAGCTGGAACTCACAAAATGTACTTCAAACCCAGTCAAGCCCGAGATTTAGGTCAGGGACCAGCCTGAATTCGAACCCACTCTCTAAGCCCCAGATCAAACACCTAATGGATAACATAAATGATGGCACATGAGAATTAATTTTAAATCCTGGCCGACTAGCAAAGCTGAGCAAAACAATGAGACATCTATTAACTATGACTAAACTAAAATATATATAAGCATGGCTGTAATATGTGGAAGTGGAGAAAAAGGAATTCGAACTACTCAAATAAGTTAGACAATAAAAATATAGTTTAATATAATGACAAATTATTTACATACATTTATAAATTAAGTACATTAGTATGTGCGTGAATGAGCAAGCGGTCTACCAAACGATAGATAATTATATAGTGTCATTCACGCTATTATTTCTCATATGCTCTTTTATTAATTAAATAATATATACTATACATAAACACACATCTTTGGTGGGTCCAATATTAAGATGCCAATCAATTATTACAAAGAATTACAAAAATATTGCCATTATGCTTTGATTTACGATTCTGAAACATGGTGACTAACATTATTACTTTGGGGAGCATTCTGAGATTCATTACAGATATAATACAAACTATTTTCACGCCATTATGGTCATGAAAATAAATAAAATACATTTGAAAACATATTTGATTATATGACAAAATATTTAATGAAAATTCTTTTAATTAGCGCTGGTAAGAAGAACGCTTTATTTTTCCCAAGGCATATAGATACTCTTAAATACAGAAATAAGTTACGATGGTGGGATTGTATAAGACTGAAATAACATTTAATTAATAAAACTAGAAGTATTTGGCATTTATATATATATTTTAAGCAGAGCGCAATTTTAATATTATTAGAGCACTAAAACTAGGTCATGAAGCAAAAGAAATAATAACAAGAAGTTTGAAGGTACTGACATAATAGCCTAAAAATAACTAAGGAAAAGGCCATGCTTCTGGACGAAAACGAAGTCTAAGCCCCCTGTCTTGCCGATAGTGCGGCTTAGAGAAAAGATAAGCATGGCATGGCCCAGACTTATGCTGGTATCACCACCTGAGAGGCCTTTTATCTACGAAGAAGTGAATATGCATAGCATGTGCCAAACTTATGGGATCACTGCCAGAGGCATTTTATATGGAATAAGTCCCATGGGACAGGACATAATGAGAAATCTATGGGTTCGATCTTGTTGTAACCTCCAGATTAGATTAGAAGCATGTAATATATATATAATTCACGAAGATAGGCCGAATGTCAGTAACGCAGTATGGATAAATGTCACTAACGACATTGAATAAGATTTACTGCTTTAAAATAAATGACCCTAGTTTGAATGCCATAATTTATACAAATAATACGCTATGCCCTAGAATATATATAGAGAGAGAGATTTCATTTAATAAAATATACATTGAAGATTTTATTTAGTAAAAGAAACATTAAGATTTACCCCCTCCCTTTTCTGCTATTTAAAATAAATCAATCCCACCTTCGTTGATTTTATAATAACTGGAATATATAAGTACTGTATTTGATATTTTAAGAGTATGTAAAAATAAAACTAGCAGTTATAAAAAAAACTAATCGGTCACCTTTTCAGAATTGAATAACATTTATAAAATAAATAAGGTTTCAAAGCGTTAATTAGCTTGAGTTCTGGATTCACCCCGGGTAGAAAATCCAGAGTTAAACAAATATATTTTTTATACTAAAACATAAATAAAATGTTGACTCATAAAACAATCTGGCGAGTGTATTAATTAACAATGCATTATATTTAAAGGGATGTTAATAACCTTAATTCATGAAGGCTTACTTAAAAAGAAGAAAAGATTTTAGAAAATTCAACTCATCAGATTGTTTGAGATTGGCATATTAATAATAAAAAATAGACATATAAAATCAAGTAATAAATAACTATAAATAAATGACCGCACCAAAATTAAAGAAAGTTAGAGCATATGAGATAGGATTAAATTTATAGAAATTACTTAAGAGCAAATTACATTTACATATTTTAAAAAAAGGTAAAGTTAAATAACACATTAGAAGAAATCTTGATAGATGAGTTAGGCTAAATTTAGTTTGAGGTGACGGCTTGAAAAGTTACCTTGCAATTTTTAAAGTCCAATTTAAAGTACGGCACATGCACGGCAATTGAAATGCAAGTTCTTCAGTGGCAGCAAGCTTCTATTAGCATTAAAGTTCTTAGGTCAGGCTTTTACTTCACTCTTGGGCAGCAGAATGGTACAGCTGTGGAAGATGTTGACCCAACAGGGCCAAGAAGGGTGGTGGATTTACACTACATCATTTTTAGTTTCACAGCGATGTTAACAATCAGTTCTCACTAGAGTAGCTAATCTATCCTGTGACTCAAAATTCAGCCATTTTATACTCTGCCCAGGTGTTTTTGGAATGCTTTTAATTACTTAGTTTTAGCTTTAAAATCTAATCTCTGATCTTAAAATTCTTACTTTTTCTTTATCGATTGTTTTTGAAGATGCAACAGTAAGATAACGTCCAAAAATAAATTCAAATCTATTTCCAGATTAGAAATAGATTTGACAAAATGTTTATAACAAAAGAAAATCTTTAATCTTAATCCCATTTTAAGTAAAAACTTTAATTAAAAATACCTTCCCCAGATTAAAACAATAGTGTTTCCAACCCTTTAATTATTTTTAGACAATTAACTGTAGCATCTTCCATCTTGGTTTTTATAAAACATACATTTTAATAAAAAAAAAAAAGTACTTTAAAAGGAAAAAGTTTAAAAATGACGTATAATAAAATATTTACAAAAAATCAATATTTTGTTAGTATTTTGCTCCTATATATATATATTTGAGCCGCACCTATATATTTTAATAAAAAGAATTAATAATCATAAAATTAATAATAATAAAAATGTTAATTTAAAAGTTAAAATTTTATAATTTAGGTGCGCATCTCAAATGTATACATAAAATATATATACACGACAAAAGGAGCAGGATGGGATATAGGGTTTAAACACAGGTTAGTAGGTGGAAACATGAAGCTCAATCTTAAGCTAAGATTGACTGCTTCAATATATATATATATATTGTAACGTGCACACATGCCATTACATTATATTAAAATTAAAATAAAAAGATTGTAAATAAAAATGGATTTATTAAAAAGAAAAAAACTTAAAAACTGAAAATTAAAAGTTGTTTAACGTATATATAGATCCACAGATGGAAAACTTTAAAAAAACTATTTTAAAAATAAAAGTATTTGAAAGTATTTTTTTGTAAAAAAAAGTAAAGATTGATATTTATTAAAATAGAAGTAAATGATTTCTATCATGTTTAATCTTAGAAAATGGAAATGATTTTTTTTTTAATTAAATGATTGTTTTAAAGCAAATTAGCCCTTGGGGCACTTAAAATAATTTAAAAGGTCAGATAAGAAAATAAAAAGAATTAGCTTGACCAATGGAAGAACTAAGCCACAGCACAGACCAAAAAAGAGACTCTAGGATTAGTGACGTCTTGCTCGTTGAATCCGAAAATTTGCTGATAAGAGGCTAATAAAAATATATAAAACCCCAAATATTAATTCAAGGATTAAAAAAATTGTTGTCTGAGATGCTGACTATTAAGCTATATATGTACTGTAGCTGTATTGCAGATTTCATGATGTAGGAGTCTGCAATAGATTTAATTTCTTGACAACCAGCTGAGGTCTCCCTATGACAGTTATGGACCAAAAGGAATGGCAAGTAGCAGCTTCATTTTTTAAAAAAAAGGACAAACAATCTACTAAGTGATCATGAAGATAGACCTCTAAATCTGCAGAATCCAGAAAGTATAAACTTTTTTTGCTTATCTAATAAGAACTTTTTCTAAATTTGCAATGAGTAATTGAAAATAAGAACTCTCATCTGACCTAAAGAATTCAAAATCAGTTATTAATATTTTTTTTCTGCATATGTTTAATTAATCATTTCCATTTCGTTTTTTTTTTGTTATGTGTTAATTAAATTATTTGACTGTATTTAAATTTAAGTTGGGTGTGGACGGCTATATAGATTCGTTAAGTTTGTTAGTTTAAGGGAGGGTTAATCTTGGGTTAGTTGTTTCATGGTTAAATTGGGTTAATGTATTGGATATATTGGTGTAATTAGTAAATGTAGTATGAAGATCCGCTATGTGCAGGATCACGTATATGCCACACTTGGGCAAAATAAGTCCCATTTCTTAATGACCATCGGAAGCAGACGTATTCCCTGCTCCTTGGATCACCCCTTTAGCCTATGGAATGGGATAGTAAGATGGCAAAAAGGACCACAATCCCTTCCTATGGAGTTTTTTTTTTATTGTTCTTCTTGCCAGACAGATGTAACATTCCTGTACTGGACGAGAGACAATTTCTTCTCTATAACCATGCTGTTCAGATGTGCATTCCTGACAGTATGGTATTGTGCTGTCGTATTCATGCTGCATTGAATACATCAATATATCAGATAGATTGGCGTTGGTTTGACTGCA
This sequence comes from Epiperipatus broadwayi, assembly GCA_028023455.1. NCBI lineage: Eukaryota > Metazoa > Onychophora > Udeonychophora > Euonychophora > Peripatidae > Epiperipatus > Epiperipatus broadwayi. The sequence goes on from JAQFVV010000032.1 coordinate 9,838,386, forward strand.
AACTTTTGGCCTAGGGTTAAATAAGGGCTATAGGATATTTTCCTTTCTGAATGAATCCGTATAATGTATCTATACTCAATATTATAAAACAAACTCTTATTAAAATCCATCTGTGCGGATTTTCTAAATAATAATTTAAAATTAATAATATCTAAATTTATTCCTCAATTTTAAATATTTATATATGCGTCAATAAATCTTTTGTGTGTGTTAATTCTGGCAGTAGCTTATTTATTTATTTTATGGAAATCTTTTTTATTAAAATATTTCTTTTAAGCAAGTTTTATATTAAATCTCTGTGTCTCCATGAGCTAGTGACATGGGCTGACGGTCATAATAAAATATATATGTAAAAGTTGGATCTTTAACAGCACGTATCTGCCTACTATATAAATTTTCCAGGTTCCAATAGCCTGGTGGTGCCCTGTATGGCAGATACGATGACACTCTAACTATCTGTTACACCTGACCATTATAATATACATATAGGAACCCTTTAATTGGTTAGTTGTATTGAAAGTAGGATGTAAAATGTATATTATAACCCCAAATTTTAAGTTTAAGGAATATACAATTATAATACTATAAATTTTGATATATAATATGTATAAATAGTTCAATGTATAAAATTTAAAGATAGAATTCTGTGGGGATAATTAATATACATCTTTTATTTATAACTATTTATCTTATATTCAGTCATATATAATTTCATTATAATACTTCTTTAACCAATACAAATATATTTATAATGTACATATATAAATTTATAAAATGTATTAAAAGTTACAATAATAATAAATCAAATCTCAATTTATTTAAATGACAGTGATCCTTTAAAAGATGAATACATGACTATGGGTGCAGAATTCTAATAAATAAAAATATTTATTTTACAAGTGCACTTTAATAAATAAAAATTATTTATTATAAGATAATTTGTTTTATAATAATAATAATAATAATAATAATAATAATAATAATAATAATAATAATAATAATAATAATAATAATAATAATAATAATAATAATAATAATAATAATAATAATAATAATAATAATAATAATAATAATAATAATAATAATAATAATAATAATGTAGTTCAGGTATAAATATTATTATGAAATGGCTTGTTTAAAGTCAATTAATATTACAATTTATTAAAATTATAATTATATTTTAAATTTCAGTTTTAAAGTTATTCCATTTAAGTTAGTTTTAAATCATTATTAATTTTGATTATTTTTAAAATGTAGACAAAAAGATAATTATGCAAAGAATTGCTGGTTGATTTTTAGTTATTGTCCAATAAAATTTAATTAATTAGCCATCTGATGTCATATTCATTAAAAGTAAAAGTGAATACCCGTTTCACTAAATTTTGTAAAAATTATAAAAATTTTACTATATTTTATTTTTTAGCAAGTAAAAGTAATTAAATAACAAGCTGAATAAAGATATAACCTATTTTAAGAGTGATATTTAAAATAATGGTGTGAAACAAACCAAGTTTCTTTATCAATGACCTAATTGCAGTCTTGGATATCAAATCATAATTATAATAACAACTAATGGAATTTTAAAGAAACAATTAACTTTATTATCATTTGGGAAAAATACAGAAAAGTAATATAAACTACAGTTACCTAAAAGGTGCAACTGTTGTCATGTAAGAGAATATTTGCTTATCTCTACCAGATTAATTAGTTTCAGAGGAATGTTTATAGATTACAAACCTATACATTTTATAACCTTATAAAATTAGTTTATCAAACTTTAAAGTAATCAATGACAAGTTATAAGCCTAGTTGAAAATAATTCTTAAATTAAAATAACTGACATATTATAATTAACTTCGCATATTAGAATATTTATCATGTGATTAATTAGTTATAGAACAGTTGTATATAAAAATCGATATTTATTGTGGTTTTATAATGAGATAAAAAGCCTATAAATACTAAATATATTTTTTATCTTAGCAAACAGAATTATCTTTTATTATGAAGAATACTAAAAAGATAAAGAGCTGACAGGAAAGTCTTTTGATCTTTTAGTAATGACTAATAATGATAAAAGTGATATATTACAGTACTATAGATTTGAATGAATTTATTTGTGTATTTCAAAAATATGAAACTACTAAATAAAATGAAAAGAAGAGTTGAAGTGAAGCTTACTTATAAACTGACTTTACAGATGCCAAAGTTTAGTATTGAAAAAATTAATATTAAAATTATATTTACTAAACTATTTTGTTATAGTGTTCCAGAATATTAATGTGCATTTCATTTTAACATGTTAAGATATAGATTAGATAAGGATTCAATAGGCTCAAAAACTGTTATCAACTTATTGTTTGTGATTGTTTTTAAAATGTTTTATTTAAATTTATATGTGCTGCTAGCAAGAGGAGTGGAGAATTCAAGAACTTGTGAGGAAGTTTGAATCATCGTTTTTGTTACCTTGGTGATGCTGAACAAGGAGGTTGAATAAATTCTCTTTAAAAAAAGAGAGAGAAATATATTTTTTTATTTTATAGTTAATGTATTTTGATATAAAATATAATAGTATATGATAATATTATAAATAAGTGAAAACATTTTATATATAATTAATCTTCAGGATTAAAATGTATTAATTTATTATTATTTGTTCAATTTTAAAGAATGAAACTTGTGGTTGTAGAACTAATATGATATACATGAGTTATAGAATAAAAGTTTGTGTGGGTAAAATAGTAATTTAAATTTATGTTCTTTAGTAGGTATGAAGATTAAAAAATCTGATTGTGATAAAAATTGTCTTAAATAAATTTATATTATAGTAATGAATATTCAATGATTGTATTAAATGATGATAATGAATCAAGAAATGGGATTATATGAAAATAAAAATAAATATACCATAAGAATATAATGTAATATATGAAAATATGAAATGGAATGAATGTCAAAGTGGAAAAATGATTTATGATCTCGATTTATTATTATTGATCCATTATTTAGAATTACAGTTTTTGGTTTGATCAGTTCGTAGGAAATATTAAATAAGAAAAGCTGACTTCACTTCCTCATTATCTTCATACATATGGTATTGCTACCAAATACATCGAACATTTGAAGCGCCAGATTTCCACATTATTTATCATTATATATATAACATCTCAATAATATGTGGCCTACAATTAGTCAATTGTTTGGAAAATCAAGCCACAATAAAGCATCAAATTCACCAGTCTGAGATCATTTTTTAGACTTTGTTCTGCACCTAGATAGTTTATTATGACTAAATTGCTCAAGGCAATATACTTTATCTAATAACTGTCTAAAACTAGCCTAAGATTCAAAAGAGAATCAGATATTGATCAAGAACAATCTTCAAAACAAACAACAGAATTTGCAAATATTAATTTTCTCATGAAGATATTTATTTTTTGTGAGATTATTATGCTTTAATATTCCTGCATCTATTTGTAAATAAATAATATTCTAACCCCCCCATAAAAATGAAATCAAATTATTTTTACCACATAGCCCATTACAGGATAAAGATCTATTTAAGCATCAATCTAAGTTAGTCAAATATTGTTGATGAGGAATTATATTTTTCTTTTTGTTGTTTGTTAAGTTTCTAAATGAGTTTATATGTGGGATTCGAACTCAGACACTCTCAATGCCATCTCATATTGCTGACCCACCTGATCACACACATGTTGAAATGATCAGGTGGGTCAGCAATATGAGATGGCACTTAAGAGTAGTGGGTCGTGTGAAAGTCTGATTTCGAATCCTGCATATATTATTTATCTTTTCAACATGTGGGTGATCAGGTGGGTCAGCAATATGAGATGGCACTGAAAGTAGTGGGTCGTGTAGAAAGTCTGAGTTCGAATCCCGCATATATTACGTATATAAAGACAAGTTTAAGCCTGTACAATGTATTAAATGAGTTTATATTTATTTACTAACCAATAATTAGATGTCTAATTGGACTGAATATGAGACAGCTATGTGTGTTTAAATATGGATAAAATTTCTAAGCTTCACCTAAATTCAACCTCAGGTCATAGGCATAGAAACAGTACCTTAACCACTATAACCTAAGATCCCTACATAGTTACATAACTTCATAATATTCACTCACATGATTTTTTTAATAAAGAATTTTCAAATTATTTTCAGATAGTCTTTTTCCCTCATTAAAAAAGTAATTAATACTGTGACACCCTGTGTTGTCAATTAACATTTTTTGTAGTCTCTATTACAATCCTATAGTTTTGTGTGTGTGTGATCAGGCTGGCGATAAATTAAAATAATTGCTTTTATTTTATTCGACTTTCTTCATCAGCATTTTTCTCAGCAATCTATTGGAAAAGGAAAAGATTATTATTTTTAGGCAGATTCAATATTAAACTTATTTTTATTGTGTGAAAATTCCATGAATGTTTTTTTTTTTAAAAATAAATAAATAAATAAAGCCATCTCAAAGAATTAGATTTTAAGAGTAAAAAGCAAATGGAGAAATGTCCCCAGAAGGTGGTCAAAATTGAAAGCAGATAGCATTCAATTGGAAATAAATACTTCTATTATAATGCTAGCAGCAGAAAGAAGTTTGCTGTTAATTGAAACAAAATTATTTGATTGAAGCCTACTCCATATTTTCTTATTCAAATTGTTAATATTGTGTTTATTCAGATGATAATTGAATATGGATGAGTTGCTCTTCAATATACATCAATTAATATAGTGAGTTCAATGACTTTTTATCCCTGATTTTAAGATCAAGAAAAAACTATGCCCTTTTTTTCAGTTGCATGATAGTTCTTAATTGAAGCATTAGCTGAGTTTTCTTGAAGATACAATGAATGGGTGTGAATGATCTTTATTTTTTTCTTATAGATATTTCCAATAATGATAGGCAAAACTAAAGTATGGTCCTTATTCTCAGGAAGCTATAAAATCATTAGCCAAGGGAGTGATTGTTAGTTGAAGGCACAGAGTGCTGCTATTTGATGATGTCTTTTTATTTAGGTATCTACAACTCAGATCATTTATAAATGAAATATTTCACAAATTCAAAAGAATAGTTTAATATTAAACAAAATATTATTGGACTTTGTGAAGTTAGATGATGAAGAGGCAATTGATTTAAAAAATGAACATAATTTACACCAAACAAATTTTTGAAGCATGAATGGAATGGGATTTATTACAAATAAAAAAAATGGAAGAACAACATTATAGAGATTGATGATATATCAGATAGAGTAGCAATCATTATTCAAATTGATGGAAGATGAGACATTGTTGGACTTTAGAAATTTATGAAGAGCTAGTTGAGTGGATATGCACTTTACTACAAAGACAAAAATATTGGATGCACAAATGGTATGGGATTTATTATAAGTAAAAGGTGAAAGAATAACATTGTGGAGATTGATTATATCAGACAATGGCAAAATTAATTATTTAGTTTATTGAAAGATATCAATGAAATTTTGATTAGAACTTGCAAATTGTTTTAAAATATTAACAGATTTGAAATGATTCAGACTGACTGCAATTAATAAAAAGATAATGATATATTATTAAGGCCTGCAAGAAATATAATTGGTACAAAAAAAGAAAATTTATCAATAAATTTTCTACTGAGACAAGAAAATATATGAAAAAAGAAGAAATATGAAAATATTTAAAAATGATCTATTAAGAAAAATTGAAAAAGATTTAATTATGATATAAAAAAATATAATTGTGAATTGGCAAGAAAAGCTATAGTAGTGAATAAAAGTATCACAATTATAAAATATCTTGTTATTGGAAGGAAAATTATTTCTGCAATAAGAATAAAAGATGAAACTATTATGACAAAAATAAGATGATATTATGAAATGTGTAGAAAAGTTATATAAAGAATTGTATAGTAATAAAAAGCAAGAAAATAAAATATCTCCTACAGTTATTACATTTGAATTGTTCAGTACAGTATTTTAAATGAAGTGAGATATGAAATTAAATATGTGAAGAAAAAAAAGTTCAAGGAATTATTATTGATATCTTAAAAAAGCAGATGAGGAATATAAACTTGTTAACAAAGTTATATGCCAAATATCTAATTAATAAAGATGTATCAGATGATTGGAAAAATGCAGTAGTAATTGTGATATTTAATAAAGATTGCAAATCTAGTAGTCTTTATCAATTCTATACAAAATTTTTATCAAGACAATTACAACTTGTCTCCAGTAAATTTTGGATTGTAATTAACTAAAAGAACAAACTGAATTTAAAAATATTTTTAGCATAGTGAATCCTGTTTAAGTAGTGAGAAGAAATTATAGAAAGTTCCAATGAATATGAGTTTTCATCATACTTTGGATTTGTAGATTATGAAAAGGCATTTACTTCTATAAGCATTTTTACAGTGATTGAAGCATTGGATCATCAAGATATAGATTCATGATATTGTCATATTCTGAAGAATATTTATCCAAATGCAATGATTACATTTCCTGATGACAGTAGGAAGAATTAACATTAAGAAGTGTATGTCATAGGATGATTCCATTTCTACAAATCTTTTTACAGCAGTTTTACAAGAAATAATTTTTGGATTAAAATGGAAAACTAAAGAGAATAAATGTAAATGGAGATTATTTAAACCATCTAGATTTTACAGTCGATGAGATTGTTTTTGAAAATAAATATTGCAAGAATTATTATAGGATTAAAGATAAGTGCTAAAAAGACTAAAGTAAGGTTTAATGGATTTTTTTAGAAGAAAATTGCAGTTATTAAACATGAATTAAAAGAAGTCAACAACTATAAATGTGTTGGTCAAAAATATAGATGAAAACATAATGAATGAAAATAATCAAAGAATTAAATTTGGTGCTCTTCGTAGAAAAAAAAAACTTAGTGTTAAAAAGAAATATGTCTATGTGTTTGAAGAGAAATGTTTGAAATTTATATATATTTTATAATTTCTTATTTATGGATTTGAGCCTTAGACACTTAACAAAAGAGCAATACAGTGACTTCTAACTATTAAACAAAGTATAGAGATATGTATGTTAGAAATAACAAAAAAAAAAAAAACCAAAAATGAAATAAATTGGTGAGACAATAAACATGTATCACTGACATCATTGGAAAAATTAAAATTGAAATGGGATGGATTGGAAATATTTCAAGAAAATATGATAATAGATGATCCAGTTGAAATTTGGAATTGGATCTCAAGAGATCATAAAAATTAGAGACACATGTAAAATGGATGAATGAAATAAGAAAATTTGTTGATTATGATATATAGAGGCTATGAATTAGAGAAACTGATTAAACTTGTCAGATACCATCATCCTGCAATGTATAGATAATAGTTGAAAATAATGTTGATTATAATGCTTGAAAGGGTGTAGAAAATACATTATTTTTTTGTTCATTTCTGAATGTAAGGTCTTTTAAAAAACATTGATATCATCCAGTTCAGTCATGCACTAGATATTCCTTGACTGTTTCAAATCCTTCTAGTTCTATAATCCCAACTTCTAAAATATTACCTATATAATTTTTTCCTTGACTGCCTCATTGATTTTTTATGAGAAAGTATTCATCTTCTACAAGCCACCCCAGCCTCTTTATTTTGATTCCATTTGTGATATTTAGTTTATGGTAGACCTGTCAAGTTCAATATCCATTTGCATTTTCCAGATATTAATAATTTGAACTGATCTGAAGAACTTCATCAAATATTCTGTTCCCATATCTTTTAAGAGATTTTAATTTTTTTTGGTCAGTGATCAAGAAACATATATGTCATTGTATGTGCAATGACTTTGTATGCTAAACATGTCAGTTTTCTGCTGGTGATGGAAGATTTTCTGATAGACTTCAGAAATTTTCAGAAGTCAAAGGTATCTAAATTGATTCACCTACTTATAATATTTCACCAGTTAGGGCTCTTGATGGTGACCGTGTTTTTTGTCTTATTGTAGTCAATGTTTAATTAAACTTCTTATCTTTTTTTTCAAGAACTATAAACTCTCTGGATTCATTCTTAATGATATTAGATCATCAATAAAATGAGTAACAGAAGCAATTTGAAGAATTTAGTCTCCATAATGTGTAGATCATATCTTTGGCAGATAAATGAGTCATTTGGTTTTCAACAGAGATGAATCAAGATCCATGCTATGTGGAGAAGGGGGGGAGGAATAAATAATAATTCAAAATTTATTGATATAATAGTTATCAAAAATAGGGAACAAAAATGACATTACAAACATTTATATTTCAAAATATTAGCATGTGGCACAAAATTATTTTCTATTTCATAATTTAAATAATAAGAAAAATAATTTACTTATAAGTATATAATAATAATATCATTTATATTCTTTATTAGTTTTACAATGCTTTTTTTACAACCTAATATGACAGTTTTGATCGCCCCTGCAATCTTCTTCAGAACTATAACAAACATAATACATATACATGTGTATAAATATACATAAACATATTTTACATTTTATATATATGTAACTTATAATCATTATTTAATTATTATCTTTTTATATATTATATATTTTACTTTTTTTTATATTATATCAATAATTATGCACTTTTAACGCTCATTAAAGAAATTATATTTATTAATAATTTATTTATTCTACATTTATTAATTAATACTTCCTATAATCATATATATATATATTCTTTTTATTTCATTTATTTTACTCTTATTAATATTTTAAATATTTAACTTTAACATTATATCTTTTATACTTTACATTATTATTATTCAGTGTATTAACATTCAATATGTATAATTTTCTTTAATCTATAATATTATTTTTTAACATATTCATATTAGGTTGTAAAAAAAGCATTGTAAAAGTACTAAAGAACATAGATGATATTAATATTATATGGATTTGGCAATGCAATAGGAAAGATAAAGTTATAATACTTCATAAATATAATAAGGTATTTATTTATATAGCGCTAAATTGTAATTGTAAATTTGCAATCAGGCTAATGCACATGCGCTTTACAGATTTTAAACTATATGTAAATGAAGTAGTTAACTTTTCAATCAATATCTTTATTCATATATATATATATTGTAACCTTCTCCCTGATCTAACTGTATCAACGAATCATACCGCACATTTTAGTGATTATATTCTCTTATGCAGCCTATCATACTCTCATTACCAAGAATATGAGCATAAAGACATGAAAATGTAATACTAACGAAATGATTCCTGGATTAAATAAAACTAGCATGAAACTGTCAATCTAAAGATCACAAGGCGACTAATAAAGATAACAACTTCTGATCAAACCAGCCCTGAAATCCACACAAACAAAATGTGATGAGTTAAATTTGATATTCAGCAAATCAATAAAATGACTAATAATTATATGTCTGGAATGATTATGAAATTAAACTTATAAATGAAATGATAAGTAAATTATGATGTAGATGACTAAATGGATGATGGAAGGAAGTAATAATGGAATAGTGAAATGAAATGAATCTAAGAGTGAAGAGAAAAGAACGAATATATATGAGAATAATGAATGATTAAGATGATGATAGAATAAGAGTTAATGAATAGTGAAGATGATAAAAGAATAAAAGTTAATACATGATTAATCAATTACGATAATGAATTAATGTCAAATGAGAATGAATAAATAAAAGAATTGATCAAGATGAATTTGAAGAACAATGTTAATGATGGAGACTGAAATCTTAAACTATAAACTAATATGGTATTAAATGATAAAAGTAGGGATTTCAAGCTTGACACAACCAGAATATTATCATGAAGTTAAAACAAACTATACCTTTTATACCAAAAAAATAATAATAATTTGCATCTTAAAGCTTAGTTGACTTTCATAAACAGTGAAAGTAATCTATTTCAAGTCTAACTATAACAATTGACTAAATATAAATTTCTTTACAAATTTAAATTCTATCTTGAAGCTTAACAACTAATTCTTCTCAGGGTTCAAACACTCAAAATCATTATATAAACCATGTTTGGGTCAGTAAGAGGGATTCTACCACTACCCAAACATAATGCACATAATATCTCTCAATATAAACTCAAATTAAGAACTATATTTAGCAGTTACACATAAACTTTATAAACTCAATGGCTCTTAAAACTCTAATATTTAATAAATAGGAATACCTTTTTTTTTTTTTTTTTAAGTGTCATAGCACCGGCTGGGACGCGAACCCGCAACCCGGGCAACTGCCTGCAAGTGCAAGGCAGTCGCGCTGACCTCTCGACCTTTTTTACAAATAAATACACTCACTTACCAAATTCCTTTTTCTCAAACAATTATAAACCATGTGATCAAGATCAGTAAATGATAGCTCTGTGGATTTAACTAAATCAATCAAATCAAGATTATGTTTATCTTTTAATATATTACTTAAAATAAAGTCATTAACATTTTGATTATTGTGTGACAATGCATTAGATGTACCAATAAATTACAAGACTTACCAAAATTATTATGATATAGCATAATATAGTTAATAGTACTATATTGGTTGATGATGATTTCAATTTGTAATCTTCTGATAGGTCGATAGCAATAACAATAATAGTGTATATATGTGATAATTAGCAATAAGACTACAGGCAACTACATAAATTTTTAAATACAACAAACTTTATTTACACTATTTACAAAATTTTAATTCAAAGACATGGCATGAAATAAAACTAATATATTAAAAGAGCTTATGGACAGGACAAATACTTAGTATCCCCTTGACCATATACTCAGAAAATGATACAACCTGCTTAGAAAATAATATTCAAAATATCATTTGTTACTCTTTGGCATATTTTTAAGAATAAGATACTAAAACTTATATAAGCTGACTAGCACTTAAATGTATAACTAGCAGTATACTTAGAACTTTAGGATATGCACCAAGTATAAATTTAGAATTCAGAAAAATTTTTAAAAGTATTGCATTCTCCTAAAACCCTTTCTTTTATCAGAATATGATAAGGGCAATTATCATATTCTGTGCAATTACTAACTTATTTAAATTTGAAATGAATAAGTTTAGTGCATTAAATGAAGACTAGACATTAAAATTCAAATACACATAGATCTCATTAAGCATTACCTATGTCCACAGCTCAACCCTTGAATACGTAACTGATCTTATAATTCTATTGTCACATCATTATTTGATGAAGGTGAATACACACTACCAATGTGCATCTCTTACTTGTACATCTAAAATTTTCCACAATCATTAATAGATTTGGGTTTGGTCTGTCTATAACTGATGATGATCCTATAACATCATAAACACTATTTCAATTAAGAAAACACTATGCTAGATGAATGTTCCTAAATCTAATATTATTTTATACTTGCTATATGATTTGGACCTATTATACTTCACCATACATGGTGGAAAAAACTAACTTTATATCATCATGAGGAATTTAACACTAAAAAGGGAGGCTTTATAAAAACAACATGACAGTTGTATAATAATATGATTAATTCTAATACCTCTCTACGGGAATACATGTGTGGGCTCTGCCTCATCACAAAAACATATAGAATTCAAACCATGGATATCCTTTCTTTCTAGGATTATTTATGTTTATAAGGATTAATTAGTACTTAGCCTCTACCGACACTCCATCAGCCTATGCTCCATATAAATATTAATCTATTGGATGCCATTTTATTGGAACATCCCATTAACTAAAAACTGTCACTAGTCATTCTCAAATTATAGCAAGACAAAACAATACCAATAATAACAGTGGAGATACATACTCTATTTCACACTGCAGAGTCATTAATGTATCAACAGACCCATCAAAATATACACGTCAAATGATCATTAATCATTTAAAATGACAACTATACTTTTATTAGATAGAGCTTATATCAAATTTTCTTTTATATAAGAAAATAATTCAGTCATTCCAATATATATATATTTGATAAAATGTCTGCATATCTACCTCTCTAATAATATACATTAAAATTGGTTTTAAAATATGAGAGAAGTAAATATTTTCCTCACTCTCTCTAGATAAACGATATATATATTTTCCGGTTTTCCCTTAACTAAAAAAAATACATAAAATAGATGTATATATTTTACACACCCTTTTTTCTTTAACCCCATATATATATATTTTTCATGCCACCACAAAACATATATGTTAAAAAAAAAATTTCCAAACAACACATTACGTAAGTAATATACATAACACAGCAGTAATAAAAAAAATAAGAGTACACTTTTATCCATTAAATTTTATACATTCGTCCAAGTTATTCCATTGTTGTAAGTTAAAATAAGAATTAATATTGTGATGAGCAAACATTCCATATAACGCATATATTTTATTATCCTGTTGGATGTATAATAAGCAATATTCAATACTTATTCAAAAGTAAAAAATTATTTGATGATTTCTGTACTGATAATTAAGAAGGCAATTAAAATTCACACTTCCAATCATAGCATATTTAAAAAGATAAGTTTATCTACTTTTCTCTAGATAATTTTCCTGAATAATTCTTTAGGTTATGGGAATCTTTAAAACAAACTTAAAATCTTTATTGATTTATTCTGTAAGCGTTTCAAATGAAGTATAACAAGAATCATTTATTACATTTAAAATCAAGATAATTTTTCCTTGAAAAATTAGTGGAATTTTATTACACTTAGCATATCTATCTTTCCTTTTCTTTTAAAACTGTTAATTTTATTCTTCCCTGCACGATAATACATATATGTGTAGCAATGTTTAAACAGTCAGGGTATATTCCAATATTGTAAAACATTATTATAACGGCGTATATTTCTCAATAAAAATTTAAAAGTAAATATTTATTTCATTCCATTCTTATTGGCAAAGTATGATGTGATTATCAATATTAGAAAGAATTTATTCAATTATCACTATGACATCTTTAGCATTTTAGTTAATTGGTAATTGATTATTTTTCATTGCATAAGTTCCCGCTATAAAAATTAGCAGACAGTAGAGAATAAAATCACGCAATTATTTTCATGTTTACTTTATTAAAAGTTAGACGATTCAAAAATGACTTTTAAATTTATTTACTATATATATCATATATAACACTTGTTTTGAAAATTATCTCGAATTATTATTATTTTTTCTTGATATTTTAATTTACAAGTACAATCGTGTTCTGCTGGATAATAAGAATAACGCACGAAATATAAATATTATCAACTTTTTAGTCTACTTCTAAATGATTTGCGTGTCATTTTCAAAGAAGAGCTTTTAAATCTATGAATAATATAAAAGCAAAATCTTACTTTCTCCTGAATTTTTCTGGATTTGAAGCAGTACTTATTCAAATAAAGACTTATCCCCATGGTTTTCATTTCCTTCTCCAGTATGAATCCTAGGAAATATGCAGTCGTGGAAATGGCTTAAAATGATAGCAAGGCTTTAAGATTTTCTATTCAAACATCTTTAGATAGCAAGATATTATAATTCCTTTCAATTAGATTCCAGAATTTTCTGATTTTTAATATTTTTCCCTTGTTTTAGATCAGAGTTGAGTTATGTGTTAGCTTAGTTCTTGTTTTTCTTAATCAGTCCACCCCCCGTACAGCCAGGTTAGACAATATATAGCTTGTTTTTCTGATGCATTATGGGAGTGAACTGGCCAATAATTTTGGTATGCATAATTAGTATTACCCCCTCTGGCTTCATTTATAATAACTATCCATTATTATTTAAGACAGCTTTAGATATACTACATAAAAAAATATGCTTAAGTAATATACTGTAATGATTTATTTTACAAGATTTATAAATTTGATTTAATTGTTTATTTATTTTATTATTGCTATTCAACAACAATAAAATAGCAATATATTTATCTCGCAAATAATAATCATACTTTTAAATTGTTATTTTAGTCTAGTCAGAGCCTAGACTGGGTTTGAAATCTTATCTGCACTCAAGCAAATTTCCCAGTGCATTCAAAACAATCTTTATTGAAAACCACTCATTAAGATTTTAATGCCAAATATATTATCATTTAAAATTTTGGAATTATTAACTACAGGGACCTAAATAAAAGGTCAGAATATGTATATATCAGCCAATCCATCCAGTCTTTATTGAGACATTCTGGGAATGTAAAGCATCTATATGCTTATCACTATTACCATATTCTTCAATAGTCCAGTCAAAATGGTTATTTTTTGTGAAGTTATAACATGTTATGATTGGTGGTCCTATTATTTTGTGATTTAAAAATGAATTTCAGGGCTGGAAGATTTGGAAAAATTGCTGGTACCACTGTAAACAAAGCAGCAATAGTCATAATGTTTTATTGCCTAGAAATATCAATACATTTAGTATTTGGGATATTAAAATAGATTTTGCTACCATTAAAACTAATTAATTGTTTCAAAAATTCCTTAAAAATTATGCAAGGTATAAAGAAGCTAAGACTTGTACCAATAAAAAGTTCATCAAAAATCATTTTACATGATTATATAAAATTAAACAAATCCCAGTAAGGTCTCAGAATGAAAGAAATATTATTTAATAATAAACCATGCTTCCTTAGCCCACTATAAAACTTGTTAAAATGCTTTCGCAATTCTATCTGCAGAGAAAATGCTCACAATTGACCATATTATAACTATGTCATCAACTTGGTAGAAATTCAAGATCCACAGAATCCGTATAGTTTTGTAATAAATTTAAATTGCCAATATTTAATTCAAATTGAATTCTGTTAATCCACTATTTCAATACTTCTTTAGGAAAAAAAGAATATTGAAACAAATTTGATAAAGATTACAGCAGTTATAGAATCCAAACTATTTGATAAAGTTTTAGGAATTCTTCCAAATAAACCTACCAGTACAATTTTAGGACCACTGGTATGTTCTTATACAACATTACATATTGAAAAAAAACATATTCAGATAAATATTTCTCACAAGAAACAATATTTCCAGTAAACAAATTTTGTTTAATAAAGGAGAAAACTACAATTAATAGTATTAAAAAATGTTATTATTATATGACATGATGTCAGTAAGCATATATACATTTAAAAATTGTGTTATTATTTTTCCAAAAATTTAATATATAAAAATTCAAATGTAAAATAAAAAATATTTTAAGAAATTTTGGAAACACACTAACATTTTATATATTAGTGGGTTTCAGTATAAATGTTTAATCTTAGACAAATTCTTTATTAATGTTCTGTTCAAGTAGAACGTCTCTTTGAAATGTAAATCAATTCAATCCAGTTAATCATATCAAAAGTCTTAAGTTTTCAACATGTGAACTGAATATTTTACTTTCTTTTCTAAAACCAAAATGTTTTTCAGCTAAAAAAAAAAACATTTTAATGACTTCACAGTAGTTTTACAACTTGTAAGATTAAGCTTACTATTGCATTTCAACTAAATCTATATATTTTCATTATCTGATATCAACTATTAAAATTATTGTTGCTTAAAATGTTTTCAGTATTATAATGCCAATTTTCTATATGTATAAAAGTGTTTTTTTTTTTGACAAAAGACATAAATGAACACTGAACATACAAATTATTTTTACTTTGTTTAAGAATAAACTATGGCAGTCAATGATAAATTCTTTCATAATAATAATATCTATTTCCTTAAATGTTTTAAAAAATAATAATAATATCTATTTCCAATAGATTCTGAATCAATCTATTTTTAAGATAACATAAAATTTCATTAATTAGTATAATACCACAACTCAAAACCTGGGACTTGAATCTAGTTACAACTTGGAAATTTTTTCAGATAATTTAATATTTCTAGATATTTTATATATATATATTGTAACTCTCATGTCCGAGTTTATGTGAATATTTTTCTTTATTATATATAACAAAATATTAGTCATGCATATAGAATAAATTTCAAAGTGGTTTTAAAATGTTAAAAGTGTAAAGATAAAATGTGTTGTTTTATTATTTAAAAAAAACAATATTATGATTTTAAATAAAAAAAAATTTTTATATTCGCGTCCCGGCGATGCTATGACATACGAAAAAAAAATATTTTTATAGAAACCAGTTCCAAATGGCTGGGGGGGGGGAGAATGAAAATGTTGCTACGAAAACCAACTGAAGCTTTCAAAACTCATCTGCTTTCCAAGAAACCATGGGAAGAATTATAGTGGACTTGGTTGACATATCATGTGCTAGAAAGAAGTAAAAAAAATATAAAGATCTTAAAATTTATACATATGTAATAGAAAACCCTCTAGGATGCTTCCCTGATCTTTCCAAGATTGTAGCTAAATATGGAGCTGTAGACAAAGAAATGCTTTAAAAGTTAAATTTGATTCTGCCGATCTATTTATCACAATTGAATGCTGAAAAAATATTTGACAATTACTTGCTCTAAAAAAAAAAAACTAGTCATCTAAAATGATTATCCCATAAAAATGTATTTAAGCCAATAACATCACATGATCACCAATTCTTATGCTTGCTCATAACTGTTATTAAACAGGCAAAACTCTCTATACGTATTGCCACTCAGTGCAAGCCAGAGTAATCAATGGATGCCAGAAGGCTTGTGCATAAAATCTCCATCTAGTGCCTACTCATCCAATATCCTCAGACTAGTTTCTGACTTGTAGCCTTCATCAGTGAGGAGCCTTAGATCTAAAATCCTCACTGCTGATGGCCATAAGACTAGAAACTAGTCTGGGGATTTTGGATGAGTAGGCACTAGATGGGGATTTTATACACAAGCCTTCTGGCATCCATTGATTACTCTGGCTTGCACTGAGTGGCAATACATATAGTTTTGCCTGTTTTAAAAATGTATTTCTATAAATTAATCTGTAAATCTGCCTATTTTAAATGCTCAGAAGAGAAATGTAATGGAAACTTTCATAAGAAAACTGCCTCGGAAGGAACCAAAAGAAGCTAAAATATTATATTACAAGAAGACATTAAAATTTAATGATTAACGGTAGTGTGCCCATATTTATGGATACAAAATATACATGTGAGCTCACAAAGATGTTAAAGTAAATCAACTGAACTTTCTACAGCTATCCTCAAATATATTGTAAGTTACAAAGATTTTTTACCTCTCACATGTAATTGCCATATAATTTTCTTAATTGTAAATATATATATTTTATAATCATTATCATTCATTGATTAAAGTTAGTATTAATAATTTTACTGTTTCATTTTTCATTCAAACCAAGCTGATTATTCATGTTGTTAAAGTAATAAATTATTAAATGGCGGGGGTAACAATCAGGAAATATAACTGAATGTGTATGAAAATTTGTTTTTATGCATATTCAATTTGATCGTTACTCATGACTAGTACTGACGTCAATTAAAAATAAATTTTATTCAGTCATTCCACCATGTACATGATCACTCATTAGTTGTCTTTAAATTCCCCTAAATAAAAATTTAAATTGTCGAATATTGTAATTGGTTTTTTTATTTTATTGTTAATTGAATTTATTACCAATTGTTTAATAGGATGCTTACCATTACAATATATATATAATCAGCTCACAGCAGTATAATTATTTTTAGATCAAGAACAAAAGTTCTAGCTTAATCTGGATTGTTGATATATCATTGAACTAAAATTCTTTAGTAATATGATGTAGTCTTTATCATTAGTGAGGTATAAGTCATATTTTAATGAGCACTGAACCCATAACTTATTTTTATAAATAACTGTGATAATCCTGTCATTAAAATGTAATAAATTAAAGGCAGTACTAATACTGTTTTCTCAGAGAAAACATTAACAATATTAAATACACTCTTTCTGTCAATGGCATTCATTGTATTCAAAATAGCAATAGGCAAAAATTAAATATTTAAAAGTTCATATTCTAAAATGTACTCAACTGAACTCTTAGTTTTTCTGCTCATCACTAAGTTTTTATTGTAATGAACTATGCCCTTTAATTTGTCTTTTATAATTAATATGATGACTCAGTTCTAAAACATTTCTGTATTCTTCATAAACCACTAAACATCACCTGACTATTATTTCTTATGCATTCACAATCTATTAAAACAGAAGCAACTCTCTCCAAACAGTAGTGCCATAGTGCAAGCCATAATAATCAACGAATGCTAGGTTTGTGAATCAAAATCCCTATCCAATGCCTACTCATCTAGTATCCCCAAATTACTTTTTAGCTTGTGACCTTCATCAGTGAGAAGCCTTGGATCTAATGCAATCTTCCAGCAGATACTTTTTTTTTTTCCGGTTAACTATAAAACTATGAGTTCAAAATGAAAACACAATAATATTTTCAATCCAAGCTTATTCACTTTTATAGTCTAACATATCTGATTCCAGTTTAGTATCTATATATTTTGATATCTTTGATTTTTTTTTAATAACCATAGTCACTATCATCCTTTGGCCAGATTTGATATTAATCCACCAAAACATCACATTACCACAATTTTTTACATTTGTATAATTTGATAAAACAGTAGCAATTTTCTCCAAACAATAGTTCAGTAATCAAGGGATGATAGAAAATTTGTGAATCAAAATCCCTATCTATTTTAACAAATTGTGTAAGCATAAAAAATAGTGGTTATATCATGTTTTAGTGGTTTAATATTAATCCTGGCCAATCACTATCATTAAAAAAACCAAAGACACCAAAATAAATAGAATACTGAACTGGATTCAGATCTATTTAATTCTATTGTAAGGATAACTTACAATCCAATTGAGCCCAGCCTTTGTTTACTCACACCACCAAATCAAACTCATTTAAAATGTAACATTAGTTGGTAGGTGATTGAGCATGTATTATCATTTTATAGAGTAAACATAAACACACACACACACATATATATATGCAACAAATGTTTATTTTATTAAATACTATATTAAATAAAATGTACAGTAGATTAATTTCCCTTATATAATAAAAGAATAACAACCTAGCTAAAGAAATCATTAAAACAGGCAAAACTCTCTATGCATATTGCCACTCAGTGCAAGCCAGAGTAATCAATGGATGCCAGAAGGCTTGTGCATAAAATCCCCATCTAGTGCCTATTCATCCAATATCCCCAGACTAGTTTCTGGCTTGTGGCCTTTGTCAGTGAGGAGCTTTGAATCTGAGAGCATTGCACCTAGATCTTAGATCTAATGCAACTCTTCAGCAGCCACCTTTTATCTCTACTTAACTACAAAACTAAGAGACTCAAATTGAAAACACTATATTTTCAATCCAAGCACATCAGCTTATATAGTCATATAGGTCTGAATTCAGTTCAGTACCTGAGTGGCAATATGTATAGAAAGTTTTGCCTGTTTTAATAACAGTTAAGAACAAGCATATGAAATGATGATCATGTGATGTTTATTGGCTAAAGAAATCATACAAATATATATGTTATATCACAAATAAACTTTTAACAAGCTTTATATAACATTTGTAATATAAGCTTGTTAAATTAGGTCATGTGACATATGACTTGGATTTCTTTGTAAATATATATGTATATCAATAATGATTTAAATGTCAATGTATTTTATGTCATGACACAAGATTTAGACTCTGTAAACATAGCGATGACCTAATGTCAAGCCAGACACTAGGTAATCAAATGCGGAAGGTGAAAGCAGAATTCTATTATGTAATTTTATTTTTACTTACAATTAATATAACACACACAACAGTAGACACTTATAGCAATGGAAAAGAAAATGCGGGTATACTAAACAACATAAACTAAACCAGTCTAAAAGAAAATCCAGTTAATTTCCGTCTTTTATTATTTTCAAAAGGATATAATAACTGTATAACACCAACATCTAAAAATTGAACATTCGAATCTAAGAGAATATAGACGACTTATTCGTATTATTCTAAATTATTTGTCTAATTTTTGTAGGGCAAAATTATAAAAAAGTATATAGCCAATATTTAAACAGGAAAAAAAAAAGTTTTAATAAATTTGTGCGTTTGGATAAAAATAACTGATTTTAAATTGACATTTAAAATAAAAATTGCACTATTATTCGAATGCAGATAAAATAAAGAAATAGAACATCGCCAGCATATATATATATATAAATGATGAAATAATTCTTTTCTTATAAAAGCGATTAAATATCAAATAATGAATTAAGGAAATTTAAATCTTTATGAACTGCAGGGCAATGTATTTTGGCTAATTTAACATAGTAGTAGAGTTGGAGTACTACTGTCCCTGACCATAGGAAGCGCGATGATTTAATATTCACCTGTATAATGCCGATATCATTTCAAGTGTGTTGCCAAGGAGTTCCCACAAGTGATGCATGACTCGCCAAAGAAGGATGACCCAAAAAGCGATAAACTTTATCTATGAAAGACATTATTTGTCAAATTCATGAACTTTATTCAAGACAATTTGAAGAAGGCTTTAATT
This sequence comes from Epiperipatus broadwayi, assembly GCA_028023455.1. Classification (NCBI taxonomy): domain Eukaryota; kingdom Metazoa; phylum Onychophora; class Udeonychophora; order Euonychophora; family Peripatidae; genus Epiperipatus; species Epiperipatus broadwayi. The sequence goes on from JAQFVV010000032.1 coordinate 9,858,894, forward strand.
TATTATATATATATTTTGATATATGTACGTTTCTAGAATTCTATTTTTATTTCACTTCCGTACTTGGAAATCTAAATATCTACAATCCAGAAAGTACAGGGAGGAAGGTTGTTAAGTTAGACAAAATCTTTTTTTTTTTTTTGTTAAATAAAGTTTAGGTCAGCTCTCCCTCCAAAGTGACTTGACATTAGCCATCATTATCATCACTGTGACATGGAATAAGGTAAGATTTTATTTGATATTATTCCATATTAAGAACGTTCACTTGCTACAGGACAGAGTTAATGATGTTTTTATTAACTAATGATCATTTATATTTGTTTATTCAGTGTGAATGACTATCTTCTTGCATTGACGTTTTTTCTATCAACTATAGGAAACTCGTACATAGTCAGAGGAGTCCCCAAAGAAGATGGAACTTCTGTAGCTCTAATTGGACAGCAAAGCTACTGTACATACATTAGTCAGCTTCACGATCGTTGTAATAATGAATTAATGATTTTTCTTTTCTTTTTGTTAATTTTATCTGCTTTGTAAATAGTTAGTGCCTTGTCATGTATATCTACCATAGATAAGGGTTGGAATAATAAACAGTTATCATGTAGACCATTTATTTGAAAATTCGACACTAGAACAGTGGGAAATTCGTTATACCTGTTAACATAAACAATTTAATCTTTCAGATGCTCAAAATATCCTCCTTCAACATTGCAACATTTCTTCAAATCTCTCCAGAACACTCTGACACATAGTGCGGCACAAATTTCGCTCTTTATCAATTTCTGTGAATGCGAGATGAATGTAATCTTTTAAATCATTTATTGTTTTGGGTTTCTTCTCATAAACCTTGTTCTTAACAACACCCCAAAAAAAGAAATCCATAGGTGTCAGGTCAGGTGAACATGGTGGCCATTCGGTGCTGCCCCTTCTTCCGAACCAACACTGTGGAAAAATTTGGTTAAGGTAGTCTCTTACTGTAGACGCATAATTTGGTGGTGCTCCATCCTGCTGAAAGAAAAGTTCGTCAAAATTAGGTTTAGTTTTGAGTTGTGGCACTACTATTTCACGAAGCATGTCCAGGTAGTTCTCTCCATTTACAGTTCTACTAAAAAAAATGGGCCCAACAACACCTTTGCTTGATAATGCACCCCAAACTGTAATGCCAGGCTGGTTTTGTTCAGTCTCTATGGTCAAATGGGGATTTTCATCAACCCAGTACACACAGTTATGCCTGTTCACATGACCAGATAATTTAAAGCAAGCCTCATCTGACCAAATAATTTTATCCAAAGAGTCACGTTCTTCTCCAGTAAATTGATTACGCATCATTTCGCAGAACTGCAGCCGACAATCTGCGTCGTCCTCTAAAAGACCGTGTACTAGTCTTGGTCGGTAAGGTTTTAATTTCAGTTTGCCCATTAAGCGTTGCAATAATGTTCTTGGTATGGATAGTTCTGCAGAAGCACGTCGTGTGGATTTCCTTGGACTGTTCACAAATGTCATAGCCACTAACATTTCATTTTCTTTGGTGTCAGAAGTTTTAGGACATCCAGATTTTGGTGCATTACTCACTGAACCTGTTTCATCAAATTTATTCCTTAGACAAAAATTGTTTGTTGTGAAGATGGAAAAGTGTTAAAAGTTTCTTGCCATGCTGTACGTATCATCTCGGCATTTTCAGACTTCCAATCAGCAAGGAAAAAGCTGTTTATGTAAGTTAGATTTATACTCTGAGGAAGGTTTTATATTGGTATTACTAAGCAAGTAACTTCAACCATATAAAAGGTAGTTTAATAACTGTAAACCTACTTTTGGGCCACCCTGTACTTGACACATACAAAAATATGTACATATTTTTTCTTTATCATGTTAAGAGAATTTTGAATTTTTATTTTGTTAGTCAATAAATATTGTTAACTTGATTTCCATTGAAATGGTATCTAGTTTGTCAAAATTATTTATTCATTCATTCATCAATTCACAACCGGATATACTTGCATATACACACACTTTATTACACAATAGAATAGTAATATGGTTGGATGGATCTTTAATTGGAAACTATATAGAGGTGCAATAGTTGCTATCTAGAGTAAATTCACCCCTGAAAAGAGCTGAAGGCAACATTTTCCCTGAGTTTGAATACTGAGGCATAATGGAATCTAAAAGAGGGGTCAAGTATAAATGAACTAACCTAAATTGTATCTAAATTTAATGTGAAAACCCAGAGCTACCCTATGGGAAGTGGATACGATCTTTGGTTAGATATTTCATCGAATCAGTCATTGCACACTACCAGAAGACCCTAGGTCCGACTGTAGTCAGATGCATCCCCCCTCTTCCAGCAGATCGTTATACTGTAAAGTGAATAAACTTGGATTGAAAACATTATTGGCTCATCATTTTGGACTCTAGCTTTTATAGTTAATTAAAAAAGTAAAAGATAGCTGTTGAAGGGTAACATTAGATGCAAAGATCTACGACAGTGCTCTAAGATCCCTCACTGATGAAAGCCACAAGCTAGAAACTATGTTGGAGTTTGCATGAATAGGCACTAGATAAGGATTTTGATGCCCAAACCTTCTTGCATTCAGTGATTACTGTAGCGCATACTAGATGGCACTACTGTTAGAGAATTGATACTGTTTTAACAAATTATATGGCGCCATGAGACATTTTAGTGATTTAATACCAATCCTGACCAAAGATTGATGGTGAGTATAGTTATTAAAAAAACACAAATACACTAAAATGCATAAATACTAAACTGGGTTCAGATCTTTATAAAAGTGAATAAGCTTGAATTGAAAACATTATTGTGCTTTCATTTTGGGCTCATAATTTATAATTAATTAAAAAGATAAAAGGTAGTTGCTGGAGGCTTACATTAGATCCAAAGATCTAGGTGCAATGCTCTCAGATTCAAGGCTCCTCACTTATTAATGCTACAAATTAGAAACTAGTCTGGGATATTGGATGAGTATATATACTAGGTAGGGATTTTGAAGCAAAATCTTCTAGCATCCATTGATTATTACAGCTTGCATTGGGTGGCACTACAGTTTGGAGAGAGTTGCTACTATCTTTACCATAATCCCTAGTTTTACCAGATGATATTTACACAGAACACTTGATAACTAAGAATAAAATGAGGAGATTGGATTTGACTATATTAGATTATTTAAATTTCATTGACATTCTTCTTTAATCATCTTAAATTTTTTTTCTTAATAATCCAAGTTCATTCATTATTAAAATGTCAGTTTTCTAAAATATAAAAGAATGATAGCTTTGCAGGGGGAGTGTCAAAAACAAATATTACATACATATTTAAATTATCTTTATTTTGTTTAATATCAAACTATTCCGAGAATGATCAATTATTTTCATATTACATAATATTAATATCCATTTTTATTAGTTTCATATAATCTAATTTTTTAGGTAACTTATGTAATTTTCATCAGTCAGTATGTTACCATGCCTGTTTCTGATTAAATTTAGATTTTTTTTTCTGGTAGTAAGCTCATGGTCTATCCAGTTTTATGGATGTTGGAAATATTATTTCCAACTGTAATTTCAATCTCTATATAAAAAAAATTCAGAAAATTAACCCCCCCCCTTTCTTCTTTTAAGTAATTTTTAAGTTAAAAAGTCAGAGTAAATCTAATAAAAATAAAATAATACACAATTTATATGAAACAAATAATTTATTTACAATTATTATTATTATTTATACATAATATATAAATTATTTTTACATCAAATACTTTACAGTTTAAAAATATAAACAAACAAAAACTACAATCCATATGAAATATAAGCATTTTTTCTTTAAATCTTACTTATTATATGACCCCATTTTTATAAATATCTATATATTAAAGACTGATTTAAGGATGTGTATAAAAATGGTTTCAGTCAGGAACAATTTTTTTTTTAAAAAGGTATTGAATAGTATTTGAATATGAATATATTGTACATTAAATAAAGTGCAAAAAGATTGAGAAACTTAAATTTCATCACCAAAAATCCATTCCAAGGCAGCTTGTACATCACCATTGGTAGCTTCCAAAGCTCGAAGGCTTAATTCATCATCTGTGATGCCCATATCTCTTAATTGCATTAGTTGTGACTATAAACAAAAAAAAAGTTTTATAAATTATACAAAATAAAACAATATTGAATATTATTAATTTAAGCTACTCTTAATGGAAAATAGTCTAATACTTAAAATTCTGAGCAAAATACACACATGCTATTTAAATATATATCTAAATAACATGCACTGATTTCATTATCAACCATTGTCAATCCACTGCAGGATGAGGGTCTCTCCAAGTTGAGTCCACCTTCTCCGATCTTTAGTTTCTCTTCTCCACATCACCCCTGCACACTTTCTTATTTCATCCATTCATCTCACATGTGGTTTCTTTCTGGGTCTTTTACAATATCTTGGAATCCAGTTTAAGATTTCAATTGTCCATCTATTATCATCTCTTCTAGCAATATTGTCCAGACCAACAGCACTTCAGTCATTTAATTTTTTCAATGAGGTCAGTGACACCTGTTTTTCTCTTACCCATATATTGCATTTTCGATCTCTTCTTGTTACCCTCTCCCAACATGCATCTCTCCATACTTCTTTGAGTGGTCTGAAGTCTGTATTGCTCTTCTATTAAATGTCCAAGTCTCATATCCATAAGTAAGAACTGGTAAAACACATTTATTAAAAACCTTCCTTTTCAAACACATAGGCATATTTCCTTTTAGTATCAAGTTATTTCTACCAAAAGCACTCCAAACAAGTTTAATTCTATGATTAATTTCATCCATTATGTTTCCATCTGTATTAATAATCTGACTAAGATATTTGCCATGATATAATCAAACTTAATTACTTTATTTCTAAAATGAAATACATACAGTACATATATATGAATTAGAGATGTGTCTCTAGAAATCTCATTGTGAAATAGGATCTTAAATGTTTATAATCAATTTCTGAAAAATTTAAATCATATTCACAACAAACATTCTGAAAAATATTTTAATGCTCTAAATTATATGTTTCAACTCTTTAATAAAATATTTTATAATTGATCATTGTATATATATGTGTGTGTGTGTGTGTTGAGCAGCAAATATCATTTAGATCAGATTCTATTAAACTGATACTGACTCTTGGTGATTATATAAATAAAAATTTTCCAGATAAATTTATCATCTGCTTGGTTCTTGGTTGTTATGGTGAATAATTTATCTATCTAATTGCTAATCATTCTTTTTTATAGACTTTTCCAAAAAATAAGATCTAAAATAAAACACTTCAATTTGGTGATTTTTATGATAACTATCTCTTTTATTACAAATTCAAATACATTTTAATGAAGGAAAAAATATGCTAAAGATAATAAAACCTCTACCTACCTCAAATGAATATGAAGATGAACTGGTATACAAAATATTGAAATAAAGAGTTGTAAAGCTATAGTCAAGATAAAAAATGTGGAATGAAAAACAGACCAATTACTAATAATTTGAAGAGGAAGAGTTGTTTAATATCAATAGTGTTAAATTTTTGTCATAGATGCAATTAAAATAAGTGAGCAGTTTGATTTTCCTTGAACAATAATACACATAAAACAAATAATTTATTTTCATTTACAGTTTTAAGTTCTGTAAAAAAAAATTTGAAGAAATGGATTTCTTAACAAGCTAAATTAGTTTCTATTTGAAGAGCACTTTAAAAAATTGCAGAAGATAGAATGATATTGTTTCTTATTTATTTTTTACCAATTAAAAAAAAAAAAAAAAGCCAAAATATTTTATATTATATAATAGTATATGGAAATAATTCATATATATAGAAATTTTTTTTTTTCTACAGAAATTTCTTGCAGTTATTACTCTATGAATTCACATTCAAACTCTGGTCAGATTGCTTTGATTTTTCTCAAACACTTTATCTCTTCTTTTTTAAGAAAATTTGTAAAACTATTTTCCACTCTTAAAATTGTCAATTACTTTTCTTTCTTTCACTACAGTTTCTATGAACATTTACTTCTCTCATTATGATTTGACTGCATTTATTCACAAGCAGGTTAAATTTCTATCAATGTCTTCTCAAGTTTATACCAGAATGTTTTTCTACTATTACATGCAATTACAATATAAAAAAAAAGGAAAACAATGAACATACATTTTGTAGTTGAAGCACAAATATAATTGAAAGGATTCATTTTGTAATATTTTTTACTAATTATAAAATAGATTAATTAAAACAACTGAACAACAACCAAATGGAGTATGGAAGATAACATAAAAAATAAAGATGTCAAATTATTATTTATATAACTCAGAACATTAAAAGAGCATAGAAAGGGAAATTTTGATTTTTCTAAAATGATGTAAATATTAATATTTATAATTTTTAGAAACATTTCAATAGAATACAAACTGTTTTAAAATGTTAACAAACAATAAAATTGATTCACACTTAAACAAGAAAATAAGATATTTTATTAAAACTAACTTAGCAATAACACCACCAAAAAAAAGTTATACACTAATGTAACTAATATATATATGTGCTCTGCGCAGAAATAATGAAGCTATTAAACATAAGTAAAATTATCAAAAATTACCGCCAAGCGTTTTCGGGACTGTCCCGAAAGTGCTTGGCGGTAATTTTTGATATTTTAATTACGTTTAATAACTTCATTATCTGTGCGCAGAGTACATATATATATTAATTGATTTCAAACACTAATGAAGTAAAGCCTTAACTATTTCACTAATGTAACTGTAAATTTGTTAATACAAGGCAATGTTTAAAAAAATAATAATAATAATAATAAAAATAATTTATTACAAGAAAATAAATATCCGGAAATCTGTAAAATTATCCAGAAAAGAGTTAATGACTAAGAACAATAACATAAATGTAAAATAGCAAGAAAAATTACGAAAGATAATGTCTCAAAAACATCTTGATATTGAAAATAAGTTATTTTGTAATAAAATGTAATGAAATCATTACAAAAACAAATATGACAATGTGAAGTAAATATAAAAATTGTAGTAAAATTATATAGCAATAAAAAACAGAAGAAAAAAAAAGCCCTTATAATAATAAGATCATTTGAAATACTACATATTTTAAATGTAAGATATGATTAAATCTATAAAGAAAAACTTATTTTAATAATAAAAAGTAATGCAGATAATTACTAAAACAAATAAGACTATATTGCAATAACAAACAGGAAAAAAAAAAACTCATAAATTTGAAATGCCGCAAATTTTAAATGAAGAAGTGAAACATACAATTAAATTTTTGAAGAACTTAATAAAAGAAGCAGGCACAAAACAAAATTATTGATGAAGCTATACATCAATAATTTAAATGACACAGATATACCACATAAATTGAAAAATACAATAGTAATATTAATCTTTAAAAATTAGCTAAAAAGTAAGATATTAGGAATTATATAGATCTGTCATTCATTACAAATCATCCACAGAGAACTTTGATTCAAGTGAAGCAAAAGACAAAGCCATTTAATAATGATTATAACATGTAAAATATTAAAGAAAAACAGAAAAGCTCAATCAATGTATTACTATTTTGCATTGGATATATAGATTATACAAATAAATTTTTGCTATGATTAATATTTTGGAACATCATAACACAGACTTAGGATATTATCACTTTCCAAATTAATAATGATTCCAACACAATTGAAATAAAACAACTATATAAAAATAAATATTTTCTTTATTATTGAAAAGGCCCTAATATAGGGTGAAAACCAGTTCAATAATAAAGAAAATATTTATTTTTATATAGTTGTTTTATTTCAATTGTGTTGCAATCATTATTAATTATTTGAAAACAACATTATGAACAAATTTATGTTTGACAATTTTTAAGCATTATCACATTCTAAAAAATATTAAAATATAGCTGCAATAATTAGTAAACATGATGATACTTAGAAAATTAACAATGATAAGGATGTATGTCAAAATGATTCCAGCTTTCCAAAATGTTTTAAAACAATTTTACAGCAACTATTTCAGGGATTAAAAAAGAACTAAAAGTAAATAAAGATAATTTCAACTAGTTAGATTTTGAAAATAATATTTGTTTTTCCAATTAATACTTAAAAGTTTGAAAAAATGTTTACAAATTCCAAAAAAAAAAAGAGAAAATAAAATTTGATAACAATAATTTTAAAAAACTTAAAAACTATAAATACTTTAGTTAAAGTATTCAAACAAATGGAAATCATAACTATCCAAATGATAATTCTTAATAACATCAGATAGATAAAAAAAAAAGTGTATTTCTTAAATTACCTACCCTAAAAAAAATATTAATTTTTGAATAATCATAAAATTCACAGGTAATAAATAGTATGTTACCCAAGATTTAATATAGTGGTAGAAAAATAAGCACTGAAACTCAAGGTCCATGGATCATGGCTCTGGTTCTCTATTATCTCTAGTGCTCAAACTTTTTACAACCCTGAGCAATATATAAATGTCATGAAGAAAAATATTACACAAAAAGTTCTGAATAATTGTTAATAATGAAATATGAAATTAAAAATCAATAGAATATTAACCAATTAATAAAACTAGCACTTCAATCTGTGAACAGGAAAGAGTAAGAAATTCTATTTAATCAACTAACTGAATTATAAATAAAATAAAACAATAATACTATAAATTTAAATTATAAAAGAGAGAAAGAAAATATAATAACAAATAGGAAGACATTCAAAATGATTATCAATATCACAATAAGTCTTAGATTTATGCAAGCAGAGATAGAGAAATAAAGTTTGCTCATTATTATAATATTGATAATCATATTAACAAACTCTCCATACAGCAGTGCCACACAATGCAAGCCATAGTAATCAGTAGATGCTTAAAGGTTTGTGCATAAAATCTCTACCTAGTGCCTATTCATCCAATATCTTCAGACTAGTTTCTAGCCTGTGGCTTTCATCAGTGAGGAGCCTTTGATCTAGGAGCACTGCACCTAGATCTTTGATCTAATGTAACCCTCCAACAGCCACCTTTTATTTATTTAGTTAACTATAAAGCTATAAGCCCAAAATAAACCATAATAATATTTTCAATTCAAGCCAATTTACTTGTATAATCATGCAGATCTGAATCCACTTCAGTATCTATACATTCTAGTGTTTTAGGTTCTTTAATAACCATAATCACCATTATTTTATGGGCACGATTGGCAATAACCCACTAAGACATCACATGATTACCAATTTCCATTGCTTACACACACTGTTAAAACAGTAGCAAATTTTCCATACAGTAGTGTCACCCAATAGAAGTCATAGTAATCAATAGATGCTAGAAGATTTAAGTGTAAAATCCCTATATAGTGCACACTCATTCAATATTCCCAGACTAGTTTCTAGCTTGTAGTTTTTATCAGAGAGGAGTCTTGGATTTTGAGAACATTGCATCTAAATCTTTGGATCCAATGCAACCCTCCAACAGTCACTCTTTACCTATTTAGTCAATTATAAAGCTATATGCCCAAAATAAAAACACAATAATGTTTTCAAGCATGATCATCATTATATGGGGAGATATACTTTAAAATCTTCAACAAACCAATAATAAACTTTTTTAAAAATTTAGCAACAAAAGAATGTATGAATTGTTCTGAAATTTCTATTGCTTTGATTATAAATATACATATATATATATAATTCTGAAAAAGAGGAAGTAGCTATGTAAGTTTTAATTTTTCCAATCAGTTCCACAACATTGATAATGTGCAAAATTAACTAAACTTTAAAAATAAGTCTTAGCAAAGAAAAATTTATTACTTTAAAAATAACAATAGCATGACATGAGAACAGTATCAAAATTACATTTCTGTTCCACTAATTCTTAATATTCTTTAGTGTATTGGGAGAAATCTCGTCTTAAAATAATTCCAACATTCAATATCTTTAATATTATTATAATTGTTCCTTTCCACTTTTATTCTTAAAATTATTTTTTCTGAATTAAAATAAAAATAAAATTTCATGCTGAATTATAATATCACTAATTTTTTTTTTTACTAATTAACATAATTTATTCAGAAATTAGTAATACATATGTTTATTAGATAGTAATACTATTTTTCTTCAAAAACCACAATGAAAGGAATAAAATTAATGGATAATAAATAATACAATCAGATTCATATAATCAGTTTTTAGCTAAAATAACCTGGTAAAAAATTCAGAAGCAGAAAGAGAAATGTCACTATTGTTTAATCAATATAAAATATTTAAAAATTGTTTTTAGATGATAAGCACTATTAGGCATAAGAATAAGTAAATAATAAAATTGTATTGTTCATTGACTATGAGATTAAGAAAACACTAAAGTGACAGGTTGAAAATAGTTCCACTTAACTGACTAAACTGAGATTTTGTCTTTTTTTTACTGACTTAAGCTGGGAATCAATCCAGAACTTTCAGCTCTCAAGTTTGCTATTACTATTGTGCTATCGATAGGAGTACAGTTATAATTAAAGACAACTATAGAAAGATGCACTGATGCTTTCAAATATCAAAGTGCTTGGGAAAAAATTCTCAGGGTTGGAGAAATTGCTAATTGAAGTATTATATAATCTATAGTTGATGAATTTAAAATTTACTATTTATGAGATTTCCTTTATTTCAGTATTTAAATATTGTGTCTAGAGCAGTCAAACATAATTGCAGTCTAAAAATTCATTATGGAGGTTTAGTTGGTATGCTCAAACATCTTGGTATACAATGAGATACTTTATGATTTATACCTCAATAAAACAATCAAAACATTCTATCCAAACTTAAATTTTGCCAAATCATTATCGATAAACTCAGCACATAGATAACACATTACTATTTCCTTTACACCCCCCCCCCTCTTAGACAACTGATTATATGATTGACCTTTGTTCAGCTTGTAAAATCCCACTAATAGTTAGACAATTTCTCATAATTATTAAAGTACATCTACTAGCAACATGATTCTCATAATTATTAAAGTACATCTAAATAATTTGGGTTTTTAAAATGATTAGACACAACATCTTTTATATCCATTCAAACGTGAATGGAAGAAAATAATTACTTCTAATAACATTGCAAACATATTTTAAATATTTTAGTTTTTGATGCATTAATCTAAGAAATATCACAGATTAAGATATGCAAAGGTTAAAACTAAAGTATGGAAAATAAAAGATCTCTGTTCTGAAAAAGTAAAGGAGCATAAATATTTAATTACTTTATGAAATGGAAAAAGATATTATACAGATAGTTGGCAATTAGAGTCAAGAAGAAAAACAAAATAAGATTGATTAAAAATTTATTATGTTTCTCATATAATAAATAAATGTAAGATAATTAATTAGGAAAGGGCCTTATGGTACTAATTTAACATTTGAAAATGAGATGTTTTGCATTGGCTAGAGAACTTAGAAATCTTTATATAAATACCAATAAAAGGGTGGGGTGGGGGGAAGCAGGAATGCACTGAATAATGAACTGTAGTCGAAAAATATGGCTATTCAAGAGAAAATGAGTTAGACTTTTTTTTTATTGAGAAAATTAAAATGTTGGACAGTTGCAAGACATGAATAAAAAACACATTTGTAAAAATAATGTTTAATTGGATTATTTGGAGAGAATAACAAACATATTGGGACAACAAAGATCTTGTAATATGTAAAATTAACAAAAAGAAAATTTACTTCCATATATTTTTTTTACAAAAATTGGGAAAAATTTGTATATAATTGTGAGGGATGGAAAAGAGGGTTAAGTTAATTAGAGAAAAAGAAATTTAGTTATCCAAAAACGAATATGAATATAAGAAAAATTTGGACTTAAGCAAGTATAAAAATAATATAAAACATGACAGAGTGTATGATAATATTAAAGAGAATTTATTAAGTTTATTTTTACTAGTGCAGAAACTTTAGATATCAAGGAAAGAAAGCCAAAATAGAATAAGAAAGTTGTTTATTGGTAAAATTTATTTTTGGGCTGAAGAATACTGAAAAAAAATCAGCATAAATTGAATATAAAATGATTAAAAATAAAAAAAGTAAAAGAGATAGAGACTTTAGGATTGTTGTTTACATATTTATATTTGAAAGGGATTTGAACTCAGACTTTCAAGCTCTCTACAATTATCTTCTCTGTCTTATTCAACCAATACACATAACATATACATGTGAAAAAGATAAATGATCTCCAATGTAGGTATTTCATGCTGAACCAGCACTCATCAATTAGTCCAGATCATCATCTCCCATATTATATATATAGTAAGTGCTCATTTTATATTAAGATAGCAAATCTTCAAACTTTAATGGGCAGGCTTCAATCCTTTCTATCCTCCAACTCTTCAGCTATCCATATCATTAAAAATCTGATGATGGAACTCAAAACCTTTGTTGATGCCAATCTTACTGTCATACCCATACTGACTTTAAGTCACTTTGACCCCTCATATAGAACCTTAATATGTCCATTTAAATACACATTTGAGTGTTCCATCATCAGATTACAATGATATGGATGGCTGAAGAATTGGAGGATGAAGAGGATTAAAGCCTGTCCATTAAAGTTTGAAAATTTGCTAACTTAATATAAACTGAGCACTTAATATATATATGTGGGAGATGATGACCTGGACCAAATGATGAGTGCTGGGTCAGCATGAAATACATTGGATATCATTTATCTTTTCACATGTATGTGGTCATGTATATCAGTTGTAGAGAGTCTGAATGTCTGAGTTCAAATCCCTTCCAATTACATTAAGTTTAGTATAGACAATATAATTGTATTTACATATTACATATTCGGCCTGTATTCTGCCAAACCCTATTCTGTATATTTAAATGGATGCATTAAGGTTCTATACATGAGGGGTAAAAGTGGCTTAAAATCAATATGGATATGACAAAAAGATTGGCATCAAAAAGGTTTTGAGTGTTCCATCATCAAATTTTCAATGATATGGATCGCTGAAGAGTTGGAGGATGGAGAGGATTAAAACCCAACCATTAAAATTTGAAGATTTGCTGTCTTAATATAAAGTAAGCACTTATTATATATGTATGTTAATTGTAATATTTTCACGAATAAATGATGCCTTCATATTATAATTACTTTTGAGATCTTCCATGTAGTAAAATAGCTAAATAGCTGACGTTTCAGTACAATACAAGTATCTTCCTCAGAGCGTTCTCTTTCTCAATTTATAAGAATGCATGTGAGATTTAAAATAATTATTTTTATCTTTTTCTTTCTCCATATTTAAATTCTATTGGTTGATAAGTTTTAAAAATTAGTTTGTTTTCCAATAGCTTCTTCCAAATATTACTAATTTTCTTTAATTCACACCTTTCATTCAAATTCTTGGGAATTTTAAAAAATCCCTATAGCTTCTCTTAGCAATCTCTAGTCATATTGTTCAATTTTTACAGGATATTTGTTTTATCAAAATTGATATCATGATTAGTTAATTTTATATGAGAATAAATAGCTGATGAATTAGAATTTTCCCTGACTGTCAGAATGTGTTCTTTTTTTCTAATATTTATTCTACTATTAGTCTGTCCAATATATGAATGCAAACAGACCCTACATGGAATTTCATATACACCAGGACACTCCAAATTTTACCTTTAGGAAGTGGAAATATTTCACTAATTTTTTTGAAGGAAGTGTGAACTGTGTGAATATTATTTTCCCTTAGAATGTTACCAATTTTATCAGTTACAACTTTTATATATGGCAAAATTGTCTTAATTTCTGGTGTATCAAAATCATATAATACTAAATCATCCATGCACTTTACTACTGTATCAAAATCTTTTTTCTTTTTATATGAAAAAGCCCTATTAACAATGCTGAAACTAAAACCATTATCAAGAAGCATTTTATTAGTAGCAAAAATATCCTGGGGAAAATGGCTATCATCAAAAAGTATCTTCGTTCTATACAACAATGTCTTTGCTAGTGAAAATAGTTGTGCAGGATGGTAATGAGAAAAAATATATAGATACCTCCCAATGGGTGTTGATTTTTTTATATATACTATGGGATAAAGAACCATCCTCCTTTCTTTTTATTAAAACATCTAAAAAAGGCAATTGATTATTATTTTATATTTCCATAGTAAATTTGATATTGTTGTGAAAAGTGTTTAAAAATTAAAAAAGTCATTAAGAACATGCTTACTATGAGGCCAAATAACAAAGGTATCATCAATATACCTCAACCATATAGATAGTTTTTTAACTGCTAAAATTCAAAATTTTATTTTCCAAATCTTCTATAAAAATAGAAACTAATGCTGAAGAAATTGGTGAAACCATAGTTAGACTTGATGTTTGTTTATACATCTGCCCATCAAAAACAAAAAATGTATTTAATAAGCAATGTTCAATCAAAAGCACAGCAAAATTAAACTTGAATTGCTTTATTTACAGGTACACTAGTAAGAAGCAAAACAATAACAAAACTTACCAAAATATCATTCTTAGCCAATTTAATATCATGGATAAGCTCAAAAAAATGATTTGCATCTTTAACATATGATGACATTTCTTTTAAATGTGGCTGTAAAAAAGAACTATTATATATGTTAGTTTCAAAACTAAAAGAATACAAGAAAAAGTTTTTAGAACATTTTCAAATTAAATTTCATGGGGACAAATATTTATGCAAGTAGGGCAAATTCCTAATGTCCACTCCATACATTCTCGTCGTTGCAACTGTTATTATTATGTGATTATTCATCTAGTATACGAACATGGATGGGCTGCTCACCAACACGCATTAGCCAGTATGGTAAGTTTATTGGCTTTTTATTTCCGAGTTTAAGATCAAGAAACACCATGGTCTTTCTTATCAGTTGCTTGTTAAGGCAGAATGAATGTATGTGTAACTGAAAAATATTTTTATAATAGATATATACAATCATGCTGCCAGACAAAAATAAATCATGGCCCTTACTTCCAGGAGCCTGTAAAGTTACTAACCAAGACAGCGGTTGGTGGCCAAAGGCGAAGGGTGCTAAGAATCCCCTGGTTAAGGACCCAGGCTGCCATTTGATGACAACTTTTTATTTAGGTACTTAAAACTGCAGATTACTTTCAAGTGAAGGAAGATTGCAAAAATTAAAAGAATTGTCTTATATTAAATGGGACATTATTGGACTTTGTGAAGTTAGAAGAAAAGGTGAAAAGACAATTGATTTAAAAAGTGGACATGTACTCTACTATAAAGGCACA
Organism: Epiperipatus broadwayi; assembly: GCA_028023455.1. Classification (NCBI taxonomy): domain Eukaryota; kingdom Metazoa; phylum Onychophora; class Udeonychophora; order Euonychophora; family Peripatidae; genus Epiperipatus; species Epiperipatus broadwayi. The sequence goes on from JAQFVV010000032.1 coordinate 9,874,243, forward strand.
AATATTGAAAGTACAAGTGGAGTAGGATTCTTTATAAACAAAAAGTGCAAGAACAAAATTGTGGAGATTGATGGCATATCGGACAGAGTGGCAAGATTAGTTATTCAACTTGATAGCAGATACCAAATGCAGATAATTCAGGTTTATGCCCCAACAAGTTGTCATAATGATGAAGTACTAGAAGATTTTTATATGGATGTACAAAAGGCTTTTGATCAGAGTAAACAACATTTTAAAATTGTTATGGGAGACTTTAATGCTGTAGGTAATTTTGGTTATGGTAATAGAAATGAGAGAGGACATAGACTTGTGGAGTTTGCAGAAAAAAAAAAACTTTATATTATGAATTCTTTTTTTAAAAAAAAATGTTAAAAGAAAATGGACATGGAAGCATCCAAATGAAGGTACAGCAGAATTGGATTATATTTTGACTAACAGAAAATACATATTTCAAGATTGTAATGTTCTTAATAAATTTAACACAGGAAGTGATCATCGATTAGTAAGATGTAAGATACGTGTTAATGCAAAACTAGAGAGACAAAAATTATTAAGAAAAACAATATTTACAGTTGATATTCCTAATCTTCAGAAACATTCTAATGAATTTAAATTAGAACTTACAAATCAGTTTCAAGTATTAGCAGATTTTGAACATGATTCAGATTTGAATGAAATTAATAAGAAAATAACTGATACACTTTTAAAAACTGCAACAAAGATAGCTGGTAGAAAAAAGCAGCAATTGACCAATAAAATTTCTACTGAGACTAGAGAATTTATGAAGAAAAAAAGGAATATGAAGATATACAAAAATGATGCATTAAAAAGAATTGAATATCTCGAATTTTGTAAAATGGTGCAGAAAAGAGTTGATAATGATATAAGAAAGTATAATTGTGAACTAGCAAGGAAAGCTGTAGAAGAGAATAAAAGTCTCAAGAGTGTAAAACAACATTTTGGTATTGGTAGGAAATTTATATCTGCAATAAGAAAAAAAGATGGAATTATTACTAAAAAGAGAGATGACATCATGAAATGGGTAGAAGAGTTCTATCAAGAATTATATAGTAATAAAGAACAAATACCTCCTATATCTATTATATCTTCTGAATTGCCCAGAATTTTAAATGAAGAAGTGAGACATGCAATTAAATTTCTGAAGAAAGGAAAAGCTCCAGGTAATGATGGAATTATAATTGATATATTAAAAAAAGCAGGTGAAGAAATAGAATTTTTTTTAGCAAAGTTATATACCAAATGTCTAAATGATAAAGATGTACCAGATGATTGGAAGAATGCAGTATTAATACTAATATTTAAAAAAGGTGATAAAGAAGATATTAGAAATTACAGACCTATCAGTTTTATACAAAATTTTTACCAAGATAATTACAACTCATTTACAGAAAACATTGGATTTCCACCAACCAAGAGAACAAGCTGGATTTAAAAGTGGTTTTAGTACAGTAGATCATATCCAAGTATTGAGAGAACTTATAGAAAGGACCAATGAATATGAGTTGCCATTATGCTTTGGATTTGTAGATTATGAAAAGGCATTTGATTCTATAAGCATTTCTTCAGTGATTAAAGCATTGGATCATCAAGTTATAGACCCAGGATATTGTCATATTCTGAAGAATATTTATAAAAATGCAACAGCAACAATTAGATTACATAATGATACTAGGAAAATCAACATTGAAAAGGGTGTAAGACAGGGTGACTCCATATCTCCAAAACTTTTTACAGCAGTGCTGCAAGAAGTATTTTGTGGATTAAAATGGGAAGCTAAAGGAGTTAAAGTAAATGGAGATTATTTAAGTCATTTAGATTTTGCAGATGATGTAATTGTTTTTGCAAATAATGCTTTAGAGCTTCAGGAAATGTTGCAGGAGTTATCAGATGAAAGTAGGTCTAAAGATAAATGTTAAAAAGACTAAAGTAATGTTTAATGGATTTTCTCAAAAGATGAAAATAAAGATTGATTATAATGAGTTGGAAGAAGTTAACAACTACTAATATCTTGATCAGATTATTACTACAGATGGAAACATAATGGATGAAATTAATCATAGAATTAAACTTGGTTGGAGTGCTTTTGGTAGAAATAACTTGATACTAAAAGGAAATATGCCCATGTGTTTGAAAAGGAAGGTTTTTAATAAATGTGTTTTGCCAGTTCTTACTTATGGATCTGAGACTTGGATACTTAAAATAAAAAAGGGTGTAGGGTTATTGTGGAGAAGAGAAGCTAAAGATCGGAGAAGATGGATTGAGCTTGGAGAGACCTTCATCCTGTAGTGGAATGATAATGGTTGACGATGATGATGATGTATATATATATATATTTGCAGTCTGATAAGTCTTCCACAGTGAAATAAAGCAGCTACAAAGTGCAACTGCAAATGTTAGTACTAAAAGTGTATTGAATTTATGAGTCTTTCCATTTTCCACAGTAACATTTTCAAAACTGTGATCCATGGAATGCTAGTATTCTGCAGGATGTGAATAAGTCTTGAAAAAAAATTAAGACATTCAATTTTTACATGCATAATAAACCTCATTAAAAACTGTACTTTTTTTTTTTACAATTCTTTTTGAAAATAGTTACCATGAATATTATATTGGTATAGAAATATAATTGTAATTTTAAATTTCTTTGTTCAAGACTACTTTTGTCATTGATTATAAATTAGTAAAAAGGTACATACTATGGATGCTCTTGATACATGTGGTGGTAACTATGTTTGAACAATATAAAAATAGTCTGTTAATTAATATTTTTCAAGACTATATATCTTTTAAAGACATTTCTTTTCAATTAATAATGGAGAAATTATATGATTTTTCATAAGCAATTGTTGTCATGGATTACAATACAATAAATAATTAATTTTTTTTTTTTTTCCAAAATTTAAGTAACATAAAATTCATAAAGGATATTTCAAAATTATTTTTCAGTAAATAAAATTTAGCTGACAGTCTGGGCAATATATATGTATACATGTGTGTATGTACAAGTTGCTACATATTGGCATATAATAAAACAATGTATATATATTTACATTTTCAAATTATTTTTATTTAATGATAATTATTTTCTTGGCTTAATTGTTTTTTTATAGTATTTTAACTTTATGGCACCATATAATACTTTATTTTTGCATCATTCAAACTAAGCTATTATAAAAATTATATTATAAATCAAATCCATAAAAAATCATTCTGTCACACCTAATAATTAATGAGTTTTAAATAAATATTAGCATCGGTATATATGTTTAATATTTTTTAAGACAAAATTTAATATATATATTATCTTAGATTTTTTTTATTAGAAACTCAGTATTTTTTTTAAAGTTCTCCATCCTCATATTTTCTGCTTGCAACATTTAATAATATAATAGGCATTTCTTTTTCATTTCTTCTCCTGATATATCTCTAAACTTTTCACAACTCCACTTTTCCTGCATAGTTATTTTTTTCAATTAACTTCTTATTAAGCTTACCCCTCCATTTCCATTATAATTCTGTTCTAACTATTTTCTCATTTCTTTAAATAACTATCCCATCGAACATTTATATGCCCCTCTCCCATCTCTTTATTTATGGCCTCTATAAAAATATATTTGTAATCTTTTTCATGACATTTCACTTTTTATAAATTTTTAATTTACTATTTGTAATAATTCTTTACAAAATTTTATAAAATCTGCTTAATTTAGATGATTCATTTTTCCATCTGTCAATTCCTCTACAAAAATCTGTATCAAACTTTTCAGATATCTCTAATTCTACCAACAACATGATCATTATTTCATTCTTTTTATTTTTCCTAGTTTCTCTTTACGTGAAATAAAATATTAAAATCTGGTTTACACAAAATAAGATTCTAGTCTATTTTGATTTGTTATGATATGCTTTTGACACAATTGATGGTACGAGTTTCTTATCATTTGTTTTTAAGTTTTATAATATCATAGTTTACAATTCAAAAGTTGGCTATTATATATATGATCTCTTATTTTACAAGCTCAGCTTTCATAATTCAATGCTCTTATTCATATATGTAAAATCAAGTTTAAAACTCTAATTAGAAAACTTTTTAACAAATTCTAGCATTTAGTTAATTATTATAGAAGCTTTTCTAACCTCTCGACTACTTGAAGAAGCTTGAGATGATCCAACACAAGCTGCAGTTAATGCTTGCTGCATGGCCTGTCTAAACATATCATCAGTAATAATTGGTTGAGTTTCCATAGTAGCTTCATTATCCTCTGCTTGATTAAGAGAACTAGATGCTGCTGCTAGAGCAGATGCTAGTTGAGCAGAAGTGATTCCCTGTGACATGCTAGTAGAAGCCTGGGGGAAAAAAATCACATATTTTATAATCAATATAAAACAGTAGGATTATTTATAATAATAATTAAAATAAGTATTGTTTATATTTCATATTTAAAAGTTTATTCTTTTTATAAATAAAATGATTGCTAATAAATGCTGAATTTTTTTGTATATGCTAAAGTTCATCAATTTTTATGTTAAAATAATATTTATATACCTACTAAAACTATATTGTTATACTTGTAAAAGACAATTATCTAGGTCTTAACAATCAATCATAATGTAAACTTAAAATAAAAAAAAATATTACTACAAATCTTTTTTGTGGTTGTTTTTTTTTGAAAACCTATTGAATTTAATTTTAATCTTTTTTTATATTTATCTTTAATTCTATTTATCATCTAATTGAAGCACTATTAAATAAGTGACATCAATGAGATCATCATCAAAATCAAAATGATTAAGTGATTTCTATTCATTTTTTATTCCCTTTGCTTCCTATTTTAATCCATAAAAGATATTATTAAAATTGTCAAAAAAAGTTTTGGATTCTCCTTTCTGCTAACATTGCCTATTATTTTTTAAAATAAACTTTGATGGTTCAACAAATTTTTTCAAAAAAACAAACAAACCATTAAGAATAAAATATTACATAATTTTATAATAATTCAATCCACTTATATTTATATATACACTTCAATGGTAAGAACATCCAGAGTTATTTTCTCTATAAATATTATATAATTTCATTACTACATTTTAAACAGTCATTAGGTATCAATTTAGTCGGTTTATCTACATTTCCATTTTTATCTTTTATTTACTCTTTAAACATTGCTTTAACATCATGAAAGAATACTGGGTTGACTAATCATAGATTGGAAGATTTCTTTAGAAAAAGTGATTTATTGTAGTAATAGTATTACAATTTTATTTATAAATTCAATGTATAATCCAAAATCTCTTAGAATTAATTTTCATAGACTGGTCTTTTTTTTTTTTTTTACAAACTTTTAGTAGTATTTGGTTTTTTTCAATTTCTAAAAAAGGTCAATTCTAAGTTTCAAGGTGTCTTTGGATATATCTAATATTGATTAACAAAATTAATTGATTTAGAATTTAAACAATCACTTTTGATTTAAATTGACATTTGTTTTGGAAATTTTTATTATTTTGGCTTTAAAATTGTTTTAATTTCCTTTTTCTTATTATTTTTTTAAAAAGTAAGGAGAGAGAAGGCATAGGGGAGGAATGAATAGCTTTGTGGACTTTGATGAAAACAATAACTGGTAGCTACATTTAATATAAATCCAATCAAACAGTCCAAATAAAAATCAACTGGTTGACTTTGAAACAACAACAACCCCCAATTAAAAAAAAAACTAAAAAAACAACAGTTTAAATGAATACTACTTCCAAGTCTACTGTTTCCAGATGCTTTTCAAATGAAAACATTTAAAATCAACAATATGATCAAGGAAAGTTTATTAAACTAATTGCTAAAAAGTTAAAATATATATATATTTCTAGTAAAGCATACAGAGCAGGAAAATGTTTCCTTTTTTATCTTTTACATTTTTTTAAAATTTACACTGAATTTGTAAATAAAAGAAAAAAAAGACCTGCCAATGAAAACTAATATTGAGATTTTAGATTACATAGTGAATTTATAAATTTAATCATAGTAGTATTACTATACAAGTCCTAAGTATGGATTATAGTCTCCCCCCCCCCTCTCGCTTTTGAAAAGAAAAAAAATTAAAATCCAAAATTCCAAATTGATTTTTTTTTCCAATTACAAATAAGAAAATGATCATTTGAAATTGACCTACATTTTGTAAATAGATAAAAGGTGTATTTTTTGTCCCCCCCCCCCCATTCTGTTCCCATTCCTCCATCCTCTCTTCTCTAAATCCAATAAGAAATGGAAAAGAAAAAGAAAACTTTGCCAAAAAACAAGACCTATCAATGAAAATACTAAAGGGTTTTAAATTATCCAATGAATTTATAAATTTAGTCTTATTAGTATAACCACTAGGATAAATTGTTATTTTTTGCAAAGAAATCTATGATTTCTTGATTAATCATCGCAGTGTTTAAAGAAGTATTTAACAACTCAAAGAAAAAATTCAAATAGATGACTAGATGATACCTAACCATTATTTATTTACAGGATTACTCAAATTATTAGAAATTTACATCTTAAATTATTTTCAATCCTTTTTAAAAAAATCAAATAGCTTATTATTTGGGAATTCATGTAAAGTTTGAGCACCAGAAATAAGAAAGCTGGGCCATGCTCAAATCACAAAGAACCCCCAGAATTTACCTCTATATCACGACACCAAATCATGTAGGGAACTTAACCTCTATGATTGTTTTATTATCCATATAATAATATGAAAATTAAATAAAACTGGATACTTTTTGTTTAATAAATTAGCATTGATATTGAAAAAGGGCATTCTTTGCAAATTTATTAAAATAACATAGTATTTCTGACTTTAAATTATTATACTATGCACATTTGAAATTAGTTTCTCCATAAATATTACAAAACATTTTGTAATATACAACTTTTCATTATATTCTATTTATAAATATACATTCTTTAATTATTATATTTTAAACATATGAGACAATGTTTTTATATATATATGTAATAATTAAAGAGTGTGTTTTGTCTATGTACAAATAGAATAAAATGTGAAATTGTATATTGAAGAAGATTATATGCAAAAATGAGTCAAAAATTATCTGCACTATGGTTATATTAAAATTTCTGTTGGCTGCACTATCTTATCAGCATTTTCTAAATGAAGTTTCTGTCTCCCCAGTCACTGTTGTACAGTTTTGAATGTGTTACTCCAGTTAAAATGTGACTATGATGCAAGAAACAATGATTATCTCATTTATAATTAATGAAAGAATAGCAACATGCAATTATTTTTTGTTTGTTTAAGCATATTTCGGATACTGATATTTATCAGACTTGGTATGCAATATAGAAAAAGAGTTTTGGTGCAAAAAAGTGTATGTGGAATTAAAACAATCACTGATTTAAAATAAAAAGTTCAAAAATTAATCTTCAGTTGTAAAATTTTTCGGGGACTCTCAAGGAAAAAAATGTAAAGGACTACTATCCAAGGGCATTATATTGTTGCATCGCAATGCATATCAGCATCTACACTATCAATCCAAAATCTTTGTTTTGAAGTATTGGAGTATTCTTTCCATAGTCCTATCTGTTTAGTCCCTTGAAAGAAATCTTACGAGAATAAAGATTCATATTTGATGAATGAAAAATATGACATACCAAAGTAAATCAAAAATTATATACATCGCAGTTACATTAAAACTTCTGTTGGCTGCATTGTCTTATCAGCACTTTCTGTATGAGTTTGCTGTCTCTCAGTCATAGTTTCACAGTTTTTGAATGTGTTACTTCCATTCAAATGTGAGCGAGAAACAATGGCTGCCTCATTTGTGATTTTAATGAAAGAAGAGCAACATTTTGTGATTAATCTTTTGTTAATTTAGAAGATATTTTGGTGCCAATATTTATCAAAAATTTTGTGTGCAATAGAGAAGGTTTTTGTTGCAAAAAAGGATGTATGGAATGGAAACATCCTCAATCGCCAAATAAAAAAAAATTCAAAATTAACCATCAATTGGAAAATTGATGATTTCTAGGACACTCAAGGAAAAAATGCAGAGGACTGCTATCCAAGGATGTAGTATTGCTGTATGACAAGGCATATCTGCACCCATACTGTTGATACTCTCCAAAAAATTCACTTTCAGATTTTGGAGTATTCTCCCTATAATCCTCATCTTGCCCCATTGGACTACAACCCATTGGTTGCCTGAAAGAAGTCCTACAATACCAAAAATTCACATAAGATGAAGAGGTAAAGGTAACAGTGCATTCATGGCTTACAACACATCTAAAACTTTTTTAAATAAGAAAATATAAAAGCTTATTGCTAGATGGACAAAATATATTAAATAGCAGAGGAATTATGTCGACAAATGATGTATTTGTCTTTTCTGAAAGTTGACTAAATAAATTCTATAGAGTACGATGATTTTTTGATCCGATTTTCATAATGCAAGTTGTAGAAAAAATTTATTATTAAAAAAGAGAACAGGGCAAACTTCTACTGTCCATTCCATAATTTTTTTTTCCTTGCAACTGTTATTATTATATGATTACTCACACAATAAATATTAATGAGGTGCTCATCAACTTGTATCTGCCAAATTGATGAGTTTATTGGCTTTTTACTATCAAGTTTAAGGTCAAAAAATACTACAGTTTTTTTTTTTCTCTGTTGCTGATAGATCCTAACTGAAATATCAGTTGAATTTTCCTGAAGGCAGGATGAGTATGTGTATGAACAAACTTTTTTTTCTTTATAGACATTTAAAATCACATGATTTCTTATGCTTGCGCAAGGTGTTAAACACAGAGGCAAACTCTCCATAGAGTAGAGCCATTTAGTGCATAAAATTCCTATCTACAGTCTACTCATCCAATATCTCCAGTATAGTTTCTAGCTTGTGGCTTTCATCTATGAGGAGCCTTGGATTTGAGAGCACTGCACCTAGATCTTACGATCTAATGCAACTCTCCAGCAGCCACCCGTTACCTTTTTCAGTTAACTATAATATTTTCAATCCAAGCTCATTTGCTTGTATAGTCATATAGATCTGAACTCTGTTCAGCGTCTATACATTTTGGTGTCTATGGTTCTTTAATAACTATGGTCACCATTATCCTATTGGGCAGGATTGGTATTAAAACCACTAAACATCACATGAACACCATTTCTTATGCTTACTCAAGCTGTTAAAAACAGAGGCAAAACATCTACTTGCATCCATTGATTATTCTGGCTTGTTATTACTGTATGGAGAGTTTGCCTCTGTTTTTAACAGCTTGAACAAGTATAAGCAATGGTGATCATATGATGTTTAGTGGTTTTATACCAATCATACCCAAACAGAATAATGGCAACTATGGTTATTAAAGAACCAAATACACCAAAATGTGTAGATATACAAGTGAATGAGCTTGGATTGAAAATATGTGTTTTCAACTTTAGATTCGTAGCTTTATAATTAACTAAAAAGGTAAAAAGTGGCTGCTGGAGTGTTTCATCCTAAGATCTAGGTACATTGTTCTCAGATCCAAGGCTCTCACTGATGAAAGCCATAAGCTAGAAACTAGTCTGGGATTATTGGATGAGTAAGCACTAGATAGGGATTTTATGCATAGACCTTCCTGCATCCATTGATTACTCTGGCTTGCACTGAATGGCACTACTGGAGAGTTTTACCTCTGATATTTAAAATCATGACATTGAATGAAATTGTGCCCCTTATGCTCAAGAAGTTATAAAGTCATCAATTAAGTCAATGGTTCATGGCTGAAGGGAGACAGTGTTAAGAATTTGGATTGTGAATCCAGATCACCACTCAATGATGACTTCTTATTTAGGTATTTGCAATTGCAGATCAATTTCAAATGAAAGATTGTAAGAATTGACAAAAGAACTGTCTAACATTTAATGGTACATCATCAAACTTTGTGAAACTAGAAAATGATTGATTTAAAAAGTCAACATATATTTTGCTATAAAGCTACAAGTATTGAAAGCGCATGTGGAATGGGATTTATTATAAATAAATAAAAACAAATTACGGGAATTGATAGTACAATAGACAGAGTGGCAAGATTAGTTTTCACATTAATGGAAGATACCAAATGAAGATAATTCAGCTTTATGCCTCAACAAGTTCTCATTCACAAATTCTTCTTTTTTTTTTTTACATTTTTGCACTTAATGTAAGCATTAGTAATCAATAGATGCCAATTGGAATTCCTATCCAGTTCTGTCCTATCCTATATCCCCAGATTAATTTTTTACAATAGATGATAAAATTATGGTGAGAAAACAAGAATTTATCGATGAATAGCATGATGTAATTAGGAGTCATGTGATGTCTTATTCATTACAAGTTCTCATTGGGATGAAGAAATAGCAGATTTTTATATAGAGATAAAAAATTGGTTTTGATCAGACTAAAAAAAATTTGCAAAATTGTTTAAATCACAGAAAGATAAAAATTGGTTATGAAGAAAAAGCAAATCTGTATATTATTTCTTCTTTGAAAAAAATGTTAAATAGAAATAAATATCAAAGCATCCAAATAAAAATAGAGCAGAAATTGGATTATATTTGACCTCCAGAAAATATCTACTTCTGTAATGTTCTTAGATTCAACACAGGAATTTATTAATGATTAGTGAGATGTAAGATATGTGTTAAAGCAAAACAGTTGATATTCCTGATCTTCAAAAATATTCCAATGAACTTGTAAAATAGATTTACTGCAACCATTTATCAGTAAATTTTCTAGTGAGGCAAGATAATATATGAAGAAAAAAAAAATATGACAATGTTTAAAAACAATCCATTAAGAAGAACAGCATATCTGGAATTTTATAAAATAGTACAAAAAAGTTAATAATGATATAAGAAAATTGTGAATTGACAAGGAAAACTAAAAAAAAACAAAGTTTCAAAATTGAAAAACATCATCTTGGTATTTGATGGAAAGTTATTTAAAAATAAGAACAAGTGATGAAACTATTACTAAAACGAAAAATGTCACCATAAAAATGTGTAAAAAAGTTCTATAAAGATTTATATAGAAATAAGAGAGAAAATAAAGTAGTTATTAGACCATCTGAATTACTCAACATTTTAAACGAAGTAAAACATTCAAGTAGATCTATGAAGAAAAAAGCTCCAGGAAATAAGGTGAAGCAGAAGAAAACATAAAATATCATATGACTATCACATGACTTCAAGTTACATATTGTTGATTTAGTAGCATACTTTCCCCCCATTTCTATACCACTTACTGTAAGCTTTAGTAAATTATAATATGTGCCAGATGATAATATCTGATAAATTTTTGTCATGATCCTATCTAATATTCCCAGATTAGTTTTAAGGTTATGGCTTTCATCAGTGAGGAACTTTAAATCTTGGAACGTTGTACTGGACATTTAGGATTTAATGAGTTTTTTTTCCAACTGTTATCATTTATATCCCCCTTTATACTATTAAGCTTTTAACCTAAACTAGAAAATATATAAATATTTTCAATCTAAGCCAATTCGTTTATCAAATAATATAGGTCTGAAACCAGCTAAATTTCTATATATTAGTTGTCCCTATCCTCAGGCCAGGATTGGTATAAACCAATAAATCATTTTAGCTTACATGTTGTTTCAGCAGCATACTTTTTCACCATTTTTATAACACATTATAAGCTTTATTAAGTAATAGACAGCTCAGAATATAAATTTATTAAATGCTGTCATCTGGCATCTATTATTGTTTACTAAAGTTTTTTTAGAAAGTGACATAGAGATAGAGAAAACTATACTGCTAAAATAAAAAATATGTTGGCAATATGCTGTGTACATGTATCAGCGACAATAATAAATCACACAAAACTTATTTTATTTGTTTTTAACAAATAAAATAAGTAATAATAAACAATAAATATCAACTAAAATTATCCCTCAACTTTGGGACAAACATATTGATAAGTAAGTATGTGGAAAATACTTTAACACACTGCAAATATATATAGTTCATTAATTTACAATAACTCCATATTACTTAAAGTCCATATGTGAATATCCTTAACACTTAGTTATTCACTATTGTTGCTATTACATATATCACTTTAACTTTAGCACAGGCATATCTCCTTTCGAGAAATGCATTATCATTATTAATTTAACAGCTCTATTGCTTTCTAGCTACACAATCGTTTTCAATTTACATACTGCTTGCTTGCTAAGCTCTCTCAGTTCGTCTTTTTATTAGCAAACGATAATTTGCATAATTAATATTCAATTTCTTTCAACAACAAAGTTTTCTAAACCATTCTACTTTTCAGAGAGAAAACAATATAAAGTATTGTCTGTACATATTAGTGTCCACAAATTTATATATATATGCAGGCATGTATATATATAAATTTTTAAATACTAATGCTAATTGAAGACTATATAAAGAAATTACCCACAATATATTACCCATGAATTTTCGTATACCCCCGGCCACCGAGCACCAATACTGCAATGAACCCACTGCTAAACCTTTCTATATAGCACTGCCAACAGGTAACAGATATATACATATACAGAAAATAGAAAACATTATGTGACAAATAATTTCTATAAATATATATATATTACATAAAGTTATTAATGCATATATACATGCAAAACTTACATTATTTATATATTTTTCTTTTTATCATTTTCATTAAAATGAATTTAGACCACTTTCAAATCCAAGATTCCTCACTGATGAAAGCCATAAGCTAGAAACTAGTCTGAGGATATTGGATGACTAGATAAGGATTTTATGTACAGATCTTCTTTCATCCATTGATACTCTGGCTTGCACTGGGTGGTATTACTGTATGGAACGTTTTGCCTCTTTTAACATCTTGTGTAAGCATATGAAATTATGATCATGTGATGTTTAATGGTTTAATACCAGTCTTGCCCAAGGAATGATAGTGACTGATTATTAAAGAACCGAAGACAACAAAATATAAAGATACAAACCACTCACATAATATATTTTATTTACAATAATCACAAATATGTATGTATACAGACAATCCACACCTCATCTTCACTCTAGAAAATAGTAATTAAATTTTTCAGATTTTTTACGATTCCTCTGATATCTGGAAGTATATATATATTTCTACTTACATCTTAATCTATGTTTAAATCTGTTTGATCTTCAAATCTTGATGATCGATTATTATCACTTAGATCTGCAACTTCCTCATCCACTCTGATATCAGTTTCAATATCTTTCTCAGTGGGTGATTCTTCACTTTGCTCAATTGAGGAGGTATCTCTGTATTCTTTTCTTATTGTAGTTTCTGTTTTGGAATGAACTACACCTGGGTCTCGTTTTATGCGGATTATTTTAATGTGACTTTAAAGTTATCGATTCATGTTTCTTTTTAATATCTTTCATATTTCACTATATTTATTAGATATAAAGAAATTTAAATTATTAATAACTTATTTCCACTTGAAATACTTTTTTTTTTTTTTTTCCAAAAATGGCCTGAAGCTGTATTTAGAATTTTAGCTTCTATGTAAATAACCTATTTATACTAATGAGTAAATAATAATAATAGATTTATACTTACATATAAAAATATCGCAATAAATATTAAAAAAAAAAAAAAAATCTTTTAGATTTTTAAAACAAAAAAACGAAGATTTTATGAACTGAAAATAATCTTTCTAATGATAATTTGATTTCGATCTCATTTTTTTAATATAAAAACAGAAGACCATTAACACAGCATAAGACTGAAAGTGGCGCTAGTTGTACATCACATCACGAATAAAAATAAAGTGGCTAACAGGTTTCTCTGGGCATAATTGCTGAGAGATTCTTGACTTCGTTTAAGAAGAAGCTACAATACATCACATCACATCGAATATAATTTCTTTCCAGTTTACAAATGAACGCTAGTGGTAATGATTAAAATATGTATAAAAAATGTAAAATTAAATATTGTAGTTAATAAAAAAGGAAAAAAAAGTTTGTCTTGTATTAATTTTTTTCAAATATTTGAAATTTTTTATTAGTCATACTTTATTTGCTTATTTTTTTAATGCGAATTTTAAAGTAGTTTTTCTTTGTTGCTTTGTTTTTATGCGAATTCTGAAAACTACAGACCTTATCCCCCATTTTTCAAGGTAAGTTAAGACTATTTTTGTGCAATTTTTTTTTAATGCAGGTTTTCTGTGGAACCTATCTACCGCATAAAACGAGACCCAGGTGTACAGCAGGTTTACTGTTCATCATATTTGACGCATCAGAGAAATGCTCTTATTGGTGTTTTATGGGTCTCCTGACATGCAATTCCATTTTTGAGAATTCCACAATGGTACTTGGTATCCATATTTTTATAATAAGATCTTTGGCCCATATAGTCTCGCCAACTTGAAATTTTCTGAAATTCACATTATAAGTTTCTTTGTCTAAAATATTTTTTTTCTATTCCCTAAGTGAGTATGACATTTTCATCTAAATAATAACTCTAAGGTGTTTTAGGTGCTTAGAATAAAAAGTTGATAGAACATAACTTCTATCAGTGCATCCTTTGTATTTTTACCCATTATTTTCTTTAAGGCAAATTTTTACCCATTATTTTCTTTAAAGCATTTTAAACTTTGAACTGCCTTTTTAGCCAATTTCATTTGAGGCTGGATGATAGGGTGGAATTAGAATATATCCCTTTATCTGCTAAATACTTTTCGAAATCAGCAGACATAAATCCTGTTCTATAATCAAATACAAGGATCTCAGGATAGCCATGATTAGCGAAAACTTCCTGGAGGGCTTTAGTAGTACAATTAGTGTTAGTAATTTTTACAATCTTAAACTCAGTCCAACTGGAATATGAATCCACTATTATTAAAGATAGAAGCCTTCATCCATGATTTATAGTTGTTGTTTTTTTTTTGATAAATCAGCTGTAGATTGACACTCACATTTCCTGGCATTAGCTTACTGGTCCAGATTCCCCCTGATTTACAATGCTTTTATAAATCATCTTTTCTATTTTTCTTAACATGAATTCCAAGAAGCGTGAACTAGTTGTGACCTAATAACAGGCTTATATTCCTTTTCACAATAAATAATAATAATATAAACTCAGTCTATTGTTGGTTTTTACCCAAATTATTACTTTTTCACATATATGAATTTTATTTTCATTTACATCCATGGCCAATATGTCTATCTCTTCCCACTCCCCTTTATTTTTATATTTAAGGTTTATTTTATTCCATTCCCTAAAAGATAGTATAGATAGTCCGGCACCACTGTCAACTTTCATATTCATTTTATTATTGCAAATAGTAATGTCCAATGTGATTCAGCCAATATTTGAATCCTTTAACATTTTTATTTCTATGCTTTTACAAGCTCCATCTCCCACTGATTTAAAATCCAGATATGGTTTGGCTTTTATATTATTATCCTTGTTCTTGCAAATTCGAGCTGGATGACCCATAAAATCACTAATACAGCATTTCTTCATTTTAAATTTGCACAACTTTTTTGTGTGCCCTTTCGCATTGCAACAATATATTAGTTCATTCATTGAGAGTTTTGCAAGTATTTTAACCATTTTAGTTGTATTTATGCATGTCAAATTTTTTTAATTCATTCATCACTGTTTAAAATTCTGACACATTTTCCGTTGCTATTTTGTGCCTATGCATTTTGCCATTGCCATCCTATACATTAAATCCATCTCACTCACAAGTCTTTCAAAGACTGTGGTCTAACATCCTATATAACAATTTGCCTAAAAGTATATTATCTAAATCTGTAATGAATTCACATTGTTTAGCCAATGTTCTCAATGCTAGGGTTATAATCTTAATATACTTCACAAGGTAATTGCTCCTTCATTCTAAAATGTAAACAAGCCATTCATTTCGTCACCATTGCTGAAAATATACACTGAGAATTTCCAACAATTCATTATACGGTATGTCCTTGGGGATCTTTGGATCACATAATTGTTTCATTATCTGCAAAACATTACCACTGGCAAAGAACAACATGGTGGAAACTTTAACTTTATCCTTCTCTATTTTATTTGTCCATATATATAACAGTTAATGTGCTCAACATATATATTACACGATGTTGGATTGTTCACATCAAACACTGAAGATCTTGCCTCGATACTGTCATTATTATACTTCTTAAACTTGAATAACCGCACTACTCTATTTTCACTATTTCTGCAAAACAGATACAATTATTGACTGCACCAACTCTGCTATGTTTCAATAGTTTCTTGACAAGCTATTAAAGTCGACAGTATCTAACTGCTGAGCACATGGGGGATCTGTAATCCCAGCTGTGTCAGCGACAATAATCACACAAATCTTTACTTATCTCAGCAAGTTTATTTCTCTATGCTGAAGACTATTAATAAAATATAACGACAAACATTATCCCTCAATTTTGAAATAAACATTTGTGTGTGGAAAATACTTTATTTTAACACACTGCGAATATATGTAGTTCATTATTTTAGAAATGCTTTACATGAATATCCGTAACTCTTAGTTATTTACCATTAACACTATTATTACTATGTATATTGCTTTAACTTTAGCATTGTCATTTCTCCTTTCAAGAAATGCATTATCATTATCAACTTAACAGCTCTATTGCTTGCTAGTTATGCAATTGCTTTCAATTTACATACTGCTTGCTTGCTATGCTCTCTCAGGTTGTCTTTTTATTAGCAATGCTAATTTGCCTAATTAATACTCAATTTTCTTTTAACAACAAAGTTTTTTAAAATGTTTTATTTTTCAGGGAGAAAACAATACATTGTACTGTCTGTACATATTTTATAGATCACGTAATAAACTTTATTTACATAATCATAAATATTATCAAATGACAAAATGATAAAGCTGTACTGATGAGTGGCAGGATGAAGTAATAATATTAAAAAAAAGTGATAAAAAAGATACTAGCAGTTTAGAGACCTATCATTCTTCTATCAATACTATACAAAATCTTTAGCAAGATATTAACAACTCATTTTCAAAGAATTTGGATTCTTATCAATCAAAAGAACAAGCTGAATTTAAAAATAGTTTTGCATAGTTGATCACATTCAAGTATTGAGAGAAATTATAGAAAAGACCAATGAATATGAATTGCCATTATGCTTTGGATTTGTAGATTATGAATAGGCATTTGATTTTATAAGCATTTCTACAGATTAAAGCATTGGCTCAACAAAATATAAACCCAGGATTTTGTCATATTCTAAAGAACAATTATCAAAATGCAACAGCAATGATTGAATTACAGTTATGTTAAGAAGATTAACATCGAGAAAATTATATGACAAGGTGATTCCAAACTTTTTACAATAGTTTACAAAAAATATTGGTATATTAAAATGGAAAATTAAGGAAGCAAAAAATAAATAGAGATTATTTAAGTCATCTGGATTTTGCAGTTAACATGATAGTTTTTGAAAATAATGCTTCTAAGCATCAAAAAATGCTGCAAGAGTTATCAAATAAAAGTAAGAAAGTAGGATTAAAGATATATACTAAAAAAGTAAATTAACGTTCAATGGATTTTCTTGGAAAAAGAAATAGTAATAACTATGAATTCGAATTACAAATACTTTGGTCAGATTAATTGATACAGATGGAAGCATAATGAATGAAAACTTCGATGAAGTGTTTTTGGTAGAAATAATATAAAAAGGAAATATATCCATGTATTTGAAAAAAAAAGAAAAGATTTTTAATGTATTTTACCAATTCTCACTTATGAATCTGAGACTTAGACATTTAACAGAAGAGCACTAGACAGACATAAGATCACTCAATGGAGTATAGAGAGATGTATGTTAGAAGTAACATGAAGAGTCTTTAAATGATATACATGGTGAGAAAACAAAAACATCACCGATATAGTTGAAAGAATTAAGACTAAAATAGAGATGAACCGGATATATTGCTACAAAAGATGATAATAGACAGACAGTTGAAGTTTTAAATTGGATTACAAGAGATTGTAAAAGCCACATGAGACGTATAGATAAAATAAAAAAGTTTGCTGGTGTTTAGATATTAGAGAAATTAGATTAAACTTGGAAAGATCTTTATCCTGCAGTATACTGATAATGATTGAAAATTATGATTATATAATATACATTATATAAAGAAATATGTAAATATAAGATTGAATTTATAAAGAATTAAACATTTTATTCATAATATAATGTACAGTAAAAAGATTGTCGAACAATTGAAATTTAAGATTAATCAATAAAATTTAGATAATGAAAAAAAAACATACAAAGAGATGAGTTACATCTCAGTGTTACTAAGAAGTGTAATCACTATTTTATATCACAAAGAGATTAATAGAAGGCACTTCAATATATTGATTTATAAAGTATTGTCACAATTTCAAAACATATTATGTTTCAAAATTTTCATATAAATAAAATCAAAAGCCTTTTTTTAAAACTACACATTAATTGCAGAATGATATCTCAAACTCATTAGTTCTTTACCCTTATTTCTTGAATTTGGACAACTGTGTTATAAATAATTTTAAATATATCTTGATCTTTTATTTAGCTTGTACTTAAAGTAGATGATTTACTAATTTACTACTAATTTTAGATGCCTGGCAGAAGATTAAAAGATCTGAAAACCCTAATATCTTTTTCTTAAATATCAATATAGCTGTTATAGTCTTCTATTCATCTATTTTTATCATTTAAATATTATGTATATAACTTTACTAATGATTTCTCTATTCCATCAAATGATCTTTTTTAAAATAAGTATAAGAATTCCATCATTTTCTATAAGTTTTCCATTCTTCATATATGTCTCACTTCTTTATTCAAAGTATATGGTATTTCAATTGACATAGTTATTAGCCATCTTTTCTTTTTGTTGTGAAATAACACTTCTATAACTTTTATTCTCTACTATAGCTTGTGAATCACTTCAAACACTTATATTTTCATGTCAGCATTAAATCATTTCTATATCATTTTACACAATTTAATATATTCAATTCTTCTAAATAAAATATTTAAAATTATTTTCATACTCCATCTTTTCTGCATCTATTTTCTTGCCCCAAATAATTTATCATTGAATTTCAGTTGCATTTTTTTTTTTTTAATTTTTGTGTTATCTCAATGAAAAATTAAACATTTAATAGTTCATGCAATTACTATGAACTGAATTATTATTATTATTTTTAGAGCTGTTTTAATAAGTTTCTGATATTTTATTTAATTATATTTTTAAATTAGTGCTATCTTCAAAGTCTTAATATTTTTAAATGATTTGTAAATACTAGCTTAAATTCAACAAAGTGATTCTGAAGTAAAGTTACATCTTATATGTCAATAATGTTTCTAAACTTTCATTCATCATTTCTGTAAATATATGTCTCTTCTTTCAATAAAATTAATCATATATTATCATTTGTTTCACATAAAAACATTATGAATTTTCTTTCTATCCAATCTATATCTTGATTTTTTAAAATATCTCACACAATTTATTTTAACAGACGCTTTTTTAAAATCAATGAAATGAATGTTAATCTTTCTCTCATAAGAGACATCAATTGGGTAAAATAGAAACTGACAATCGCATGTTGCTGTATACTATATGAAGTTAAAATCAATTGAAATCATCTAGCCAATATAATAAATAACTAATTTCATCACTATTATTTCTATTATTCATATCAGATATTCTATAATTCTGCTAATACTAAAAAAAAAAAAACCCAAGCAATACATAGAATCTTATTCTTGTTTTTTCTATGATGATTTTAAGATTTGGCTTCAAATGAGCCACTTACATTTTTTAATGACATTTCTAAATAGTAAATAACAAAACATGAAGTGAATTTCAAATGAAATTTAGCTTTATCAATTAATACTTAATCTTATATACTCAACAGTTATTTATTATAGCTTAACATTATATAAAGTATTAGACATTTTTATAAAGCCAAAATTATCTGTAATTAATAATTTAATGATGGTGATAATTATTGATAATATTCAAAAATATAAAATATTACCTGAGAGGTATCTAAATCATTATCATCATCTGACATAGCATCTAATGAATAAGAATAGGCACCTAAAAATAATATATTTATGAGTTTATAAGTAACATTATTTTTAAAAATAACTACATTACATATATTCATTTAAGTTTGTCTGTAATAAAAAAAATATTAAATAAAGTAGTTTATAACAACAACTTTCTTATCACTTACAGTTTTTTTAAGAGAAACTTATAATTAACTGTCAGGAAACTCAAGTTATTCAGTGAAATAAAGTGTTGCACAAAATTTTTTAAGATTACAAATGGACTTGAACTATATACATTGAGATGGATAGTTATCTATTTCAATCTATAATTTATTTTAAAAATATATAGTAGTTAGCAAATTATAAATCAAATGTAGGTTTCACAAATTGGATTTTTTTAAAAAATATAGGTTTGTATTATATAAGCACATACACATTGATAAAGGTCTGTGTTTAAAATCAAATTGTCAATTTTACCTTAGTTTTAAAAGAATAAAAATCTGATTTATTTTAACTAAATTTATTTCAAATAAATCTGTTTCAAAATTTATGTTATAAGAACAAAGTCAATTAAATACTAATCTATAAAACTTTTGCTCAATTAGCTTTTATTGTTATTAATTAAAATTCATGAATAACCAATTTTTTTTTAAACTTTGTTCTAGATTTTGAAAATGTCAGTTAATATTTTAGGGATTAAGATGGTCAAGTGTCATCTATAAACATGTGGGCTTGTTTAATTAGAGAATTGTTTAAACATGATAACTGGGTTAATTAAAGAATTTTGTAAACATAAAAAATTAAAATAATTACTGCCTTGTTAATTAAAGAATTTTGTAAATAGGGATAATTAGTAATTATTGACTAATTTTATAAACATGTGAGCTTGTTAATTAAAAAAAATGCTTTGTAAAGTTAGCAATAAAAAAGCCAGCTCAGAAAATAATTATATTCTTTTTCTTTTTTTGATCTTTGCTTTTGCCTGCTTAACATGAAGAATATTGAACTTCTACTATGAGCTGGGAGCTGAAATAATCAGTATATATGGCTAGATGCTTCAAATGAACTTTCTCCAGCATGTAGCCCATCAGGATGTTAATCTCTGCTTGCTGAAGTTGATCCATCACTTTGCCAACTATCTTCATGATGCAGTTAAACAGACATGCTTCTCAATACTAAAGGAAAATTTCATTACAACTCTATCTAAAAACATAACCTGATTATAACCAAGATTGGAAACTGATAAATAAAGACTTCACTAGTAAACCCCAAGAAATCTATTTTTAAAAAACATACATATGTATATATGCTTTGAACAGAATAAATATTTCTATTTTAAAGATACAGGATGCAATAGTTGGGTAAAATAGTTTATATTTTAAACATTCTAGAGATATAGAAAATCAGTTTTGTTTCGTAAATAAAAAGAGTTTTTAAAAAAATCACTTCCACAATTGTTAATAATCAAAACTATGTTTCAAAAAAAATCAACACATAATTTTTTATCAATCTTTATCCAAAAAAAAAAGGTTTTAAAAAACAATATAAAAAGATTGGGTTATTTTTTTAATAGTTTAAATTTAGTATAATTAATATTTAGTACTTCTCTGAAGATATTCAAAAATCATTAATATAAACAAATATATGTCATGTTATGGATAATGCTATAATTACGGACTGACACCTAGCGGTGACAACTGAGATTAGCGAGCACGCGACATCGCTCTTATGTTAGAGAACGAGAGTAGTTAATAAAGTTTGATCGTTATCTAAACTGTGTGTATTTATTAATTTAGATATTACTTCCAAGAATCTAACATGGTGTCAGGAGTAAATCAATGAAATATTAATAAAAAAAATATTTCCAAAGTATAAAACAGTGAGTATTTAAATATTGATAAAAATAGTTTTTATAGCAAATTTTTTTTTCATATCTTATTTGCCGAAATACAAAATGGCATCACAATTCGATCGTTTTTACAATATCGAACCGTTATCTATAAAAGGAAATATGTCAGTCAAATGGACTGAATGGAAAGAAATATTCCTAAATTTCCTAGAAGCTACAGAAAACGATATGAAATCAGATAAAGTAAAATTAGGAATATTAAGTCATCTCTCATTGGAAAAGAAGGGAGAAATGTAATTAAAACATTAGATCACACAAATCCAGAAGACAAAACAAAATTGCTATCTGTCTTACACCAAATGGATAAATATTTCAACACCATGAAAACATTATATGACAGAATAAAAGCATATGTAATGGAACCACATGAGGGAGAATCGATTGATCACTTTCTTACTCGCTTAAAAGTAGTAGTTGAAAAAGCTGACTTCGGGGATCAAAAACAAAATATCCTCCACGATAGAATTATAATGGTACAAAAAGAAGAAGGACTAAAAGACAGATTATTTGAAAAAGGGAATATTACACTAGAAAAAGCACTGGAAATAATACGTGGACATGAAACTAGAAGACTCAAAAATGAATTACTGGGAAAGTCTGAACTATGTATTAACATAATAGCGAAAAATACAACAAACATACGCAGTTGTCAAAAGTGCAACCGTAATCACCCAAAACGTGAGTGTCCCGCATTTGGTAAAAAATGCTATAATTGTGGAAAGCTAAACCACTTTGCCAATAATTGCCATACGAGAAGCTACGACCATAAAATTTTAAAATCACAAAAACGCTCAAACACAAGATATAAAAATATTAATAGAAATGGACGTTATGTGAACGAAGTACATGATACTACGACATCGGATTCATCATATACCAGTGATGTTGAAAACACAATTGCATACGTCAGACGTGTAGACTCAACTCATTCGTTTAATGGCTGGTATGAACAGATTTTATTAGACAACAATAAAGTAAAAATAAAAATAGACACAGGAGCTGATGTAAACATTATGTCTAAAAAAGTGCTTAATACTATTCATCCACAACCAATAATATACAAAACAAAGAAGAAATTACGCGCTTTTGGAGGATCATTTCTCACCCCAATAGGAAAAGCAAAACTTCAATGCAAAATAAACAAAGATCTGCGTAATTTACGTTTTATAATAATAAAAGAAGACGAACCAACACTTCTTAGTGGCCGTGATTGTGAGTTATTAGGTTTAATTAAACGCAACAAAATTACAGTACAAAAAGTAACGATGAAAAATAAAAGTAAAAATGATCAAAATATATCTAACAACAACAAAGATAAAATAACAAAGAGTAGAAAAGATAATAAAAGTATTAAAACACAGGAAGTAAAAGAAAATGAAAACTTCAAGTCTATATATGAGAAATACAAAGATGTTTTTCAAGGTGTGGGTTGTTATGAAGGTGAACACCACCTCACAGTAGACCCAACATTTAAACCAGTTGTCCATGCACCTAGATTAATTCCACTAAGTATACATGAACAATTACGTGAGGAATTAAATAAAATGGAAGATAATGATATCATAACTCCAGTGACATATCCAACAAATTGGGTTAATAGTCTATTAATAGTTGAAAAACCAAACGGCACTATGAGAATATGCATAGACCCAAGAGATCTTAATAAAGCATTAAAAAGAGAACATTATAAAATGCCAACTCCAGAGACAGTTTTAAGTACAATAACAGGAATGAAATATTTCACAGTTTTGGACTTGAAATCCGGATTTTGGAACATAAAGCTTGATAATGAATCAGCAGATTTAACGACATTTAATACACCTTTTGGAAGATATCGCTTTAACCGCTTACCCTTTGGTTTAAATGTATCACCAGAAATTTTTCAGAGGACAAATGATGAATTATTTGCCAATATACCAGGTGTCAGTATAACAGTTGATGATTTCTTAATAGGAGGAAAAACTGTTGAAGATATGAACAAAAATTTGTTAAAAGTCTTAAACAGAGCACGCATGGTCAATGCAAAATTCAATCCAGATAAGATCCAATATGCTAAAATGCAAGTGAAATACTTAGGACGAATGATTTCAGGAACAGGAATCTCAGCAGATCCTAATAAAATAGAAGCAATACAAAAGCTCGAACCACCAAAAGACAAACAAGGGTTGAGACAAATTTTAGGAATGATAAATTATCTCTTACCACACATTCCGAACTTAGCAGATCTGACAGCATCCCTGCGATCTCTTAATAAAAACAACGTTATGTGGGTATGGAATTTGTATTACCAACAATGTTTCGATAAGCTAAAAGCAGCAATTTGCAATGCAACCTCGCTAACACACTTCAATTCTCAAATTCCAGTAATAATACAAACAGATGCCTCACAGACAGGACTAGGGGGAGTTTTACTCCAAAATGGAAAACCAGTTATGTATACCTCCCGAGCACTTTCTGAAACAGAACAGCGATATGCTCAAATAGAAAAAGAACTCTTAAGCATTGTCAACGCATGTCAAAAGTTCCATTATTACGTATATGGACGAAATATAATAATACACACTGATCATAAACCATTACTTGCAATTGTAAATAAACCCTTTGAGAAAATCACACCCAGACTCCAAAGATTTGTAATGAGATTACAACGATATAAACTTAAATTTGAATACCGCCCTGGAAAGGAACTCTACATCGCAGATACATTATCACGTAACTACATAAATATGACACAACAAGAAGATGCCTGTGAAATACACACTGCAAACAAAACTGTCAGTACCTGGGACAATGACTTAAAGAGAGCTTATCCTTTAGATGAGGAAGCGTCAGAATTAATTAAACACATATGCAATGGATGGCCAGAACATAAGTGCAATGTACCTCCAGTTTTGCAAAAATACTGGCAAAATCATTACAAATTCACGCTGAATCATAGAATATTACAACATGAAAGAAAATTATTTATACCGGCATCACTATGACCCCGAATAATGAGCTTGCTACATGAGTCCCATTTAGGAATGGAGAAGCTGAAATCCAGAGCAAGACAATCATTTTATTGGTTGAATATTAACAAAGATATTGAATTATTAATGAATAACTGCCCAATATGTGCTACATACAGGCCAGCTCTACCAAAAGAACCACTATTACCACATGTTGTGCCAACAAGACCATGGAAAAAGGTTGGTGCTGATTTATTTGAATTTGGCAACAATACTTACTTATTCATAGTAGATTATTTCTCTAAATATCCAGAGGTACTTCGCATACCTGACAAAACTGCTGCTTCAGTAATAAAGCTATGCAAAACAACATTTGCATGCTTTGGCATACCAGATGAGGTAATGGCAGATAATATGCCATTTGCTTCATTCTTATTCCACAAATTCGCAAAGGAATGGTGTTTTAAAGTGACCACATCGAGTCCACACTATCCACATTCTAATGGACTTGCAGAACGAAATGTTCAAACTATAAAGCAATTATTTCGCAAAGCTTATCAATCTGGAATGGACCCAGAATTAACCTTACTTGAATTTAGAAATACACCAATAAGTGGGATGAAGAGTACTCCATCACAGCTACTAATGTCTAGAACACTTAAAACAAAATTACCATCCTTTTTAAAACAACTCATATCTCCACCTGCACAAAAGGCTCATAGAGATTTAATACAGAGGCAAACTCGACAGAAAAGTTTCTATGACAAGACAGCCAAGATATCTCCACCCGTAAAAATTGACAAACCGGGATGAGTATATGATGGGACCAGATGGAAAAAGTGTAAAATTCTTGAAAAAACTCCCGAGCCAAAATCATAATTTTGTCTGAAGATGGCTCTATTCTTCGTTGAACCAAGACACATCCACACAGCTGAAAGATTCACAACAACTCCACAGACACAGGAACTGGATGAGGAGACACAGTTTCCCGTACCTGAGACAGAGAAATCACCACCATCAACATCAAGTGATAATGGCACAGCAATAAGGAGAATACCAGTCGAACGTTCCGAGATGAGAGAAAAATCAAACAGAAGAAGAAGGCCTCCAGTATATTTAAAAGATTATGTTTGTAAATAAAATTTAAAAAAAAGAGAGTTGTCATGTTATGGCTAATGCTATAATTACGGATTGACGCCTAGTGGTGACAACTGAGATTAGCGAGCGTGTGACATCGCTCTTATGTTAGAGAATGCGAGTAGTTAATAAAGTTTGATCGTTATCTAAACTGTGTGTATTTATTAATTTAGATATTACGGCCAAGAACATAACAATATATATGTGTCTAACCCGATAAGCATGGAACTATATAAATCATTTAAAAAGTTGACTTTATTGTGCTTAAATTTGGAAGCTGTTTGTTTACTTTGTCGACTCACACGTCTAAAATTAAAAAATGATATATATGTATGTGTGCATTTTCATATATAATCCTTACATAGTTTATCCGCCACTCTTGAATTTTGTATTTACTTGTCTCCCCATGATATACTACTGTTGCTTAAGGTACTCTCAGATGATTTTGTTTTGCTTTAGGATTAGAGATATTTCTCCCCATGAACTTTATTTTGCTTTGTGTCCATATGGTGTGAATATTTGTAGTGCTGTTTTGTTATCGTTTTTATGTAAAAGGGGAATATATATGTGCACACATCTTAACTTGAATCACATATGTAATAGAATTATATAAATAATAAGACTACTTGATAATCTTCAGAGATGATACAGCATTATCATGTAAAATTTTGAAAAGTAATATTTAAAGCTACCAGATATCAAATGCATTCTATATGCCAATATAAAAAGGGTAGTTATCATTGAAATGCACTTGTATTTGAACTTTATTATATTGTACTGTAAATAAACCTTGTTTTGTTATTGTTAGATCTGTTTTAACATTTATTTATTGTTGTCTGCTCTGCCAATTGATATTTCCACAGAATCACTGCTGTCCTCAATCTAGAGGCAATTTTAAATGTCTATAAGTGATGTTACAGCTTATCTTTGGTATCATCACCAATAAATTATCATATTCTAGGGCTATAGATTTAGTGGTACTCACTGTACATAATATATTTAATTCTTTTGGTGTCCAATATGGGTATAAATATTCAAACAATGCAATAGTATATTTTTTAATTTTTGGCCCCTCAAAGTCAGACAAGATTATAAAAAAAAATACACTCGGAGATATTAAAATCTAGCTGGTAAAATGTATTATAAGTATATTTGGATGATGATAGTTGGCACAAGATATTAACAAGAAATAATAGAAAAAGTACTTGGATACTGCAAGTAAAGGGACATTCATGGAAGTGTAATGTGATGCTATGGAGTGTGTCATAATATATAAAGACATAAAAAGTTTAATATACTAGAATTTGGTTCTACACATTAAAGTTAGAGAAGTTTTATATAATATCAAAAATAAAAGATTTTTTTTTTCTTGCCCAACATGGAATCAGAGAATCAAAATAAAAAATCCAGCATTTGAGCAGGGGTCATGGGAAAAAGACAGCTCTGTGACATTCAAATACTCAGAGGTGGTTGAAAAAAAAAGATAAATAGTAGGAAATGGACACACCAGAGAATCAAAAACAGCAATCACTTAGGGACATGATCAGTTGCATGATGCAGAAGAGCAATAACAGCATTCAATGATATAAATAATATTGAAGTACCCACAGAATTAAGCAAAGTATAAAAAAATGAATCAAATAGACAAAAAAAAAAAAAACACACGATAAAATCAAGATGAGATAAATGATCATGTTAAAGTCACTAAAAGTAATATTGTTCCAAATGAAAAATTAGAGCAAAACAAAATACAAAGATGATAAAAAATGAAGATAATGAAGACAATATTAATAAAGATATACTAATTGGTGATATGAAGAGTGTTACAAACAGAAATAAATTTTTAAAAAATAATACTGATTCTACTGAAATGAAGAACATGTTATAGAAGGTTCAGAATAAAATATAGAAAATGAGAAACAACAAATAATAGAAGTTGACTTAAGACAAGTGGAGTTAAAGATAGAAAATGAGAAAAAAAAAAAAAAAGATACAGGAAAACACAGTACAGATTTAATAAACAAGTGAATGTGAAATATGATCACATGGATTATTATGATGATAATTTCAAGGCTGATATAGGGCATTATCATAAACAAAACTCACAAGATATTAATACATTATTTATAAACTTCTGTGAAGAAATTTTGGGTTTACAAAAGAAATTTGCTTTATATAAAGAGCAAAGTTATGATTTTATCAGCTATTTTGATGATTCTTTGTATAGCATAGTATCTGTTTACATGATCAGAAATTATATTCCTGGATTTGCAATGATAATAGATATTAATATTTGAAGGAAAAAATGCATAGCCCAGAAACTACAGTATGAGCAACAAAGTTATTTTTCAGGATTTCTCCCCATATTTACATTAAAAGCTCAGAAATAAAATTTTCTGCAGAACTTTTACCCAAAATAACATTGATAAAAAAAAATCTTATGAAACTAACTTTGCTTAGCCATTTAAAGAATACATATCAATATTGAGGTTATTAAAGTTGTTCCAAAAAGAAGAGATTATCTGAAAAAATAGAGTATGAAACATCTGCAGATGAACTTGGAAAACATAATGAAGATAGAGAGCAGGATAAATTAATTAAATAATCATCTAGCTTAAAAACAAAATTATGCAACAATATTGAAAAAGTAAAGTGAAAGAAAGAACCACTACATAAAGTTTTAGCAAAACAGTGAAAGAAAGAACCACCACATAAAGTTCTAGCAAAACAAAATATAATAAAATCAATATCCGAGAGTAGTAAACAATATTAAATAATTTTAATTTTAAAAAAATAAATAAATGAAAATTTCCTTACAGCAATTAAGTTAATACTAATAGCAAATATTGTAACCGGACCACCATAAACCCCTTTATTACCTCGGTTGTAACAATTTTCTGATGAGCATATTGTAGGAAGGAACCATCGATTGGCTTTCCCCAATACAGATGTCATCCCCCGCCCCTACAACAATATTTCCTGCTCATCAGAGGATGTAGCACCATAGAGACTGGAAACACCTAGAAATTTCTGTGTTTGGTTTTCCAAACGGCGCCACTAGAGTTCCTTCTCACTACAACCTGACTTACCTAGGTCTAGTTATGCCAGACATAGCTCAGGAGGCATGAAATTCTCGTGAACAAGTGCAATGAATAACAAGTGATGCAACATGAACAACTGGATTGGTTTTATATAACAATAAATTTATTTAACAATATTTATTTCCATAACAATGTTTGGATCATTGGTCCTCCACAGTTATTTTGGTTGTATCAATATTTAGATAATAATTCAATAAAAGTTTGTTACTAGTTCAGGTTTGACACAGTTCATCTTTGGGATCCCATTTTTCTGTATGCGCATATAAGTTATATGGATCACTTATTCATCATTGATGACATATTTATCCGTCGTATCCATTAATCCTTGTGTTATGATTCTCATATAGAATATTATTCTGATCCAGGTCCAGATATATTTTACTTATAAGCATTTACAATTCCTTCAGGCCTAGATGTATATTATATCTCAGCACTTGTAATCATTCCACATATAGCCAGATTTGGTATACCAGCATTTATAATTTATCCAGATATAAGCACATTTTATACGTGAGCGTTTGCGATTTATTCAAGTACAAACGTGTTTGATATATAAACAGTTATAGTTTATTTGGATATAGACAGATTTTATTTATGAGCATTTATAATTTATTTAGTTATAGATGTCTGTATATAGTATCTCAGCATTTCTAATTCTTCCAGGTATAAACTTATTTGTATACCAACAATATAAATAGTTACAATTCATTCAGATATGAAGGTATATTATGTCTCAGCATTGGTAATTCTTTCAGATAAAAACATATTTGTATATCACCAATATAAATAATTATAATTTATTCAGATATAGAGGTATATTATATCTCACACTCATAATTCTTTCAGATATAAACATATTTGTATATACCAATATAAATAGTTATAATTTATTCAGATAGAGATGTATATTATATGCAAGTCTTTAATATTTATTCAGGTATAGACGTATATGATATACAAACAATAATAATCCATTCGGATATAGTCATTTTTATTTTATTTATCCGCATTTACAATTTAATTAATTATAAGTAATCATTTTTATTTTTATTTTAATTTGGATGTATATGTATATAAAAAAAAATAACCATTTATGATTTACCTTATTAAAAACGCCTTTTGATTATAGACATTAAGACATTTATGTATTTATGATTTATCACCAATAAAATGTATTTTCACAGAGCTATAATTATTCACGATTTATTTTAAGAAAGACATTTTGTTTCTTTTTTTTTTATAAACACATTTAAGTATTTAATATTTCATGAATTTGTTACCTTCATTTTATCCAGTTTATTCATCCACTTCAGGCTACTACTGCATTTCAAAAAGGGGTAGTTTTATTTAAACTGAATGGCATTATTTACTTTCCATGATGTTCACTCAGGCAAGTCTTGGAGATTCATGGCTATGGACAAAGAGAGGAAGCTATTACCGATTAGCCTTCCATCGTTATGATTTCCTTATTAATACTTTCTTTTTTAACATCAGCAGTGTGGCTATATTATATTCCAAGGTAACTAAAATCAGTTATCAACTAAACAATTAAGCAACTTAGATAAAACTTTTTTAACTCCTTTTAAAAAAAATCCCTCTCAACTTCAAACTCAACTATTTATACCCTGATCTCTGGATTGATTCAGCAGCACTCCCACTGTATCTGATTTGTTACACAGCTTTCATTTAAGCCCGAGTGCTTTTCTCTTCTTAAGGATTGGACCACTACTTTTAGTGGGACAGATAAGGAATCACAACGATTAAGCCATGTTTTTCAATTCCATAAGCTTGCCTCAAGCGATTATTATATTTTGTACAACAACATTGTTTCAAAAATTAACATAATATTTTAATAAATGCCAGCTTTAAATAAATACTTAGAGAAGTATTTTTATCATAATTTAAAATTATAAAATCAATAATGAAAGTTTATCTTTTCTTTTTCAATTATAGAAAATAATGATTTTCTTTTAACTTTAAATTTTTTGCTTTATTTTTTTTAAAAAAAATATATATATATATAAGATCAACTTTCATATACATCTATCTTTTTTTTAGGTGGAAGGGTTAAATAAATCTTAGAATACATACATGAAACAGAGTTTCTGTGTCAATATATATATTTGCCTCAAGAAAAGGGATGTTGAGAGGGATAGTAATCTATCTCAATCTATAATTTATTTTAAAAAATATGTAGTAATTGGAAAATAATAAATCAAATTCAGATGTCACAAAATGGATTGTTTTTTTAAATATAGATTTGTATTATACAAGCACATACACATTGATAAAGGTCTGTGTTTAAAATCAAATTAAGTCAATTTTACTTTAGTTTTAAAAAGATAAAGAAACTGATTGATTTTAACTAAATTTATTTCAATTAAATGTTTTAAAATTTGTTATAGGAGTAAAGCTCAATAATTCTATAAAACTTTTGCTCAATTAGCTTGTATTGTTATTAATTAAAATTCATGGAAAATCAATTTCTTTTTGAGCTTTGTTTCAGGTTTTGAAAATGTCAATAATATTTTAGGGATTAAAATGTTTAAAAGTCATCTATGACTTGTAGGCTTGTTTAATCAATATTATTATATAACCATGTGAACTGTTTTAATTTAAAAAAATTTGTAAACAAGAAGAATCAAAATAATTACTGGCTTGTTTAATTAGAGAATTTTGTAAATATGTGAGCTTGTTAACTAAAGAAAAAAAAGTGTTTTCTAAAGTTGGTAATATAAAAAACCAGCTCAGAAAATAATTTTATTCCTCTTCTTCTTTTGGTCTTTGCTTTTGTCTGCTTGATTTAAAGAATACTGAATCTCTATCAGCAGTTGTAGCTAGATGCCCTGAGTGAATTTCCTCCAGCAGGTAGCCTATAACATAAGGATGTCGAATCTAATACTGTGTTAAACAGAAGAGCTGCTCAATAGTAAAGGAAAATTTCATGAACTATCTATACTGAATTACACTTTCTCTCAGTAAAAATCTATAATATAAGGGAAATCTACTTTTTTGTGTGTCTTTATAATTTTATTTTTATTTTATCTCACATTCTTCTCATTATTTTATTATAATTCTAAAAATTTTATTACTAATATTTAATTGGGCTATAGCAACATAGGATATTTTTGATGATAATTGATTATATTTGTCAACTCCTATATGCCATACTATAACTTATAAGGTAAAATAACATGACAACACAAAAAACACTTGTGATGGAAGATGATCCTGCAAACAAAAGTTATGTAACATTTTATTGAGGAAGAGCTAAAAATATATCACAATATTGTACTTAAATGATATAGCTAGACTAAAACCATTTGGACAACTAACTTAAGTTATAAAAGATCATCATTAGACCTTGGATTATGGTGAGAACCAAGAAAAATTTTGATACAATAAAATTAGCAATGTGTTGTTTACATCATTACATTTTAGAAGTCAAATGAGAATAGATGACTGGAATGGGAAATTTTAAATTAAAAAAATACCCTATTCATAATTCTGACCAAAGACAATAAAGAAGAAATTATGTAACTTACATTGTAAAAAAGAATATATGAAGGGATTATCATTGAATATAATCTTATGAATAACCACATTCAATTTTGTGGACATACATTTAACATTGTAACGGTCAGAAAACGTGTGAATCGTTAACATAGTGTAGAATTCGACCACCACACAGAACTGCAGCACCATCTAGATAGCGAAGCTACCCATAGCACTGAGTTCGAACATAGTTTATCGGTTCCACAATACAATCTACGAAACAACGCATCTGATGCAACATTAGTAAAGATTTCTTTAGGCACGGTGATCAGGGTATGCAAGAGATTCATGATTTTATTTCGAGTTAGCCAATCAGAACATTAACCTTACACATTTATATTTAAATAATCGAGGAAACATACTGAATGGGTATCAAATAAATAAATAAAGAAGTAATGGCAGACTTATAGTTTGAAATTATTTATTAAAACATTATATCATTTAACGGTAAAACTAATAATATTTGGCAATATTTAAATCTCAGTAGCGGAATTTTCCGATACTATTATATTTACACAGATGAACATATTTATTTGATGACATAATCTAGCTACCTAAAAGTCTTGAGCAAGTATTTCTAATGCATGCCTTTAGGGATTTATACCTTTGCAATGCAAGAGTCTAAAGTAAGATTTATTTAATTAAAGATATTATGAAGAACTAGGGGCAAACATTTATTTGAGAGTGAATTATGAAGCTAATGCAGGGACGGAGTTATATATAGAATAATAAAGTTAATAAAAGAAAACACGTGGTACGCTAGAAAGGCGATATGGAATGGCAGTATATTGAGACTGCAAAGCCGTGAATGAGTTTATAAGAATGACGGGCTGGCGTTTGCCCTCGGCCCAAAGAAGTAAGGTGTCACATAAGCATAACCAGGGACAAAGCGGTTCGTGCCGAGATTGCCTGCTGGCTGCGTGACGGTCGTCAAGCCTCACGGGAGCATTTATTATGTCCGCTTGAGTAGGACGACTGGGGTTAATTTCAACCTTATAGAATCCGGAATATTCATGGCTTGTAATGGGTCATCGCGTCTCTAAAACGTAACTTATGTATAATGTACAGACAATCCTGTTAAGACTTAAATATATTTTATAACTCTGCCCTACATTATCAACATTTAATAAGGAACGTTTGCGACTCTCAAAGAAATGCAAATTTTATGGAATTATTAATTACAAGTTTAATAAGATATAAAAACAATATATAGACTGGGTGATTATTACAACTGATACGTCAGCCATTTGCTAAGCAGTAGACCCCTGCATTACAATAA
Organism: Epiperipatus broadwayi; assembly: GCA_028023455.1. Lineage (NCBI taxonomy): Eukaryota > Metazoa > Onychophora > Udeonychophora > Euonychophora > Peripatidae > Epiperipatus > Epiperipatus broadwayi. The sequence continues at coordinate 9,908,293 of JAQFVV010000032.1, forward strand.
CGGAAGCATTGAATGCGTGTCGTTTGTATGAAAATATTAAGTCATTTATGAAAGTAAATATTAATGAAAAATTTGACACGCATCCACTGTTTCAAACGATCACAGATTTATATTTAGACAATTATGAGCATGCAATAATTAAATAATAAATATAGATTTTAGAAATACGCACCCAAGAAAGATAGAGTTAGGCAGGCTAGAATATTAAAGAAGTTTACATATTAATTATTAAATTTTTAGCATTTCAAATGATAGTTCTACAATTTATAAGTTATATACAGAATGAATAAGCGTAGCTGGATATTAGTAGAGTACTCTAGAGAATTTGGACACAGGTACCTGTTTTATGAGAAGTTTTCCGATTCCATTGGTCAGTAGCAAATTGTTCATGATTAGCAGTTCTTTCCTGTATTTAGGTGGTTCATTTAATTTAACAGCAGCAGCAGCTTTCTCATTATTTTAGGCAGCAGATCTTCGTGGTTGAATTTATGAAGGGCAATGGAAGGTTTGGCATCCGATAGGCCATCTCCGGGCGGAGAATAGTCTGGGCGCTTTTACTCGATCATACCGTGGCAGGAAAAATTTATTTAATATCTTGGAAACTCTCAATTGATTGAGAGCACAGCTAAAGTTAAAGTGAAAAGTCTCTAGAAAGTCAAAAATGGCCTCCTTTCTTTGATCTTATCTTTTACATTTTGTTAGTGTATTTTTAGATTCCACTTAATCTGCCCTGAGGATAATCAACACATTTTTGTTAGTTTAATTATAGAGAAAGCTGCCGTTCTATTGTTTACGTTTAGATTTTACATTTAAATTTTTATAATTACATTTTAGGGAATTTTTCTTTTTAATTAAACTATTATCTCTCACCGACCGATTCTTTTAAAATTTCAAAGACAAAAAGGGAACATACGATTATTTTTACTTTTAATTAAATATTACAATCTATTTCTAAATTATTATTAAATGAAATTTAAACAAAGCAATAAATAACGGATTTTACAATTTAAAATAAACGGTTAAAATATATATATATATTTTTTATAACTAAAAGAAGAAATCTAAATTATATTATTTATCTTTATTTATTGCCTTAAATTTGAGATCAAAATGTGTGCGTGTTTATGGTGAATTCTACATATATCTATACATTTTTAATATTGCTACACACACAATTCGATACCAAAAAGTTTAAATTTGGGTAGGATAGACCGGTGAGTGAGAGACGATAGAAAAAGGTGAAACTTAAGATTCGAAGACGAATCTTACTGTTTCAACATTGCATAATGAAAATTAATATTTCAAAAGGGGGGGGGGGCAACTAAAAATCCCTATAATCAAGTGCAGACAAAATTGGACATAACTTGCAAGCAAGAATTTTCTTTCAATCATCAATAACCAGAATGCCAAAGTTATAAATGGAAAAGAAGCCAATGATGTTGATCATTATGAATTTGGAAACAGAAATTAATCACAGGTGGAAGACTCATCTCTAAATCATCTACATAATGTTTGCAACAATCTTTAAAATCAGATTTTGATGGGCAAAAAAAAAAGGAATGGAGCAAACAAATAAATACATTTTTATTTATTTATTAACGATGCTGGGAAAAACAAGTAAAGAGAAACCATGGGGGGAAAAAAAAACTTTTTAAGATCCAGTTGTAAGATTTGGCTTTGATTATGGAGGTTTGGTTACAAAAGAAATACCATTAAAAAGCTCACCTCTATCACTATCAATGAGATTGCAACCTTATATATGACTCTTCTAAAATCAAGATTGATAGAACTAGAAAAAAATCATTATAGCAAAATACAGACTTCTTTTATATTTCCTTTTAACATAATCCTAATAACACTAAAAAAAAATTTTGATTACATAAAAAATATCAGAATGCATATATATATAATATTTAGTAAAGTTATTTTTTTATATTTAATATTCATTTAAGTATATGGAAATATTTGAAAACCAGGCACTCTTCACAAACCTGGAAGCTTTAATTGTAAATATAGGGGATTTAAACTCAGACTTTCAAGCATCCACCAACTATCCACACTATCTCATACAACTTTCACACTTGTAGAAAAGATAAATAATCACCAATAAATGTATTTCATGCTAAACCAGCACTCATCAGTTGGTCCAGATTATCATCTCCCACACATATATATAATCAGTGCTCAGTTTATATTAAGATAGCAAAACTTCACACTTTAATGGACAGGCTTCAATCCACTCCAACCTCCAACTTTTCAACCATCCATATCATTGAAAAACTGAGCACTGATTATATATATGTGTGGGAGATGATAATCTGGACCAACTGGTGAATGCTGGTTTAGCATGAAATATGTATTAGTGATTATTTATCTTTTCTACATGTGTCAGTTGTATGAGATTGTGTGGATAGTTGGTAAGTGCTTGAAAGTCTGACTTCAAATCTCCTATATCTAAGTATACAGGTGTTTTAAAAATATTGAAGATTTTATAATAGGGAAAGGGGGTAAAATGTATTGCTGAATTAGTCTTAAATCTTGGTAAGTTAGGAAGAATTAGAAATCAAGAGTTCCAGACAATAGTATTCTAAAAGAATCAACTTTTTATTTAAAAAAAAAAAAAAACTGTTTTGTATATTTTTAAGACTTAATAAATATCAATCACTAGTACTTTTTTTTAAAATTATAAATTTTTAAATTAATTTCATTTTAGTACTCACTTGATGTCTGAAAATTAGGAGACAGTTGCATGGCCCCATCTTCATGAATCGCTGCAGCAATTTGAGAAGCGGCTTCTGCAAGAGCCGGATGTGTTTCAACAACCCTAAAAAATAAGCCTTTAATATTATTACATGAATATAATTTTTATAATTGTATAACATTTAAGATCAGATTTATTAAAAAATAAGTATTTCTTGACAAATGACAATATTTAAACATCTAAAATAAACAAACAAACAAAAAAAAAAGTAAATGAATCTGTTAATATTTATATAAATATTTTCAATTAATATTCATAATCTAACATTTAACATTCGGCATTCTAATTATGTATTGAAGATTTTTCTATATAAGATATCTCATCAAAAGAGTTTGATTGATATTTTTACATATTTGTCATTTTGCTATAATACTTATCGATTATGAAAAGGCATTAGATGAATACAAGCACTTTTGCTGAATTAAAGCTTTAAAATATCATGACAAAGACTTAGGATATTGTCATATTTTGACAATTATTTATCAAAATGTAATGGTTAGATTACAAATGACATCAGAGAGATTAAGAATATATAAGATAAGTCTATTTCTCCAAAACTTTTTATAGCCATTTAACAGCAACAAAAAAATTGTGAATTAAAATGGAAAATAAATGGAGATTACTTAAGTCATAGTGCTTCAAAGATATTGGAAATTTTAAAAGAGTTATTAGATAAAAAATAAATGCTAAAAAAAAAAAAATGCTTAAGGATTTTTCAAAAAAGAGAAAATAAAGATTGACTTTAATAAATTTTGACAGAAATAATTTAATATTAATGAGGAAATAAATTTATATTCTTGAAAATAAAAGATTTTTAATAAATACATTTTGTAGTATATATTTATGGATCTAACATTAAGACATTTAATAGATAAGCAATGCAAAAACTTCAGACCATATAGTGAAGTAAGAAAAAATTTATTCTGGAATTTACAAAGAGAGTAAAAATAAAAAAAAAGGGGGAAAAAAAAAAAAAAAAAAAAAAAAAAAATTAAAAAAATATTAAAAGAGAAATAAAGTATTTGAAGAGACCACTTTAACACAAATGAATAAGATAAGAAAATTTGCTGAATTCTTGTGCAGAAAAAAAAACCTAGTGATTGATAATGATAATGCTCCTATATAAAAAATAAAACAAAACTAAATGCCAGGATTATGAACTCAGTTGTAGTAGGGAATTGAATTTTAATTTCATAATATTAATATTTTACATGATGAAATGAAAAAAAAAAACAGGATAATTTTTATTGGCTGGCGGAAGAAGCAATTTACTGAAGCATTAAAATCCTAATATGAAATTTTTCAAAGCATGAGATTATCACATACATTTGTATCCTGAAAAATAATAATTCAGATTAATTATTATAATAAACATTACAGATGACAATGATTCAATCAATAGTATTCTGTCCTATAAACAGGTTCAGTGAGCAGTCACATCACAAATTCATCCATTTCTCAATACCATTCTCTTCATTGACCAGTTCTTCAATTCCATGTATGTCTTCACATCTCTTATATAATCCAGCAAGGTCAATTTTTATTGCCCTTTCTTCTATTTCCACATACCATTCCCAAAACATCCTTCATTCAACTATTCTTCCTTCTTAATATATGTTCAATCCAGTTTCTCTTTCTATTTTCCTCAGTCAATCTTTTTCAGTTATTCTTTTCAAAACTTCTTCATTTGTCATTTTATTCATCCAAGTGACTTTTTCCATCCTTCTCCAAGACCACATCTCAAAGGCTTCTAATCAGTTTTTAATTTTTTTACTCATTGTTTACATTTCATAACTATACAATAATACATTCCACACCTTGCATTTAATTAATCCTTTCTTTAATTTTCTCTTCAAAAGTCCACAAAATATTTTCTTTCTCTTAGTAAATGCCTCCTTTGATAATGCTATTCTTCTTTTAACATCATCTTCATTTCTTTCACACTCAACCAATTATCCAAATATATAAATTCATTTACCTGTTAAACTATATTATCATGAATTTCTAACTTGCAATCTTTTTGTATTCCTCCCTATCTATAAACAATTGGTCTACTCAACCATTAATCTTCATTCCATATTCTGTACATCCTATTCTAATTTATTCAATTAAAATATATTCTAAAAAATTTAATTATCTAAAATTTTTGTCTGCTATTAACTATTTCACATTTTGCCTAATGACACATTTAATAGATTCCAAAACTATGATTCAAGACTCTCCAAAAGTCTAAATGTTATAAAGCTTTCAAATATCTAAATATCATACATATAACAATATAAAATATGGACATTTAAAATAGTTGTACTATTTTCTTTAACTAACAAAATATTTAGTATTGAAATTATATGTGTAAAACTGCTATAAAGTAACTTAGATGCATCTCACTCAAAACAATGGCATTTAATAATTACATTATAGTTAAAAGTCACACACAAGAGTTCACATTACCTGGGCACTTTCAAGTACAGACTGTTGGACAGATACCAGATTACTATGCTCCAATATTAAACTGATAGCTGCACTAAAAAATAGATATTATTCCAAGCACATTTGCAGAAAAATTGATGTTTGTTTTTTAAAAAGTGCAATTATATCTTAAAATTTCAATAGCTACTTAAAATCCTAAACTTGTTAATTTGGATCTTCCAGGCTGTCATATATACTGAAGCATTGAATTCTCTTAAGTAGGGTAACATGGATATAAATAAATTTATTCTTAGGTTTATTAAAAAGAAGAATCATGACTGATTTTCTGACAAAAATTTTATTGTTAGTGATTTGATTAATAGAAACCATGTGGTATTTTCTGCTTGGCAGAAGAATGAATTAAATTGGGACTTCATAATAAATATAAAGATCTGAAGACAAAAATTCAATAGTTGATAATAAGTCTTAAAAATTGATACATTAAAACTGCAAAAAATCATAATCAACATATATCTTTTTTAGATGCACTAAAAATAACATATGAATCTGAGAAATGGTATCACAATTTTATTAAATCCAACAAAGACAATCTCTTATATGATGACAATGATATTTTGAACAGGTGAAGGAATATTTTGATCATATTTAGAATAATGATATAAGAAATAAGATGACAACTTACAATGATATATCCATTTTATTTAATTTAGACATAGATATAGTGAAGGCAAAACAACTCTTCGTAATCTTAAAAATGGAAAGAATGTAGATCCTGATGAAATACCCAAACAGTTTTAAAATATATTTTAGCTTCAAAAATATTGGAATTTTTTTAGTAAAACAGGCAAAACTCACTATACGTATTGCCACACATAGCAAGCTAGATTAATCAATGGATGCCAAAAGGCTTGTGCATAAAATCCCCATCTAGTGCCTACTCATCCAATATTCCCAAACTAGTTTCTGGCTTGTGGCCTTCGTCAGTGAGGAGACTTGGATCTGAGAGCACTACACAAGCATAAGAGATGTTGGTCATGTGATGTTTATTGAATTTTTTTAATAATAATATATGGACCCATGAAATTGTGACAACTGATCTTAAGGATGCTTTTATTGTTTAAATTTTTTAAACAAAGGAAATAGATAAGATTACAATAATTATTGTGCAATATCATTATTATCCACTACAGCAAAGGTACTTTAAAGAATTTTGTAGAATAGTTTTGCTTCCAGTTATAAACGAATGGTTATCAAAGATTCCATGTGGTTTTAGAAAGTCAAGATGCACTACAGACCTAGTTTTTGTTGCCAGGCAGAGGCTAGAAAAGTGCCGAGATCAAAGAAGTGATTTGTATAGTGTTTTTTATTGATTTGGTCTAGGAATATAATTCAGTTAATAGGATAAATTTATAGGAATGTTTGAAATTAGTTGGTTATCTACCAAAATTTATTTATATTATAGTTTCAATATGATACAATATGAGGAAGTGATATTATTACAAGTGAAAAATTTGAAGCATTTGAAATGAAAACTGATGTTAAACAAGAATGTATACTTGTTCCAACATTGTTTTAATTTTTAAGATAATGGTTTATAGATGGCTTAATCAAGCAGAAATCAAGATATGATATAGGTTTGATGGTGGAATTTTTGACTTGAATCAATTAAAAAAAAACATGAACAACTTGTATTCTGGATTTATACTATATTGATTAATGTGCTATTTTTGTCCATTCAAAATATATTTAATGTTTTGACTGCAACATATAAAAAAGTTAGTTTATTAATTAATGTTAAAAAAAACTCAAGTTCTTTATGATCCAGTGATGGAAAAAAAATGCATAGCAACTTTTATTTTGGATGTTATTAACTTGCAAATGTAAAACAGTTTAAATATCTTGGTAGTTTTATAAATAAAAAGGTGGAATTAGATGCTGAGGTAAAATACAGACTCCAGTGTGCTGCTGCTATTTTTAAAAAGTTAAAAGATAGAATGTTTCATCAAAGGTAAATAATTACTATAACTAAGTTAGCTATATATGCAGCCATTTTTTTTTTTTCATATGTCAAATGCGTTGATCGGGAAAGGAAGCGAACCCAGGCCAACTGCTTGTAAGGTAGCTATGCTAACCACTAGGCCACCAACGCCTGACCATTATTTTAATTAATTTATTATACAAAAGTGAAACTTGGATATCCTATCAATACAATTTAAAGACATTAAAAAAATTTCATTCAAAAATAGTCCATAAAATTTTACATATATAATGGCAAGATGATAAAACCAATCAATATAATTTTCAACTTATTGAATATGATACTGTAGAATCCATTATTATAAAATCACATCTTCATTGAATAGGACATGTAAAATGAATAAATAATGTATAATTTACTAAAAGAATGTTTTATAGTGAACTTCAGTATGTTTTCATGGGGTAGATAGACCTTGTCCATGTTATAAGGATTACCTTAAAGATGTTCTGAAGAAGTGCAATGTCAACTGTTTCCACTGGGAAAATATAACAGAAAATAGAATGCATTGGAAAGCTACAATTAGATATGGTGCTGAAGTATTTCAGAAAGAAAAGTTTCTGCTAAAGAAATTAAAAGACAATATCAAGTAAATCTAAAAATGAGCATGCATGTTCTATAAGTGGATGCATTTGTGTTTCACAGATTGATCTATATAGCCATTGCAAAACTCATTTCTAGTTTTTTTTCTCTTTCTTTTTTTCTTTTAAATATTGATTTATGAATAGTTGTTTATTTATTACTATTATGTATAATAAAAAAATGACTGAATAGAAGAACTTAATTATTACTAATATTTATAACTGAATTAATCATCATTACTTTTTAATTCTCTTTCCATTTTTTTACTTTGGTTAGTACAGAACTCACACATTGTAAGCCTTATATAATATTGAGGGAGTAATTACGTAGCCGGGCTTGGCCGCTTGATGGCATTGTTGCTAAGATATTCTTGACTTCGTTTAAGGAGAAGCCACAATACATCACATCACATCAAATGTAACGTTCCCAGGCTGCTAGCAATTTTTTCTTTCTACTATGTCTTTAATTTTTTTTTTCTTACACAAACACATCTTTACAACTGATATAGTCAAACTTTTCTTATTTTTACAATAATTTTTTATTACATTTTATTTGTATTATCTTTTTTTTTTACTAAAATCTTGTTCTACCTTTTTAAAAAATAAAAACAAACCAAAATAACTTTTTCCTAACTTTTGTCTCAGTGACGACAAACTTTTTCTCAGCCACCACCCCCAAAATAAAATAACCCCAAAACTTTTGACTTTATCAATTTTCATTTTCTTTTTTTTTTCATTGATTTACGTCATAGAATCACAACCTTTTGTTTTGGAAACAGTTTTTTTCTACCTACTAACAAATTACAATAATAAAGATCTTTCTGCAGTATCTATGATAAATGGATTGTGTAAAACTATGTTTCCATTCTTTAGCCACACATATTCCATTTCTTATTCTAATCTTTTCTTTTCATTTTTACCTTTTATTCAATGTCTTTCTATCTTTTTTTTTCTTCTTCTTCTTTTGGAATTAGAATGCTATTGATAATGAAAGCTCAATTGATCCCATTCAAGTATGGGAAAGATTAAAAAATATAAGTGAATTTGTAGATTATAAATGGCATTTGATTCCATAAGTATTTCAATAGCGATTAAGATTTTGTAATATTAAAACACTGATTCAAGATATCAAATCTTGAAAAATATTTATCAGAATGCATTAACAGTGATAACACTACATAGTGATACCAAGGAAGTTAATATTAACAAGAGTGTATGACAGATTGATTTCATCTGTAAAACTTTTTACAGTAATTTTAAGATTAAGTATTTTATAGAATAAAAGGATAAATAAAGGGAATAAAAATAAATGAAGATTTCTTAAATTACCAAAATTTTGTATAAAATATGGTTTTTTTTTTTTTTCAAATAATCCTTCAAAACTTAAGGAAATGTTACATTAACTAACAAATGAAAGAAAAGAAGTAGAATGAAAGAATAAACCAAAATAATGTTCAATTGATTTTCAAAAAAAAAAAAAAAGAAAAGATAATAATGAATAAAAAAAAGTTCAAAACTAAATATTTTAATCAGATTATTAATATGGATAGAAACATAATGGATGAAATTAATCATAGCATGAAAATTGGATGGAGTGCTTTGATAGAAATAATAATATTAAAAGAAAATATGCCTATAAAAAAAGGTGTTTTTTTTTAATGTTTTATCACTACCTATTTATGGTAGTGAAACTTGAATTTTTAATAAAAGATCATATAGAGATTTCAGACTATTCAGTAAAGTATGTAGGTTAGGAGTAACTAGGGTTGATCAAAAACAAAGTATATGAATGAGAAAAAAATAAACAGATATCACTAATATTGAAGAAGCTGAAATGGAGTTGAATTGGACATACTGCTATAATAGATGATAATGGGCAACTACAATCATAAACTAGATTCCAAAAGATTATAAAAGACCCAGAAAAAGAATGTGTGAGATGGTATAAGGAAGTTTAGTTGAGTGATATAGATAAATTATGGATTAGAAAAACTGATTATATTTGGAGAGAACATCTTGTAAAGGCTTAATAATAATGATGACATATGAAGATACAAATATATCAACCAATATAATTTTGATTATTGAAATAATTAGAACAGTCAATATCAAAAATACTATAAATAAATAAATAAAAATCTAACAGACTGAAAAATAGCATGCAAATCTTCAATCAGGATTCAAATTTCCATCCAAGCTGATTCATTATTAGCATCAACCAATATCAAATTTCAAATAAAAAACAATGACAAAAGCCTAAATAGATTTACAATGTTCAATTTATAACGTAATCCATAAATATGTTTTAAAGATTCAAGTCAAAAACCTTAAAAATATTTCATAGCATCAAATCAAATCAGATAAGACAAAAATAATTATTTCATTATCAGCTTAAAATCCATTTTACAATAAATAATCCATGCAAATACAATTAACCAAGCAATGTAATATGTGAAAATAAATTATCTTTAAAAAAAGTTAGATTAGCAAATATCAAAAACTATACATAAATATGATTAAAAATCTACCTAATTGAAAAACAAGAAAGCTTTTACTCAATTCAAACTTTCACAAACAAATATGATTCACCAATATACATTACATAATGGTTATTTAAATTTTACATATATCTGTGTAGACTGTTTTTTGCAAAATGATTTTTAAGTTGAAAATGATTGTTTCTATTTTATATAATTAGATCTGCTATTATGGATTATGTTTGTTTAAATACTATTGAGACGCAACATACTTTAAATTTTACATTAAACATTAAATAAAACTCAATATGATTGCCATAATTATTATACTGATAATGACAATGACTACTATGTGCCTGATAAAACTGTGGAAAACACAAATTCAAATCCAATTTGAATTATTTTTCAGTGTGATGCTTAGCATTCAAAAAGGTTGTTTAAACTATTTGTTTAAATATTTATCATTATATATTACACATATATTTAAGTATGATCGATTTTTTTCATCAAAGATTGCTATTTAAAAGATCATAAATTTCTATAGATAGCACAAGCTAAAATTATTCAGTATTAATTGTTTACATATATATCACTTTATCCTGCCATTTTTACAAAAGTCATATGTATTTTAAGATATACAATATAAACCACTAAACATCACATGATCACTATCTCATACTAGCACAATAATTAATATTAATAGTGTTTTCAATTTCATTCTCATAGTTTTGTAGTTAAATAGAGTTAAAAGGTGGGTGCTGGAGGGTTGCATTAGATCCTAAGATCTAGGTGCAGTGCTCTCAGATCCAAGGCTCCTCACTGATGAAGGCCACAAGCCAGAAACTAGTCTGGGGATATTGGATGAGTAGGCATTAGATAGGGATTTTATGCACAAGCCTTCTGGCATCCATTGATTGCTCTTGTTAGCACAAGATGGCACTACTATATGGAGAGTGTTGTTTTGTTTTGAATTGATATACAATATAATAATTAAATCTAGTGATTGTAAGTTATAAGAGCTCATACTTTATATATTATACTCTATACTAGCTGTGATGGACTCTAATCATTATAATGAGTCTATGTAAAGGCAGACTGAGATGACAGATAACAAACATCCTTCTGGGATGCTCATGAAAATTGTAAGTAATAGTTTTCCATTGCTTGCTCCTTCAGCAATAACTATATTCACAAGGACAGTTTATAAAATGGATACTTAGAATAAGTACATTAAAGCAGTTTAATAAATTCTATGCTGTGTTTGTAATATATACTGTAAATATAAAGTACATTACCTTTAATTAAATAAACTCAACCCTCATTCACTGCAATCAAGTCCTTAATATAATTAAAATTTCTATTATTAGTAAGTGTAAAAAATTTTTATATAAAATTTAACTTTTTGTTATTATCTTATCATATATATAAATCTTTGTTTTATAATACACTATTTATAAAAAAAAAAAAAAACTATTTTTAATTTTTTGTAGTTGAAACATCATGTGACAACAGAACTTGACAATTTCTAAATCTTTTTTAATTGAAAACCCAATTGGAAATAATTCAAATGATAATAAAAATGTATAATAGGTATTAAAAATATTTCCAAGAACACAAGAATTCTTTCTACAGATATAATGCATTTTAATCTGTTTAGAATTACACTTTTTTCACCTTAGTTAAATAGCTTGTAGCTTCTGTCTAGTGGTTTATGGTTAATGTTGCTTTACTTATAATTAAAAAATAAGAACAGTAGTCATAATTAAATTAAACATTATTTAAGCTATTATAATCTAAGAATAATATCCAAAAAATGTTTTATGAATCTAAATCAACTTTTTTTTTTTTTAAAAAAAAAAAAAAAAGAATACTTGATAAATATAAAATTATTTAGCATTTATCTTACTAATAGCATCATATTAAACTTCAAGAGTTTATTATTTAGAGTTCAAGATTTAGCATGATTCTTGAGTTCCTGAATCGATAACTCTACTATATTAAATCTGCAAGATAATATCATATTAATGATGGAAAATAACTTCAAATTTGCCTATTAAAATAATAAAAAAGCATTCAATATCACATTTTAATTATTTTCAACATAGATTACATATAAAGAATATATCTGCATTTATAGATATTAAAATTTAAAAATATTTTCATAGACATATTATCATATGATATTTGATGAAACAGGAGGTAGATTAAGTGAATATCTTTTAGCCTAGCATTAATGATTAAGATTATCTAATTAATCAGTTAGTAAATTTATTTCTATTGGTAGTTTTTTTCTTTATTCATATTTTATACTTGAATCTTTCAACTATTGTCAATTCTATTTCAACTAATGTTTAAAACAACTACGATATTATGTAATTAAAATAACTATGAAGTAATTATTAATTGGAAAACTTTGAATTCCCCTCCCCAATCCCAAATAAATATCAATAATAATTGATATTGATTATTAAAATAATTATTATTAATAATTTATATATTACTAAAAAAAATCAACAAATTATCTAAACTTTTTTTACATTTTTTAATATATGTTTTCTTTTTTCCTTTTTCATGTAGTGTATTTTAAATTTATTCTGTCAACTAATATATTTAATACTAATTAAAAAAATTAATTTTAATTTCTTAGCATAGATATATGATTTAATTTTTCTCTTAAAATATCTTAAAAATACTATTGGTAAGTGAAATATAAAATTGTTTAAAGAAAATATTAAATCTATAAGCAGTAGAGAAATTTAAGTTATTTTTAAAATGTAGATATATAAAGTAATCATATAATAACCAGCAATTAAGATATAAATGATAGACAATGAATTATTTCTGAATAATAACATTTGCAAGTTATGTTAAAATTGTAAATTTATTTTTAGAGCCATATTTAAATACAGGTTTATGGTGAGTCCTCAGTTTCTGAAAGTCAAAATTCATTGTCCTTTATTATTCTGTAAAACAGTAAGAAACCTACACAAATTAAGAAAAGAACTACATTTCAGTTTCTCTCAGAGTATGAATATCACCAGATTGCTCTTTGCTCAACAATTTATTTTAATGTCCTAGCATCAGAAATGCTAGAATATACCGTCACACTACACTGCACAAGACTGTTATTAGAATTAAAAAAAGCAAAATGTTATCTTTATTTTTGAAAAGATTTTTATTTAAATTACTAATTAATATAAGTAAGAGTCTTATATGATATAAAATCGGTCCTGCTTATCGTTAAAGTCAATCATATGTATAATTTAAATATTGAATACTGGGCATCTGAAATAATAAAAATTATTTAGATATCTGATTTGATTTTTTTTTTAAAAATTTTAAAATCACAAATTTATTAAGAAACATTATATATAAAAATATGCCCACATTTCTTCTAGAAGAGGTTCATAAGTGATAATTTGGCTGTTAATATAATAAGAAAAAAATTTGAACTATAAATAAAAATTTAATTATGTGCTGACTTTTGATAAATTTGTTTTGATTCAATTTGTCAAAATAAAATATTAAAAAAATAAATTAATTTATCTTTGCTATTCTTTTTTGTTTGTTTATTTTAACAGCCAGCAAACTAATTGATTTAATTTATTTACAAAAGCGTTTATAAGCCACTGAAAAGGAGATTCAGAATACATTCCAAAAATAGAAACTAGTAAATGTGCGTAATCTTTAATAGGAGTAGGATGAAACTTACCATCCTATTATTTGAACACCAAAAACTACTAATCTAGATTCAAACTGTGTTTATCATTATTCAGAAAATGAAATATTCTTCTTTCCTAAATAAGCATAAAGACTGAAATGATTGTTTCATAAGACTATGACTTTAAATAAATATCTAATCCTATGAAATATAAATAAAGATTAATTAAAAAGCCTCTTGGCATTATAACTCCAGGAAACCCAATGAAAAGAATTGCTTTAGTATCAATTTCCCAAACATGATGGCAAATACCATATGATTAATGTTCAAAAGCTTTTAAAGTTTTGAAATATAATAGTATTATGTTTTAATACAATTATTTACACAAAAACAACCTATTATGCATCTCAGATTTTAATATTGTAAGTCACTGGAAAATAATTCAGGTTTCTGTTTGACACTAACAATTCTGAATATTATAATTTTTCTTATCTCAACTTGGATTATAATAGTACTCAGCATAACTATAACAATATTTATATAATTTAACACTTCATTAAGCTATGTTTGTTGTCTAATCACTAAAACTATGTATTTGAATTCATATACACATATGTAGCACAAAAATATAGTGTAATCAATCCATTAGAAATGAAGATTTTTGTATAATGGCAGAACTCAAAAAATTGAATAATAAATACCATGGCTTGCACAAAAAAAAATAGCATTTTATATAAATATGATTATGAATTTAAGTATCAAATAATTAAAAAAACACCCAATAAACTATATAATAATAAGAAAAAAATTATGAAGATAACGAAATTTTGCTCAAGAAAAAAAAAGTTTCTAAAAGGATCATAATTTATTTTTGGAAAAATAGAAAATAAATAAAAAAAATATAGAAAAATAATTAGAAATAAAACAAAAAAAGTAAATAAAAAAAGGAGAAAATAAAAATTACATTAAAAAAAAAAGGAATATAAAAAGACAAACTAAAATTAGACAAGATAAATAGAAATAATATATTTTCTATATGTAACTCATATTGGGAGGAGGGGGTTGTACAATAAAAAAATTGTAAATCATGATAGATAAAAAGAGATATTTAGGTCTTTAGATGAAGAAAAGACATATGATAAAAAAAAAAAATTATTAAAAAAAAATTATCGATTGGAAATTATGATTATTAATGAGTAAAATGGTACTAATTCTTTGTTTACTAATAAAATTATCTTTAAACAAATAATGGCATCAAAGTAAAATAGTATTTAAATAGCATTCTTTTTATAGAGGAATGGCTCTTTTTACAGAAGAGAAACTAGATTGAATATAGAAAAGGGAAAAAATGCATAGAGGAAATAGTGAATTATATATAAATAGAAGTTAAAATCAATAATAAAATGGAATGTACATTGAATTGTGAAAAGAAAAAAAGGATGGGGGCAAATCATAAAATTACCATAATTTGCAAATAACAAATACAATGTATTCAAAATATATAAACATTACCTGTGAATATTGTTTGGATCTGCCATATGGATTAGTAATTCAGGGTCTTGCAACATTGCTAAAGTGA
Source organism: Epiperipatus broadwayi (assembly GCA_028023455.1). Classification (NCBI taxonomy): domain Eukaryota; kingdom Metazoa; phylum Onychophora; class Udeonychophora; order Euonychophora; family Peripatidae; genus Epiperipatus; species Epiperipatus broadwayi. Next base: position 9,923,817 of record JAQFVV010000032.1, read on the forward strand.
AAATAAGAAATATTAAAATATGATTTTGTAAGAATAAATTTGTTAACTTGATATTAATTTAGAATTTGCCCAATCAATAAACATTGGCCTCTGTCAAAGAAATAAAAATTCTTTTTATTGATATAATTCAGATTATATAAATTTTTTTTTAAAAAAAAACATGTTTGTTTTAAAGTAATGTTTTTATCACAAAAATAAATAAAAAGCATTTTTAAACTATACACGTAAACTAAAATGTAGCTGTTTGTCATATTAGTGTTCATATAATGAATAAATGCATTAAATGAATATGGTTTGTATCAATATTTTTATTAATGACTGTATCGTTAGTAGACGCTCATCAACTAATATCAATCTAACAACTCTTTAAAAAAAAAAAAAATCAGATTTGTTTAATTTTACCATATCATTCTATTATACCTTCAGCCAAATCATTCTAATAAAAGCAATTGATATAACCATTACAGTATAAAAGATCTGATTCCATCATAAAAACTAAGGTTTAATTTCCATATTATTTTATTTTTATAAAATTTATTATTCCTCAATCACTTCATATACCTAATTCAAAAATGTGCTCTTACAAATGTAAAGTCAATATTATCATCCTGACAAGATGAAGAACATATATAATAATCTTAAGATTTTGCCATTATATTTTCAGAATATCATGGATTAATGTTAAATTTTTCTAGCATCAATATGTTATGTTGAAAGTAGGCTACATCTCATTTTTGTAAATAATTACTTTAGCTGAATTGTTTTAAGAAAATGCAGCAGCTCAACAACCAGCACCGCATCTCATCATTCAAGTCTGCTCTCCTATTTAAAAAGCTATTAAGATATTTAAAATAATATGCACATTCAAATCAATAAACATTTTCAAAAATTAAAGATACATCTACCACTGATTGTTTAAACACAAGATATAAACTGCATTTAAAACATTAAAAACATTTTATAGCACATCCTCTAAATTGTGAACAGTAGCTCATTCATTAGGATACTGTAAATATAGAAACGAAAAAAATGAAGTTCTTATTTTTGATTATAATTCATTCAAATTAAAAATCCTTCTATCAAATCTATATTTACCTTAATGCTTACTTTGTGAAGCTGCCTATAAATTATTTTAAGACGAGTCATAAATTTGGACAAAGTAGGAGTTAGTACAAAACTCTGTTTATCATTAGTTTTTAAAATAACTGTCTCAGATTTTCTATTACCAATAATATTTCTTATGCCAACAAGTAGTTATTATATATGAATAACTTTGTGCTAGCTATTTTCAAATATTACCGCAATTCTTGTCAATTAATTAAGCCAAATGCTTTGATCAAATTGATTAAGAGCAATATATAAATCATATTTTTGTTCACTCCACTTTTCTTGTATTTATCTACTATATAAACTTCCTAACTATAAATTGCAATGAGTTTTTGATAAAAGTACTAAATGCTATAATAGATAACAATGCTAACGCACAGTATTGCCTATGAAATTTTTTCCCAGTATTTTTAGTTTTATAAATTGGAAAAAGAAAAGCATTCTTAATATCAAATGGTCCAACTTCAAGGAAATATGTATTTGTAAAAATAGTTTTAAAACTAATATTTCATCATATTTTAAAACTTCTTCAGGTATGCTAGATCCATAGCCTTTCCATTTTCAGGATTATAATGTATTTTGTCAAGGTGAAAATCTCAATCCAAATCTAAACAAGTCAATAAGATATAAATAAATCATTAAATGTAATCATTTCAATTCTTTTATATCATTATTAAAAAGATAGTCAAAATACCCTATAATCTCCATCTGTATAAAATCATTAAATAGTTTCATCCACTAATTTAAAAGAATTATGATATTATGTGTCAGGTCTATGTGTTGCTTTCAATATGTCAAAAAAAAAAAAAAATAGTGACTATGATTATAACAATGACTATTTCTTTTCTAATATTTATTCAGTGAATTTCAGCCTTTGAATTTTCATATTGCTCATAATATCCACAGTTATTTTATTATTCAGTCTAGCAAGAGAATTCAACATTTCTTTTTAGTTAAATAATTAGGAATGCAATCACTATCAAAAAAATTCAGTCATGATTTTCTTACTAGTATCCACTATATTGTAAGAGATGGCTTACAACTAGCCTACACACCTGTCCCAATTTCTTTCAGAATGTTTGAATCCAGACCAAGTGGTAGGCAAATAAAATATCCTACATACTTGCTTATATCAAAGTAGTATATACATATATAAACATACATATAGACTGATATGTTTGAGAAATTAATTCTTTTTTTATCTATTGTGAGAAAGCAAACAAATTTGCTATTCACATGAAATATATATATGCATGTAAACTAATATGTTTGTCTATTGGTAGAAATTAATTGTTTTTCTTTTATTCATTTAATATTATTAATTAAAATACTAAGTGATTGACTTATAAGATGGACATAATCAAAGATTAAAATTTATATGAGGTTAAAATTGTTGTTAAATGATAGAGTTTGGAATAATGAAGATTAAATAATAAGAATAAGAATAATATATTATAATTTGATTTTTTTAAAATTAAATTGTAACAATAGGTTTTAATTAGCGCAAGGAAAGCAACGCAGCGTCTCTTTTTACTTTTTATTAAAGGGCAGAACTGGTCAGACATAAAAATGAAAAGTATTTTATTTTAAAAGTAATTTAAAGTTGTTTTTTTTAACTTGGATTGAAGAAAACTTGAAAGTTAAACTTTAAATTATAGTTAGCAAGAAACTAATGAAATAATTTATTCTGCAAACTGGAATTCATTATTATATAAATGATGGAAAAGAAATCTGAAACTACTAAAAATTAACCATTTCTTCAAGCTAGTTTAATATATATATATATATGTATTGAAGCCACATCATAAATAAAAGCTTATAATAAAGGAATCTTTACAATGTATTCGGGGTAAAAAAAAAACAGTACTGTGGGATTTTCCTAAAGCTGGCTTCAAGGTCATTATGGAGTTTGTGAAAATATGAAATTATAAAATTTCACAATCAAAATGTCTATCTCAAGAACGCTGGTGTACAGCCATCTTCCATGGATTTATATACGGTCAGGAGAGATATTTCATATACGTTTGTTTCAATCAAGGAGCATGAAATATATAAATAACAAGAGAGTTGGTGAATAAGAACGTTAGCCATGGATATTGACATTTTTTTGGACTGAATGCTTGCTTTACTCAAGATAAATTATATATTTGATTCACGTGATGATTTTTTTTTTGCTTTTGTCATTTTTTATTTGAAAGTTATATATTGTAAATTTTTTTTATTGTGTATTTAAAATTCATTTTTCAAATTCGATCACCTGCAATTTATAAGTAGAACCAGTGGATGGATAAATGTCATATTGATTTAAATAAAAAAAGGAATCCTCTTCAATTAATATGTATTATTTTTTTTTTAATAAAAGTAAATTTTCAGATTCCTCTAGAATTCCACATTAATCCATCAAGGTGACCTCATCTCAAGTAAGGTTTTTCATATATTTAACATTAAGACAAAACTTTAGGACAACACGACTAGATAGATAATCTACTAATAAGTTTTAATAATATTTACTTGTAATTTTGTTTTTATTTCTGAATGCATAATTAACCCACCGAGTAAATGGTCTTTATCGTATCTGTCATTAATTTCTACTAGGACTTACACACACAAATAAATGGGCTATATATATATATTTTAATAAAAAAAATAGTTATAATTATAATATCTTTACCCTAGCCTAAAAATATCATTTTAATAATTACATCAATGGGTTAGTTTTATAATTAGTGAACTCACTTTGCTTTTCTTATTTTATGTATATATTTAATAAATTATATAGTATAATTTTGTATATTATATACTTCAAATTATTTTGTTTCTGTTGTATGAAGCCATAAAGATGATAGAGAAACCATTCTTGATAACCGAATATTTATCTATTTTATTATTTTTTGTTTGTAAATATTTATTTTATATGCTGTTAATAAATAAAGTTGTTTAAATCAATCTGATCTCTGTTTGAGCATCACCATCATTACTGTGCATTGATACCATTAGATGTTTGATCATCATCGTGTATTGCTCTTATAAAGAATTGATCATCATCAGTATTTTTCTATATTTATGCTTAAATATAGGCATATTTGGTTTATAGTTGAGTAGGTCCATCCCTGAAGAGAGCTGACTGCAAGAACTCCCTGAGTTCAAATTCCGTGGTGTAATGGGGCCTAAAAAGGGAGGAGTAATAAATAAGCACTGGTCTAAGTTACATTGAAATATTTTAAGGTAATTATAAGTTAGTATATTGAAGATAGATGTGACTTGGAACTAGGCATTTCATTGTGACATCTTTAGCATCCTATTCGAAGGCCTAGGTCTGACAGTAGTGAGATGCATTCCCTTTGTTAGATGCCATTCTTGATTCTGTAACATCTGACGCACCCAAATGTGTCATTGAATCATAAATTTTGGATATGACATGTTGTAGGTTGGTTGACACATTTCATCCAAATCATCCAACTACTTAGTCATATTCGCGTCATCGTATGGTGTACCCTGCGGTTCCGGTATATCTGGCACCATCAACTTTGGGGTAGCGGGTTCCGTTATAATATAGTTCTTAAAAGAATGTTATGTCTTAGTTTCATAACTAGTTTAAAATTCCAAATTGAAAATTTTAGTATCTGACAGGTATTGAAGTTTAGCATTAAAAACAGTTGTTTCTAAAGAATGACTAGGAAATCATTCTACCAAAGTGTTTGAGATATGATCTACTTTTTAATATTAATTTACCTTTAAAAGGTAAACCATGGGTTTTGCTTTCATAGGAGAATTATCCCTCTCTCCCAAATGATGAAAGAAGCATCATATTTCAATCACTTTTTTTTTTACTTTTAACCAGCATACTGACTCTCATCTGATGAGATTCTCATCAAACATCAAGTAATAGATAGAGACCTATTTATCAACCAGTACTGGATGTCTAGCTGAATTAATTACGAGTAGCTATTTGGAATATATGTATATATCTTAAGTCTATTTGTGATATAAAAAAATTTTTCAAAGCTGAACTGGCTTGAATTTGAACATCAAATATGGGTATGTTATGTGGATGGACTAACAACTGCATTAACACGTCTTATGTATTTTAATCTTGGAGCATACTCATTTACAATCTGACCAAGAATCTGCATGTATAAAAGCTCATGTAATAACAACTTTTACATTTTGATTCTTAATTAAAATATAATACATAAAAATATAGATTTATCCAATTACCTCTTTTATGTTTGACTGAAAGATTGCGATAATGGCATTTTCATTATCATCATCAACCATTATCAATCCACTGCATGATGAAAGTCTCTCCAAGTTCAATCCATCTTCTCCGATCTTTAGCTTCTCTTCTCCACACCCCTGCACACTTTTTCATCTCATCCATCTCACATGTGGTCTCTTTCTAGGTCTTTTCAATCTCTTGGAATACAGTTTAAGATTTCAATTGTCCACCTATTATCATCTCTTTTCTAGCAATATGTCCAGCCCAACTCCACTTCAATCTTTTAATTTTTTTCAAAGAGGTCAGTAACACCTTACCCATACATTGCATTTTCGATCTCTTCTTGTTATTCACAGCATGCATCTCTCCATACGTCTTTGAGGGGTCTGAAGTCTCTGTATTGCTCTTCTATTAAGTGTCCAAGTCTCAGATCCATAAGAACTAGCAAAACCCATTTGTTAAAAAGTTTCCTTTTCAAACACATAGGCATATTTCCTTTTAGTATCAAGTTATTTCTACCAAAAGCACTCCAACTAAGTTTAATTCTACGATTAATTTCATCTATTATGTTTCCATCTGTATTAATAATCTGACCAAGGTATTTGTAACTGTTAACTTCTATTTCATCATAATCAATCTTTATTTTCATATTTTGAGTAAATCGATTAAACATTACTTTAGTCTTTTTAACATTTATCTTTAGTCCTACTTTCATCTGATAACTCCTGCAACATTTCCTGCAGCTCTGAAGCATTATTTGCAAAAACAACTACATCCATCTGCAAAATCTAAATGACTTAAATAATTTCCATTTACTTTCACTCCTTTAGTTTCCAATTTTAATCCACAAAATACTTCTTGCAGCACTGCTGTAAAAAGTTTTGGAGATATGGAGTCACCTTGTCTTACACCCTTCTCAATGATGACTTTCCCAGTATCATTATGTAATCTAATTATTGCGGTTGTATTTTTATAAATATTCTTTAAAATATGACAATATTCTGGATTTACACCTTGATGATCCAATGCTTTAGTCACTGAAGAAATGTTTATAGAATCAAATGCCTTTTCATAATCTACAAATACAAAACCTAATGGCAACTTATATTCATTTGTCCTTTCTATAACTTCTCTCAATACCTGGATATGATCTACTGTACTAAAACCACTTTTAAATCCAGCTTGTTCTCTTGATTGGTGGAAATACAATGTTCTCTTTAGACGAGTTGTAATTATCTTGGTAAAAATTTTGTATAAAACTGATAAAAGGCTGATAGGTCTGTAATTTCTAATATCTTCTTTAAATATTAACATTCTTACTGCATTATTCCAATCATCTGATACATCTTTATCATTTAGACATTTGGCATATAACTTTGCTAAAAAAATTTCTATTTCTTCACCTGCTTCTTTTAATATATCAATTATAATTCCATCATTACCTGGAGCCTTTCCTTTCTTCACATTTAATTGCATATCTCACTTCTTCATTTAAAATTCTGGGCAAGTCGGAAGATGTAAGAGATATAGGAGTTACTTGTTCTTTATTACTATATAATTCTTGATAAAAGTCTTCTACCCATTTCATGATGTAATCTCTTTTTAGTAATAATTCCATCTTTTTTTCTTATTGCAGATATATAATTTCCTACCAATATCAAAATGTTGTTTTACATTCTTGAGACATTTTTTTAAATGACATTTTATTTGTAATTATATAATGGACTATTTCTATCATCTAGTTTCAAATGTTAAAAGTTTTTAAATAAATTCAAACTATATTTAAACTTTTTAAATACATTCAACTGTTAGAAATACCAGACATCTTAAACAGATGACAAAAAGAAATATCAAAAGAAAAACAAATTATAGGTACTGTAGTGTATCCATATATACCAGAGATAGTAGACAAACTACAGAGAATCTGCAATCAAGATAATTTCAGAACAGCTTTCCAAAGCCATAGCATACTGTGAGAAATCCAAACCTCTACAAAACTTGAAATGTTTGAAAAACAAAACAGCATCTGTGAAATACTATGTGAATTTGAAAAAATATACATCGAGGAAAACAGTTACTCCTAAAAAATAATTAAAGGAGCACAAAATAATGATTAGAGGAGGGAAACCCAGATGTGTTTAAAGCAGTAGCAGATCATGCATATACTAATAAATATATGTTTGATTGGGAAGAAACAAGAATACAGCAAGGAAAAGTAAAAAGAAGAAAATTTACACATTTTGTAAGTAATTCTATAAGATAACCTAATGTGATAATCTATCATATTTAAAAAGTATTATTAATAATCCCCTTAAGAAAAAAGTGAAGAATCAAGAGTACAAAAATGTCTACAAATTGTTGACCTTGCTAAAATATTCTAGTTGTCTAGAGGCTCACTTTAAATTCAATATTTACAAATCTAGAGGTCATTGCTTTGATTCCCATACTAGTTTTATCACTAGTAGACCATTTAAAACATATTATATACTAATCTGTATATTGATGCTAATAGTTGAATGTATTTAAAAAGTTTCAATAGTGTTTAAATTTTCATAAAAAAACATTTAACAATTAAAGCTAAATGATTGAAATAGTCTAATTCTAAATAAAGCGTTCATAATAATCAATCTATGTCATGTACAAAAATTCAGTGATAAACAAACATTCAATTTTGAACTACAATTTACTGTTTCTACAAATATGAGCATTAAAAAAATGATTAGTCATAAAAGAAATATTTTTCAAAATTTTCTAAATCAAACATTGGAGTATAAACAGTAAGAAAATGAGTTTAGACATTACTGCACAAAAATAATTTTTAATATCATTAGTCCATTATTTTTACTTGATAATCTGCCTTTTCAAAAAAAAAAACAAGAACAATGTACTTGTTCAATTAAACTTTCTTACTTTTCAAAATGAGTTTCAATAAAAGCAATAATCCTGATAGCTCCTTGGCTGCAAGTGCTCTCTTACATTCAATCACTTCACGCATCAAAAAAAGTTTCACATGCCACTATATACTTATATTTTTTAAAAAATTAATGACTTATCTTAACTATCATTATTACCTGAATTTAACTATATTTCCATTGCTAACTAATCCTATCACTTGAAATGAAAAATCTGCCAGATATGACAATTTAGACAGATTTCAAAAGACATATCATTTTGACAACATCTTTTCCAGAACTTTCCATATTTTTACATGCCTTAAAGAGAGACTTGCACAATCAGATAATCATTTGATAAATAAAACTTTTGTTTCAAATGATTCATTGTTTGTACACCCTTCAGTAAAATCATACTAGAAGATTTAGTCTGCTAAATCTGCTCCATAAATGCTTTTTTTTGTTTGCGAGTTTTGCATATTTTACAAACTCATATAGACTTGTATATAAAAACAAAACAAAAATCCAGTCTAACGATATAATTCACAACTGGTACATAATGCAGATATAGATTTTTCAAAAATTATATACTGTTTTGGATACATGCAGCCATTTTTGTCTCTTATATGTGTTCTATTTAATATTCTCTCTATTTTTTAATTTTTTTCATTTCATCTTCATATCAATGATCTTCTATCAGAATATAATTATGATAATTAGATTGTGCATTTATGCAAACCACTTTCTCATTTCCTTTAATTTCATGTATAGCAAGCAATTCTGACTGCAATTTTTTTTTATTTCTTTTTGATGTATTTATTATTAAATAACTAAACTTTATCACTAATCAACAGCTATTTAAAACCAACACAATAACTAAACTAATTTTATAATGCCCAGGTATTATTATTAAGAATTATTAATTAAACCTGTTCTAAATCCAATTCTTTATTAATCAGTTTTTTATAGTTCCTTAAAAGTATATCATCATATGCACCAATATATTATTAGCATATATAATAATAATCAGAAAATAATAATAAATTCTTTATAACAGCTATATAAATGTCAATAATAATTTTATATAACTGTTATAAAGAATTTATTATTATTTTCTGATTATTATTTTATGGAAGAACAATATAAAATTTTTTATTCTTTTCCAATTTTGATGATATTAGCATATATTGTATATATAATTAACAAATTCATTTAGTATACTGAATGTTTACTATAGTAAATAGAGGATTTGAACTTGGGATTTTCAGTCTATACTCATCTTCCACTCCATCTCAAACAACCAATACACATGGCCACACACATGAAAAAAAGTTAAATATAAGCTGAGCATTGATTGTATATATGTGTGAGAGACTATGATCTGGCCAACTGAATGCAGGTTCTGCACAAAATACATACATTGGGAATCATTTATTTTTTTCACATGTGTGTGGTCATGTATATCAATAATTTAAGATGGAGTGTAGGATAAATATAGACTAAAAGTTCTAAGTGCAAATCCATCTACTTCATATATATATATATATGAAGTATCACAATAATTTACAGAAAAATTTAAAAGTTAAAATATACATATATATTGCTTTAAAAATACTTATTATACTAAATTAATTCAAAAATGAAAACACTTCTAAGAATATTTATGGATGCTTTCTATCAATAAAATTAAATTTCATTATTGTATCTTTGAAAATGTAAATGGATCCTGAAAAATCAAAGGTTTTGTAAAAGGAACACCACTAAAGAACTTTCATTTATAACTATGTCCAAAGATTGCTGTGAATATAAAATAAAATAGTTTACTTCCTCATCATTATATATAAATATGTAACTAAGTGTCAGAAGAAAGGCAAGTGTTGGACATGTAGTTAGACACAAATCATTTAATGTGAAAAAAATTCTATTTAATAAGTTCTTACATATGAATGTTACAAAAAGAAGCATTACTAAAGCATTCATCACCAAGAAATAATTATCTTTAATAGATTCCTCTATTTTTGTTTTTAAAAGTGATTTATTATATCTTCAATACTATATCCTAAATTACTAAAATTGGATGAAATAATAGGAATGCTTATCATATTGGCATTATACTGTGTATTTTTGATGTCATGTAACATAGAATTGAAAATAACTAGTGGATGATTCACATTTAAGCAAAAAGTGATGGCCAGAAAGCTGATATCAATTTTCATAATTTCTTAAGAAAAAATATCAGATTTATAGGAGTTTTAAAAAAAAGTTGAATTGTTGGCATACAATTAATTGAAGTATCAATATCCAAAATTGCTAAACTATTTAAGGTTTAAAAATTAACAGTTTATGAACATTATTAAGGACTATGTATTTAAAAACAACAACAAAAAAAACAATATGTCACCATAGCCAAGGAAATCATTGCACAAGCCAACAAGCATGTAAATACTTCAGTGTCAACTAAAATATTTCATACTGAATTTTATAAGCAGAATATGTATGGCCAGACATCATTTTAAGACCATTATTTTTGATGCGAATAAATATTGAAACATTGGTGTCATAAAAAAGAAAAAAAAGAATAGTTAATTGTTTGAGAAGATATGTAATGATTGAACACCAGAAGTGATATAGTTTTGACAAAGAAACTTTTAACTCTCAAGTACATTACTCTCCCATTGCACTTAATTGCATAGAACAATAGAATCAATGATGGATGAAAAAAAAAATTGCATCTATTAGTAGCAAAAGAAAGCTTATATAATTCCCAACTGGGAAATATGTTGATGGAATTGTTAAAAATATATATATAAAAAAATTAAAACAGTTATATATCAGTATTCTATCTAGATGAATCAGTTGTAAATTATATAAACATTTATTTTTCATCATTATTTTAAGATAACATTCATGATGCAGTTAAATAATTTTTCTTACACTGTCTTATTTTTAAGTAGCAAATGTAAACATTTACAATTAATAGATATCAGATGTTTTTCAGACTAATTTTTGGTCATTACCATCCTCAATAGTGAACACTATTTGCATTATAGCCATTCAATAGACACCTTTTTTCTATTAGGGCATTCAAGCTAATGCCTTGAATTTTAAAATAGTTTTGAATCCAAATAATACTTGCCTGTATAGCCTTACCCTTATCAATTTTTAAACTAAATTTTGTGCTTATAAATAAGATATAAATATATAAATATTTCCGAGGTATACTGCAATCTAAAATAAATGTTAGATATCAAATCACCTCAAACATTAAGAAATTTTCAGCTATGCTCTCTGTGAATAAATATATTAGGTGACCATATCTCAAAACAGCCAATTCAAACCTTTTTGAATTAGTTATTTTGGGATGCAGGCTCTAATATGATTATTCACAGAGTTTGAGGGAAAGAGAGAAGATGAAGTATTAGATATTTTGGTACTTTATAGAAAATATGACTATTATAAAAATGTGGATATATATTGATATAGATAAACTTATTAAAATTAATCACTTGAAAATTACTTATATTATTAATGGACCAAAATAATAATATGCTGCAAATATGTATATATATATGATTTAATGAAGTTATTGAACACTGTTACTTTTTCCAAAATAAATAAAAAACCTCAAAACAAATAAAAACAATAACAAAAAATTATTAATCATATTTTATAAAAAAAATCATTAAAAATAGTATAGCAATATGGAGGAATTTTTTGAGATGAGCATTGAAACCTAAACAAATATATGAGCTAGCAAACACAAATACATTTTTAAACATAATTATGTACATGACCATAGGTTGACACAACACTTGTAGTGTCATGAGTATAAATCTTACTAAACAATAAATGATATCTGTATCTGCACACTTTGATACACAGACTGATGCTCACCACATTGGTAATGATATATATATATATATATACAATCCTCATTTGCAATGATAATCAAATAAAGTATTTTTCACACTTAAATAGTTTGTAATTAAATTTTATAAAAATCCAGATTTTATTTCTGATCATTGTTATCCCTCAAAAGAAATAAAGACAACATTGAGAAAGGATCTATCTGCCATTAACAGTTTTTATTTGATATGAATGACTTAGAGAAGCACTTCTTTAGTTTAGAAGACTATCCTGCAGGTCTAGGTTTGAATGCCTCCCAGGTTTTATTAAATTTCCATTGTTTAGCACAGATTCCTAATGCAAAGGATCAAACAACTAATATATTATGTCACACAAACATATTAAACTAATTTTAACAATCAAAAAATTATAGAATGCAAAGTAAAAAATTGAAATAGATCAGGTTTAAGCTTATCAACTGCTTTATTAAGTTAATATATCAATAACAAATATAAACCAAATTTTTCACAATAGTCAATTTCAGAAAAAATTGATATCAAAATAAAACATTTAATCAGTTACTTTATAAATATAATATTATTTTGGTCTGCACTCGGAGAGGGATATTTATAAAATTTATATATTATGTAAACAGATAAAATAAAAAAATTAAATTTAATGTTTACATGAATAAATAATGAAAGAGAGAAAAAAAATATATTATGGTCTTCATACAAATAAAAGAAACTAAAAAAAAAAAAAAATCTTTCTGTTAACTACAATTGTTTGTGCAAACAAATAATTAAAATTTCTCAGGTATCTCTTTATAAATAAATATAAGCATAAATGTCTCTCTATTCTTGAATGCAGGAATTTTTTTAAAGTTTCACAAACAATTCAGAGTTTACTTGCATGAGGATGATGAATTAGAATACTTTTTCTATAACTTTGATCCTTACTAAGTTACACATATTCTGGTAATTAAGAAGAGAACTTCTGGGCCAAGTCAATATATTTCTGAAGTGAAAAGCAATAGAATATTCTGTATTCCATGTCAGGGTCAGAACAGAAACTTCTCTCTTCTAGACATCAGCAAATAACAAAAAGACAGATGCATTTTTGGAATGCTATTAACCAGATGTATAGACCAATTTAATTAATTATTGCTTCAATGGAATATACTTAAGAAGTACAGTCTGCATTGACATTCAGCTGGATCATCTTAACACGTAAATGGATTCACTGTATCAAACAGCTACTAAACAATATAGGAATCGTATTTCTCATTTGGTTTAACTTTTAAAATAAATCTCTAAAACTTTTAGTTCACAAGAATGTTTCAAGTCATACATATTATATATTTTTAAGCCCTTTTTATTGTTTTGTAGGAATCTTTTTAAAAATATTTTTACTTTAAAACATATTCTCCTTAACTTGGATATTAATCTGCTCATGCATTCAGAATATTTTTTTCAAAACATTGCATGCTCTTAGCATAACATTAGCTATAACTACTCTGAAAACAACTTTAACCAAATCAATTAACTAATGATTTCATAACAAAATTTGACTTCAAAATATTAAATATGTTCAAGCTGCAATCTCTGCATTCATATACTCTAAGATACTCATTTGATTTATACAAAACTTCTAAAAAATTGGTACCATTACTATCAGTATAACAACAATAAAATATTTGATCTTCAGAAATATTAGCAAATTCACCACTTCCTTTATTTTGCTGTAATATCTTATATAAATACAATTTATCCACCACTGTTGACACTTTTTAGCAAAAACCTTTTATTGACCTATATTCATGCACAATTTTATGTTTCGACTGTCCTGCAGTCTTCTTCAGAGCTATGATATAATGAACAACATAAAATAAAATACATAACTATATAAATAATACCATAAGAAATATAAAAAATAAAATTAATAAAAACATAAAATATAACAAAACATAATAAAGCTGAAATAAATATAATCAAACCCAAATAAAATAATCCAGTTAATATAAAACAAAATACATAATATAAATATAAATTATACATATATTCCTGACTGTATACATACATATTCATGAACAACTATTAATTTAAATATATTATTCTTTTATATTTAAATAGTTGTTCTTGAATATGTATGTGTACAGTCAGGAATACACATGTATAATTTATATTTATTTTATATTTATATTGTGTATTTTATTTTATATTTGTTTTGTGTATTTTATTTTATATTAACTGGATTATTTTATTTGGGTTTGATTATATTTATTTCAGTTTTATTATGTTTTGTAATATTTTATGTTTTTATTATTTTATTAATTTTAATGTTTATATTTTTTATGGTATTATTTATATAGTTATGTATTTTATTTTATGGTATTCATTATATCATAACCCTAAAGATTGCAGGATAGTCGAAATATAAGATTGCGTATGAATATAGGTCAATAAAAGGTTTTTGCTAAAAAATGTTCATAAATTGTATTTATATCTTTGATCTTATATATTTACTATTTGCAGGTTAAACTAACAAAACATATATCCCTTTCCAGTTTCTCTTCTACCAGAAGAATCGTTTCATTTCTTCTTTTTTTAAATGTTGCAAACAAATTACAGGAATTGATTTTTAAAGCTTTGTTTCTTTTCAATTTATTTAAATGAAACAAATTATTTATCTTTTAGCCAAATTAAGATATTTTAGTCAGGGTTATAATGCCTTGAATTTTACGAAAAGTTATTTCATGAATAGGAAGCAAATGATGCTAACTGATAGTACTTTATCTGAATCACTTTTAACAATTCAATGTGTTCCTCATAACTCATTATTCATCCTCTTTTATGTACATATTTTACATTTTACACCTTGTTTAAATTTTTCTATTTCTCATGATTTTGCTGTTGATACTCATCCCTATTTGGATTTTCGAGACTGAGAAGATATGTGGAAGCTTGAATTGATTTGGCAGCTATGATAGAAATATCTAGAAAAACTATTTTTTATTATATTTAAAAGTTGGAAAATTGTATTATATCTATTGCTCAGAGTTGTAAGAATCTTGGATTCCCGGCTGAATTTTAAAATTAGCATTAGCAAATTAATTCATTTACCTTATGCCACTCATTTTTAAATTTCTTTCTAATCAGTCTGATGTTTTTAATTTGTCTTTGTTTAAATACTGAGACTTTATTGATAGTCCATACTTGAACACTTTTGATTGACTAGCTATTCAAAAAGCATGTTTGAGAAATAGTTATAGTTTGCCTAAGTTCTCACATGTAACTCACTACTTTTAATTATATAATTCACGTAAGATAGAACAAAGGTGCAAATTGTACTTGTGTTACATAGTTAATTAAATTCATAAACAAAATATTCCAATATATGTCAACTCTAAATTAATAGAGAGAAGTCACTTTTATAAAAATAATAATCATTCTTAATGTATTTTAGAGGTACAAATTTTAAAAGTCAAATCTTTATTAAAAGTTTTATTATAATGGAGCAAGATTTTATAATAAACTTCTCTGTATGAGATCTGATAATAGTTTAGTTTTACAAAAAAAAATTAAACATTTATTGTTGGAGGAATTGCTTTAAAAGAAAGTATAAAAATGTTATTATTAATATATTGTAATTTTTTTTTCTAATATATATTTGTAAATATTTCTTGGGAATCTTTTGGCTTGATAGAAGATCAGTTACTTATTGAACCACGCCATTTACTAAATTATGTATGTATATTTTTTATTATTTAGTAATAAATATGATTATCTACCTATTTGGGCACACATACCTCTCATTAATTAATCAAATATATATTTATTTATTCATTTCTTTGTTGATGTGAAAAAGAATAGACAAATTTATTAATATTCCCATAACTTTTTAATTTCTTACTATTTTTCAATTTAAATTAACTAGCATTTATCTATCTGTTTTGGGACCAAATTCATTATCATCATAATATACATACAGTAATGGTGTTCAACCAAAAATAATAAAAAAAGTTCATTTTATAAGCATGGCTTGACAGACTTATAAAAAAATTTGTACTATACTTGGATATGAACATTATTATTATTATTATTTTTTTAAGAGTAACCTAAAAATTTACTAATATAAAAAACAGCTTATACATTAATAAAAGTCAAATACTAAATATACAATTTATGTTATATTCTTTAGCATAAACCCATCTGTTGCACTCTAAAACTATATTAAATTTTAAGCCTTACTATGTATTAGTATAGAAATTTTAATATGATTAAAACTCACCAATAGCTACCGGATCATAAGCTAAGCCTGGAGTTGCAGCAATAATATTTTCTAAAACTTCCTGTTTTGTCAATTGGTTAATCTGAAGAAAAGAAAAAAAAATCTCTCTAGAAAAAAAAAAACTTTAGAAATTAACGATATACATAAATATGAATAATTTCTTTTTCTAAACGCATTTGCTTTCAAAAACAAAACAATCACAAACATAAATGTAATAAACTATGACAATTTTATCACTGCTTCTTACATGGAGAAGATATCAAGAATATTA